>JAODJX010000119.1:11687555-11699157 GCA_026776945.1 Isichthys henryi | reverse complement strand
CCTCGGATTAAGCGGGAGATGATGGATGGATGGATGGATGGATGGATGGATGGATGGATGGATGGATGGATGGATTTTTAATGCAACTCAGTTTCTGGCCTGAAAACCTAAACCTAAAGTTGTGGGTTTTGTTATTTCGGCCCCAAAAGAGGAATAAAAAAAATCTGAAAAACAACTTTATTGTGGGTTTGTGCATAAATAACTATGTATTTTAATATTGTGATATATCAATATTATCATTTGGAAGATGTAGAAAAAAGCTTTACTTTTAGGAACACTGAAAAGCTTCAGGATTGGCTAGAACAGACATCCTTCATATGTTCCATATTCTTCAGTTTCAGAATGAGCAGTTTCTTTAAACCATGTAGACAGTAGACAAGCTCATCAATGATTGTATTTCTGAAGCTTCAAGCAGTAAATGTATCTGTGATTTTTTATTTACTCCTTTTTCACGTTACCTTTGAGCAGAACCCCCCTTCTCGACGCGTGCCACAACAATGCCGTGGGGAGATCGTTTGGAGCCCAGGCCGCCCGTGATCTGAACTCCCAGGCCGTCCTTCCCTTTCACCATGTGCATCTTCCATAGCCGGCTACCGTCCCTGGACTACAGTGGCCCAAAGAGAGACAAACAGTGGTCTGATTACCATGCATCTTCTGCCAGCTGACAGTCCTACAGGCTCAGCCATTTGCATTACACAGAGACTATTGTTCTAAAAGAGGATGTTACAAACACTGCTAAACAAACACTCTCTCATATGCAGGCATTAAAATCTGTGTACCACAGCCATCTCTAAATTAGCTTTAAACCAGTGAAATCCCAAAACTGATGTCCCCTAAAACTTGCCCCCCTTCAACATGGCAGGTCCATCCAGAACCACAAGCTGCATGCTTATTTGCCTCTTTGCCCATAATATCTTACATTTTAATAAATGGATGGACACTGACAGCAGTGGACACCACAAAATATTATTTAATAGATGTCTTCTTTACTTTGGATCATCGTACATCTCACAGCGATTAAGCTATAATGGCCTATAACTGTTAAGTCATGTTTTTAGGACCCTACTGAAAACCTAAATAATAGTTAGGCAAAGGAAACCAATCATAATAACAATGTATATAACATTATAACAATGTTGTAAAACAGATACTGATAGTATATTATATATAAAAAAGTTACTGATAATTAAAACACACCTTCTGATTTATGTTTTCAGTTTACACTTAACACTGAATGATAACTATTTAGGGTGATAAATTAATAAGTGCAACTTCCATTCTGATTATAAAATGGGAAATTGCTTGCCTGGGCAGATGCATTAATTAGGGTACAAAAACCACTTTCAACACAGGAATCAATATAATAAAATTGCTTATTGAAGAAATCCCATAATGTAACAGTATATTTCTCAGTAAGAGTACATTTCATGACAGTCTTAATCTTGGGTTATCTTGGATCATGTGAAGAAACAAACTGGCTGATTCTTCATGTCACTGAACGCAGCGGACCCAGAAGTGCAGTGTAATTAACAGCATTATTCACTTGCAAAGTGCCCTATTACTTTGTAAAGCTTATATGAAAAATGACAGCTATCCTAGTGAGCACCCCACCCCCAACATAAACTCATTAGGTTCGTATTTGTGTGGACAGTCTGCCCAAGGCCTCCATGGTTATCCATGTCCACAGCAGCTGTGTTACTATGGACACGCAACTGGCCCTTTCTGATGCTAATCATCTGACATCAGACGTGTCCTATTTTAAAATGCAATGAGACGCATGAGTGTCTTTAATAAATAACTCAGTCCTGAAGGTTAATAAAAGAAATGTAAGTGAATGGGGGAAGCGAGCAGGGATGTGAACCTAGTATTTAACAGTATAGTTAGTATAGTTGTTCCTGTACTCTGGAACAACAGCATTGTTTGATGCACATAATATGTGAACATTTGCAGGCTCCTTATTACTGAGGCGACTGCATGTGCATGTAAATCATACACTTCATACTTTTCAATACCTAGGTTCTTTACAAATGTGATCCATTGTATTTACGGAAAAAAAATGTATTTACATAATCCATTTTTAAAACAACGCATAATGTATTGAACAAGAAACTGATCGTCTCATAGTAACTGTGGTAACATTGTTCTTCAGGGATTACAGATCAAGCCGCTAATTATAAATAAATAAGACTAATAAATATTTAATGTTAAATTGCTGTGTTTGTCTTGGAGCTGTTGCCTATTAGGTTAAAAAAAAAAAATCTGATAATTCATTATATTAATGAAGTACCATATAGGAGTTGGAAGTGCTATTTGTAATATCTTTCCTGTTTGTTATACAGGGCTCATTTTTGGAAGCCTGTGAGGAATTTTTATGGCTGTTGAAAATTGCAAAAGAAAATAGAGCCATGGTGAGATTCACCATTCCTGACAGGAGAGAGAGATGCCAGACAGTAGCCAAATGTTTGCTTGTAGTTATTAAATTACAGCAAGTGAGTGGGTATAAAGGAATACTAACCTCCAGCTCATAACTGCAAGGGGGTTAGCGAATTTGTCTATTGCTTATGACACCATGACCATAATGCCGGCAAGCAACAACTGTGTAATGAGTTGCCATATCGCAACCCCAAGTTGATGGTTAATCAAGCCATACAGTTATCAGCCCACAGTCAATAGGGTGAGCAAGAGGATGGTTGGAGAGAGGAGAAAGAGGAACCGCTATCTGGGCTTGTACTGTAAATGAACTAAGGGAGCTGCCTTGTTTTTGATCACCCTTGTGTTTGGTTTGTTAATGTAACATGTCACACCTACCATTCTGCCCCTAGCTAGCAGCAGAAGGCTAAGACTCCCTTGAGGTAGTGATCCTCATACATAAGGGCCTCTCTCTCCTAAATGCTGCTAAGCACCTCCCCGACTGGACCCCAGGCAAATTCATCTGCTCCCAGTTCACTTGGTTAGTCTGACTGGCTCCAGTTTGAATGCTACCCCACAGAGCCGAAAACTATAACACTCCTGAAGGCCGAAAGACGGACTGTCAACTAGGGATGTCTGAAGCCACTGAATGGACTATTGCCACCTATGCACTCCTGGGGGAAGATGAGGGAAGTGAAAAGACTGACCTGGCACTCTGGAAAACTAACCCTGAGGACCAGGTCATGGGCTGATGGGAGAGAGTAGGCACCTCCTGGCCTGAATCGTGAACCCCACTGGAAGGGGATCTATGCCCTTGGAATGAACCAAAGCTCATGGACTTGAGGCTGTCTGAGGGGCCGAAACTTGTGTGACCCACTGGGATAAGCCTGCCCCACCCCTCACCTGAACCATGTGCATCCAGAGAAATCCCCTCCAGGTGCTGTTCAGTTCAGGCAGCACCACGTCCCTTGTGAAGCCCCCCAAAGTTGATGGAAGATATGCTACCTGTTGCCTCAATCCGTGGGGGTATGTGAGGGGTGCCAACAATCACAATCAGTACTGCTGGCCCAAATGGGGAGTTGCTAATTACTGTAGGCCTCATGGCGGTCTTCCCAGTAGAGCTTTTGCTGGAGCAGAATTTGCCAAGATTCAAGATCCTGTGTGGGACTACTCTCCACCCGTTTGACACCAACTAACACATACATGGTTCTCCTGGTACAGCCAGACAGCAATGCTGCAAATCAGGAAGGTAAGCAGCAATTCCCAGTTGCTAAATCTTTATGGAGAAGATGTCACAGCTCTGGCTGAGCCGCAAAGTGACAGCCAGCAATCCTGACACCATCCTACACTTGAGCAGGTGAATAAAGTGCCTCATTTTGACAGCTACCCCATCGCCCAGAGGGATGAGCTGGTAGAATGACTGAGAAAAGCCAGGTTAATCTCCACAATGAACTTCACCAGAGGGAATTAGTAGGTATCCCTCACCCGATAGAGTACTAGCAGTCCCTGGTGCTGCCATTCAGGGTCTATCAGGGTCCAATGGATGAATGGATTCCCCCACCCCCTCAAAAAAGGTGTCCATACACTTTTTTCAGGCTCTTCCCAGTGGTAGGCCAGCTTCATACACAGCATATAGGGTCATCAGCATTGTACCAGCAACTATTGGCAATTCCCAGTGCCCACAGTGCCCCCTCTCTCCACCTCTTCCTAGAGGAAAAAAGGACCTGCTTAGGAATGTACCACACATGCTGCCTTATTTCTATGCACTGCCTTGTGTTTACTTTGGTTCGAGCTCCCCCCCACCCCACCCCCCCAGAGCAGTCTGATCCCATTACAACCACCAGGGGCAAGGTTATATAAATGAAAAATCCCTTCTATTCTGAATCATAATACACTTTCTGCAAGATATTTTACTCTTCGGGTTCTATGACTTATAAGATCAGTGCCCACCCAATCTCTGCAGATTATGACTAAGAGGAGGCTTCATCGCAGCACCATCAGAATTTCTGTACCATCACAAAAACCTCTGTCAATCTAGGTTCGTTAAGCACATTGTAGTATGGCCCTCGACCTCTGAATGATCGTCCTACCCTCTGTCTAAAATGATGAGCTCTCTTGGAGGTGACACACAGAAAATAGAAGAACATCTGCTCTGAGTCACACAGAGGGAACATTTATAAAATTTCCTTTTAAAATAATTTGCAAGCTCAACATAAATACCATCTGATCCTTTTCCACTAATAATGTGCACATTCAGACACAAGTAAACAGATATTACTAAAATATTATTCAGAAAAGCAGACTCTGTACCTCAGCACAGCAATTGTTAAAACAGTCGCTGCAGTTACGTCTGGCTCCTGTCAAGGGATTCTGAGACATGCTGGGTGAATTACACCATGTGGATAAACAAACTCCTACAAAGTGAGCTTTAGTAACAGCCTTGCCCTCTATACAATGAGTCAGAGCACATAAAATACTAAAATACACACATTATCACCCAAAAATGTGAACACTCAACTTAACAATGTAGTGGCATTACTTGGGAGCATAAAATAAAACACTAAATATGTTTTAATGGTATAATATCTTTAATTTTACCATGGTAACTTTATGGAATCACTATTACTTCACTTGAACTGTAGTCCAATGTACAAACAGTACCTGGATCACATTTCCAGAATATTAAACATGCAAAATCATTGTAAGGTCAAATCATTTTTCAGAAGTCAATTCTGGGCTAAAGTACTCCCAAATCCTGTGGTATGTAATACAATAAATCAGTTTCTTTACTGTGTTGTACTTAGCGCACTTGTGCTTTTGATACATCAGGACATCTGAAGGTAGGGTGCAACTTTTTCATTCCAGAAATCAAGCCATCATATGATACGTAGAGAAAATTGTGATTCCATGTTTGTGCCTCCCTCGCTTTTAAGGTTGAATGATGTTTCAAGTTGCTGCACCTGAAGCCAATACGGCTCCAACTTGCAATTTCTCATTAGCAGAATATTACCCTCTTCAAGGAAGTGTGTGATATATATGCTGATTAAAGTAGTTATGAGAAAGGGGGTCAGACTTACTGACCTTAATGTGTTGCGCACGTACAACTGCATCTTGATTTTTATCATGACATAAATTTACATTCTTCCTTATTTTTCCAAATGAAACAGAAGGGATGTTAATTAAACAGCCTTACCTGACTAGAAATGTCACAGTCCAAAGACTCAGTCTTGCAGCTAGCAGAGAGGCGCATACAGGAGTGGGCAGGTAAGGTCGCAGATGACCTCTTGTAGGGTTTATGGGTCTGCAATGGTTTGGGGGCGATGGACGCTGACCCTACCCCAGAACCTTTGTCCAATGAGGAGCAGCATCCGCCCTCCTGCTCAAGCTCAGTACTGTCCTTGCTGTCATAGGTAAATGAGGACCGTGATATCACGCCAAACTTGCGTGTCCTTTTTCCATTCTGTGTGGGGCTGCCCCCAGGCTCTGAGGAAATGCTGCCACAGTTTTCTCCCACGTTGTCTGCATCTTCACCACCAGGGTCTCGGCATGGTTGCGGAGGGACTTTCCTCTTGACACGCCGCAGCATGATTAGATAGATGCACCCACCATTCCAGCACTGGTCAGCCAGGTAACTGCATGCAAAAGTAAACAGGATATCCACGTTGCTGTTACAGTAGTTTGCACAAGTCGTGTAGGTACTGTGGCTCTATGACTACCTCAGCATTTGTCCAGCAATTTGTACCTTGCAGTTTTAAGAACATAAGAAATTTACAAACGAGAGGAGGCCATTCGGCCCATCAAGTTCGCTTGGGGAGAACTTAACTAATAGCTCAGAGTTGTTGAAATCTTATCTAGCTCTGATTTGAAGGAACCCACGGTTTTAGTTTGCGCTACACTAGCAGGAAGACTATTCCATACTCTAACTACACGCTGTGTAAAGAAGTGCTTCCTCAAATTCATTTTAAAATGTTCTCCCGCTAATTTCCTCTCATAGCCACGAGTTCTAGTTTTTAGACTAAAATTGAAGTAGCCATTTGGCTGAACAGCATCCTGACCTATTACAATCTTATATACCTGGATCATGTCCCCCCTCAGTCTCCTTTGCTCGAGGCTAAACAGATTCAGCTCAGCTAACCTCTCCTCATAAGACATTCCTCTAAAATCAGGAATCATTCTCGTTGCCCTATGTTGCACCTTGGTGTTGTCTGCAAATTTAACCAGTTAACTGTATGCATTGGTGTCAAAATCATTAATGTAAATTAGGAACAATAGTGGTCCTAAAATTGATCCCTGCGGTACCCCACTGTGAACACAGGCCCATTGTGACAATGTGCCCCTAATAACTACCAGCTGCTTCCTGTCTGTTAATACCCCTCAGAATGTTATTTGAATTCAGGTAATCTACCATTTTCACTTGGATTATACCTTCCATTATTTTTCCAGTTAAGCAAGTTAACCTGATTGGCCTATAGTTTGCTGGATTACTTCTATCCCTTTTTTTGAATATGGGTGTTATACTAGCATGCTTCCAATCAAAAGGTATAACACCATTAGATAAGGATTTCTGAAATAGTTAAGTTAAAGGTTGGCTATTAATATCCCTCATGTCTTTTAAAACTATAGGTAAGATACCATCAGGCCCCTGTGAATTATTTATTTTGAGTTTAGCTAGGCTTAGTACCACATCAGCCTCAGTTATACACATATTGGTCATAGATGATGCTGTATTCGTACTAAATGGTGGTAAATTACTCGTGTTCTCTACTGTGAACACCCGTGTAAAATAATCATTAAATTCATTTACGTACTATATCAATTTCATTTTCAATTATAAGGCCCTTACTATCCTGCAAATTAGTGATTTCAGCTTTTAGAGCTCTTTTGGAGTTAAAATATTGGAAGAAACTTTTATTGCCATACTTAGCCTCCAATGCAATCTTTCTTTCTACATTCCTCTTGGTGAGTCTAATGTTGTTTTTTTAACACAACCTGTAGACTTAGATACTCCTGCTTTATTTTGAAATCATTAGTTATTTTCCATTTGTGGAAAAGAGCCCTTTTCCTCCTGACTTTATTCTTAATGTCCTTAGTAAGCCACCTTGGTTATCTCCATTCTAGAAAAAGCATGCACATTTTATTTGAACTGGGACTAATTTCATCACATAACTGTAAACCTGGATTTAAATTAAGAATATATATCTGCATTAGCAAGACTAGGGTCAATGGCTATGTTTGCTTATTCATAGATTTTTGTAGAGCACGCTCCGCTGAGGGCATTGGATTTGTTGCTAGCATTTAGGGGCTCAACATCATTTCCTGTGTAGGCTGACTGCAGCAGCAGTCATAAAAATTCCTTCATGCTTCACGCCATTCTGACAGGGAATGTAGACAGGGTCAATTCAAAGGACTAAAAAAGTCTGTACACATCTTTAAACAGTTCGACAGCAACAGCATGAAGAAGATCAACAAAGAGAAAGGGAAAACATAGTAGTAGGACAATGTGTGACATTCTTGGCAGAAGAGCCTTCACTGCATTTAAATAGAATAAAATACTCGGAGCAAGTCATTAAAACTATGGCATTCTACTGAAGCAATGATACTGTGCTCATTTTTGTTTTCCAGGAGTAAATTAGCTAACCACTCATAAAACCAATTAGTTGCTAAACATTACCATTGGATGCTGTTTATGCATTCACAATATTTATTTTTACTGGCCCCATGTGTGTAACTTATTAAAGAAATAAGGGTTGTATTAATTTTCCTGTTTAGAACAGCTGCCTTGGCATTTTTTTCACTTTTCAGTCCAACTATAAAACAAATCAGAAAAGCTGAACAGTAATGTGACTCTAATTATTCACTGATAATATAAGAGCCTAAAGAAACAATTAAATAATAAAGTACAGCAGTGCAGTGTATACATGCATATTCCTGAAATGCTGCTTCATGGCTGTGGTGCCAGTATTTGCATTTAGGACAAATTCAGAGCATATATTTCATCCAAAGCAAATTACCCTTAGAATGTAAGAAAATCAAAACAGAACTAAAAAAACAGCCCAGCATTCTATGCTGTAAACAGATTTAAGATTTACATAGACAGATTTAATATTTTTAGGTCACTTTTACTTCCTTTTTAAAAAAATTCATACGACTACATTAATTAACCTATTTTTAACGCACGATATCCTGAAACCAAATATAAACACTGAATGAATTCCATGTAATAGCGATGTTACAGCACTCTCCCATCCTAGCATAAAGCTGCGCGTAAGTATGTCATGATTTCAGTTCAGGTAATTGGCCTACTTACAGTCCCATTTCCTCTCCTCCCCCTGAGGATAAATCATCTGTCATCCTCCTGAGGATACATCATCTTTCTTGTTTTATAATTATGACCATGATTAACTGGGTTACATTGGAGAAAAAGTGTATCCTATATGAAGGGCATGCTGATCAGGTGTATTCCACCACTGTTGTCTTTGAAAAAATACTATATTAAGTGCATTCGAAAAGATTCGCAAGTGCAATAACAGACATTTTTTCATAAATGTAAACATGCATTCACATAAGCACAAAAATATTTCTCTGAAATCCAGACCATGTCATTTTCAGGCTGCTACAGTACAGATCTATACTTGATCACTTGTAATCAGAGGTGGAGAGTTCAGATCCAGAAAATCCAAACCAAGATTTTTTTTTCCACCAATCAGTAAGAATCATAGCCACAGAGCACTCAACTGGATGGCTGAAACAAAATCTGGGTCTGGATTTTTACTTTCTGGACCTGAACTATCCACTTCTGCTCGTAATGACATTCAGATTTAACACAGAACACTGAAGATGATTGTAAATTGTTTGCAAAGCATTTTATTGACAAGATTACTGATATTAGAGGTAAGCTTGTAAGTGCAGCCTCATGTACTGTATGGAAGTTCTACCCCCACGTACTAATATTGAGGTTTTGAATCAGTTTGCTCTTAGTTTCGTGGAGGTGAAGAAATTGTTCATTTGTTTGAACTGTGTTCTAGACTGTTTTAAGTTGGCTATTGTTCAGCCACTTCAAAAGAAACCTGGTCCGGACCCTAAAAATTTTAACAATTTTAGACCTATTTCAAAATTGCCACTTATGTCAAAGATATTGGAGAAGGCCATCTCGAACCAACTTCTGCAAGTTTTGAAGGTTAACAATATCTTTGAAAAAATTCAGTCTGGTTTCTACCAGAAGCATAGCACTGAGTCCGCTCTTTTGAGAATCCTTAATGAATCTTATGTGTGCTGAAGTGGGAGAAGTCTGTCTTACGTTTGCTTGATTTAACTGCAGCTTTGGACACAGTGGACCTTGGTATCTTGATAAATAGACTTAGAAAGTGGGTTGGGATATCAGGTGTTGCATTAAATCGGTTTCTGTCTTATTTATCAAATTGGAAATGAGTGTCAAACACGATGATTTTTCCTCTCACTTCTGGAGTGATTCAAAGGTCCAATTCTATTCTCTCTTTATATGCTTCCCCTTGGTTGCTTAATGCGGCATTTTAATATTTCTTTTCACTTTTAAAAGACACATTTTTACTCTATAGCTTTTAGTAGTAGTGAGTCAATGTCATTTTTATGGTTTATTTTATTAGTATTTTGTATTTTATTGCTTTGGTTTTATGTTGTTGTGTGATTTATGTTTT
The DNA here is from genome assembly GCA_026776945.1 of Isichthys henryi. NCBI lineage: Eukaryota > Metazoa > Chordata > Actinopteri > Osteoglossiformes > Mormyridae > Isichthys > Isichthys henryi. The sequence goes on along the minus strand of JAODJX010000119.1, from coordinate 11,689,075 downwards.
TGGAATAAGTTTTCTTTTAAGATTTGTTGTAAAGATCTTAGCATCTTAGTAGTTTCTTAAAATATACTATATTTCTGCTATAAAAATAAACTTTCTGTTTTGTGGCATTTTCTTTAAAATACACTGCATGATACAAAGCTATAATGGCTCTCATTTCAGTGACATTCCTACAATGTTTCTTTTTTCTATACTTGAGGCAATACAGTGTATCCACTCATTCATCCATCCATCTTACAACCATTTATCCTGGCGCCTATCCTCAGCAACATAAGGCACAAGGCAGGGGTACACCCTTCACTGGATTGCACTAATACAGCATTTAATACTCCATATTATATTCCAGCCATGTGTATTCATGTCAGTGGATATTGGAAAGGTAATTTGGTAACACTTTCCATGAAGTCCATGTCTATAAGAATCTATGAACCCATTGATAACGCGTTATAATGCATTCATAAACATGGCTATAAATAGGTGTGAAAAGGCATAACACATTATAGCCATTTTCATTATGCATTATAAATGCTTTGTGAAGGTCTCATCTATAATGCACTTTAGATACCTTCATAATGTAGCATAAAGTATCCTTAATTTTATACTTATTTAATGCATTATGGAGGTATCTATAGTGCATTATAGATGAGACCTTCAAGTGAAGTTTTACTGGAAATTCTATCAATGGTAACTGATTTTTATTGTCCCTGTAGTAGGTCTAAAGACCAAAAGCAAATCCACTAAATATGTTTCTAGAATTACTATTGAAAAGAAGAGACAATTATTTGCTATTTTTACTGTGCTGCATATGAAAAATAATCTAAACTAAATGTTGTCTCAGTTTACTACGTCATACAGTATTTGATAACCTCATATCTTTCAAAGCAAGCAATTGATATTAATTTAACACAAATGGTACAAAAAGTCATATCACAGAAGATTTACTCAAATTTGATAATAATAAAGAAATAGGGTATTAAACCCAGTAAAGCATATTTACAAATGAGTGTAGAAACTGGTTAGTCCATACTTGATCATATCAGCATTTCTTGACATGTGCAGTCTGAGAAAAATGAGGATGAAAATTATGGACACAAACTGAGAGGAAAATGTTTTTCAGATTCAATACAAATGTCTGTTTAGCACTAGAGAAACTCATAGGTTAATCACTAATTCACTGAACTATGGGCAGTGTACAGAACTTGCTACTTGCTATGTAAGTTAAGCCCACAATAAACTGATGGATTGGGGCAGGAGTCCAGTTTTCTTTTATTGTAGCAGGGAGGCAGTCAATCGCAGAGCAGGAACCCCCAGCACATGCAGGCTTCTGTTCACAACTCAACACTCTGCACTGACATAACGAAACATCAAATCTGTTGGTGGTGATAATAGTTTAAATACTATGTTATGAGAAACACTGCACATATGACTGTATTGCACATGTTATATGTTACTATGGTCTGCTGGTGGTGGGGGGGGGGTATAATCTATTAACTTTTGTATGGTGGAGATGGATGGGGGGGGAT
>JAODJX010000119.1:11667981-11681844 GCA_026776945.1 Isichthys henryi | reverse complement strand
GTCTTGTATTAATGTTCTGTTTAATTGGTTATGTAATCTATGTTCAATAAAAAGATGCTCAGAATTTATTTTATGACATTGTTCAATGGGCTTAGGTTATATAATGTTTGTGGTTTGTGTTAGTAGAACCTATTAAAGCAGAAACATAGGAACTGTATACGCACTTAAGTATTTATCGCAAGTCATATCGTCATCGCAATACTGAATAACGTTATCGCACATCGCACATTTTCCTGATATCGTGCAGGCCTAGTCTGGAGCCTACATGATTAATCTTTTAGTCAAATTCCAATACGATTTTCATAGATCAAATATGCGTAGGGGAAGGATCCTGACCATAAAATTAACCAGTGAGGTAAACTGTACATACAGCATAAAACTTACATGGTCATGTTTGCCATGCAGTGATTTGCTGATGGCAGACTAAGGTCTCCCTCACTGTTGCATAACCTCAAATATTTTTGTTACACAGGTTTTGTCCACTATATTCCCTAATGCATCTCTGTACCTATTTGTATTACTACTGATCACTAATCACAATACTTCTAATTCCAAGTCAGGCTGATTAGCAATAAATCCCTTGTACATTCCTTCCGCTCAACGCTATTTGGCCCAGGAAGGCCATTCTAATCCAGTCCATTTTAAATGGACAAATGAGGCCAAAGTAATAGGACATTAAATTGCTGTGACTGTTGTTCATAGAAGAATCTATATCTGTAGAACAGTCCATGGATCTAAAACACAAAAATACCCATCAGAATTCAAAGTTGTCCTCACTTTCTTAGAAATGTTAGCTGAGCAGTATAGGCAGGTATTTTAAATTTGAGTTCCCCTAATAACAACAGTAAAGACAGAACTGCAAATTAGGTTCCCCTTTGCAGCTTGCTCTAAACTAAGAACCAAATCCCTTTTCAGTCGGCATTTAAATAATATCTTATTCATTATATAATTTGCAACCCTATAGATGTAAGGACAATATGAGACTGTGAGCTGATTCCTATATTACCAAGGAATTTTTTTCATGAAGAGCTAAAATCAGGGACATTTTTGGACACATGCTCTGCTTCCGGGAACAGACCATTAAAGGGCTTATTTTTGGTGATACAAGTGGGCTCTTAGCTGCCTGAATAATTATCACCTGTTAAATTGCATCCATGTATAATACTAATATTACTCATTAATTTAAAAACAGTGGTCTCAATTACAAGGCAATGGTAGCAGTGCAACATCAGTTCATCATAATGAAAATCTAGCAACAAATTATATCATGCTAAAGTCAAATCTTAGTTAATGCAAATATAAATCTATTAACTTACAGTTCTGAATTGCTAAAACACATTTCCTAAAGTGTCCTTATTTTCTCAAAACTAAGAACAAAACTTAAAATTCAAGCTACACTCACAAAACCTTTCACTCATCTTGCAAAATAAGACAATTGTCTCAAAGCTATATTATCCTTGCTCAAAAAATACTGCTTTCAGATATTGCATCAAGCCAGCCAATACATATGCACTAATATTACTCATTAATTAAAAAACTGAGCAGTCATTACATACTACAGCAAAAATTTTAAAACAATACCAGTCAAAACTGCTACTGACACGTAGAGAAACATGTTTACTGTGAATATGATCTGCATTTTGATTTGAAAAACTGGAAACCAAAACACCTTAAGCAAACAAAAAAAAACTGTTTAGCAAGAATGTGTGTTTGCAGTATTCAGCACCCCAAAAAACTGTAAAGGACAAAGTAAAAACAAAATCCAAATGAGATGTATATTACAATGCAGTTTTTCTGAATTGCTAAAATGTATTTCATAAAATCTCATCTCCTTATCTCAAAACTCTAAGCACAACCCCTAAAATTCAAGCTACACTCACAAAACCTTTGACTCGTCTTCCAAAATTAAACAATCTTCTCAAAACTATATCATCTTTGCTCAAAAGCAAACACTGCTTTCAGATCATGCGTCAAGCCAGTAGGTGCATAAACACTACTGAGTACACTATATCAAAAGATTTAAAATGCCACCAGTTAAAACTGTTACTGGCATGTGGAGAAACATTTACTGTGGGTATGGTCTTTTGTATGTTGAGCTGCAAAATTGAAAACCAAAAGACTATATAAAAAAATGTTGTCTACCAAAAAAGTTTGTATACAATTATACTGATGCAATATTTGCAGTATTCAGTACTCAAAAAAGTTACTTTAAAGGACAAAGTAAAAAATCCAAATGAGAAACATATTATAGTGCAATGTTGTGTAACTGCCAAGCCAGAGTCAAGGAAGAATATTCATCTCATCACCATGAGTCTGGGCTGGGTCAGGACAGAGAACTTCGTCTACATCACAGGAAATGCTCTCCCTCGCTGATGCGATGGGATGTGTTGTACTGTGTGACCCATTTGTACCTTGATGGCGAAATTCAACTCACCGATGGTACTTGCACTCTCATCCGGCATGTATTCTACGTTTTAGTCACTCTTTGGCTTCTTGTCATGTTTAGAAACATCTGTGAACAGTTCTGAGTTATTGTTTAAATTATGACTACTGTGTGCTGGCTGTGCTTGACATTTACGACCTGTGTTTTCTATTTTGCAAAGTTCACAACAATGTGTTGTGATGAATGAGAATGTGTTTTGAGATTTGCGTAAAGGCCGATTCAGATCTATAAATTGTGTCTAAGTGAGCACCGTTTAAAGTTTGGCTGAATAAGTGACTGATTCAATAAATGCGTTTTGGCAATTGACGGTTTTATTCTAAGAATGAGGTTTATCGTTTTAGCCATTCAGAAAAACTGTCATGCTTTACAAAAATATACACTTAGCTTTTTTCTTAGTTTCATACAATACTTTTTTAAAGGCCATTAGATTTACGTTTTCTTTCTTATATGTACAGTAACTTTATATGCTTGCCACTGTGTCACAGGATCAGTTACAAATGCTTTATAATGTTCTTATAAAATAGCAGGAGTCATTTAAATCTGCAGATTTTACAATACGACATGTCTAAAAAATCACCTAGTTATACATATTTTGACGTACACGTAATCTTTAAAAATGTTCAGATATCGTTGTAAACTTAATGGTTTTCCTGAAAGACAATGTTAGGTAAGTTAACCCCGAGTTATGAAAAGTTCGCACGTTTGTAAGTCGTTTAAGAAGTGTATTCCCAGTTATGATCTTCAGCAGCATTCGACTGCACACTATTTATCAGTAACAAATAAACATGGGAAATGCGACGATATAGGCCTACGCGAAATACTCCAGGATTTATGTACACTGCTTTACGTGCAAAAAAAGATAAACACAGAGATATTAATAATAATAATAACTCGATAATACCTACATTTTACTTGAACCTCGTGTTTGTTTCGATGTCTCCCCGACCGCAGTTTTCTCTGTTGGTCATCTGGCACCCACGGTTAATCTGGTCTGGTAAAGTTTTATAATCCCCTAAATACATTAATTGTGATAATCACCTGCTAAGGGTGAAACGACAGACAAACCGCACACGCCAGCGAAAGAAAACAGAAAGATGATATCCTGAAGTCTGTAAAAGCTTGGAGTCACTGCTATTTCACAGTCCAGGCTGGTGCGGTACAACAACGAGCGTTTTAATCAAGAATGTTTACGCTGGCAAAGGATTACAGGACTACAAACCAACTTTCTGCTTTCCGCTCACTGATCGCGCTCATGAGCTTCATCACATTTTGTTGTGCTAAAGCTCCCCTTCACTTCACACGGACGCCGCATGTACTGCATTTTAAAGTAAACTGATTTTTTTATGTATATGTTAGAGGTTTATGTGAACAACTGCACAGACCAAAATTCATAGGTTACTTAAGTGACTTTTCTTTTTTGGTTAAGCCCTTCACCTGCCTCAAGAGTCTCACTTAACCTGCAAGTACATTCCTAGTAAATAACATCTAATAAGCACCCTCAAACATTTTTGTTCAAAACCAATTTAACTACACATATAGGACTAAGTTGATACATTTTACAGTGTAAAGTATATTTTAAAATGTAGGAATAACTGCATTCATTCAAGCCTTAAACGCTTGGTTATGACCACTCTGTTACCCACAGGTTTACAGCATTTTTCTGTACTAGATAAGGCAGAAAAAGAAAACGTGTTTAATACTGCCACCCAGTGGCCACAACTAAATTTTCCAATGGAAAAACTAATAATGTGAAATCATTTCACTTTGAATTGCGCCTGCGCCCCCCCTCCCCCTTTGGAAAAACAATGCTAACACTTTTCATGAGGGCACAAATAATGTACTAGTACATGCTTACTTCATCCATTAATTAACAGGTAACTAAGTGGTAGTTATGCACTGATCCTATGTTTGTTCATCATAAATTAGTCATGACAGTTTATGCAGGAACTATAATAGTTCAGGATTTGTTTTTGAGTAGTAACTGTTAATAAATTATATGTGTCCTCTCCAGTAAAGTGTTACCACAAAACAAGGGAGGGGAACCTGTTGCATGGAAGGCCAGTGTGGGTGCAGTTTTTTTGGGATGGCCTTTCAATCAGCCAATAATAGCGGATCCCAGAACTGGAGTTGAGAACCACTGTTCTATTATTGGCTGATGGAGAGGTCATCCCAAAAACCTCCATGGAACAGGTTCCTGACCCCTGCCATAAAAATACTACAGTGTATACGCTAAGTACCAGGGCAGCAGATAGTGGTGAATGGCACAGAATTAACAGAAGAAGCTTGCTCTAATAAAATACCCTTCGGTATAAATGGGTGAACAGCTGGATGAATAGACGGATGAACGGACATATGGACTTCAATATTTCTCCAGAGTAATATTCACAAAAATTATTATCTAAACACCCCTAATACACTACCATTTTGGTGGTAGGCTTCAACAATCTGCAAAGCAAGCAGATGTTCCTAAGCTCTGTGGCTGATATGGAAATTCTTTGTAAACAATAGGTTTAGTGTTTTGGTATAGGTCACGGTTTTTCTCAGTGCAATTCCACTAAAATCGCATACACTGAAATTTGACATCTGTGACTCTCTAACATGTCATTTAATTTTATTTATTTTCCCCCAGATTCTTCCTTTGATGAATTTTACATGTAATGCATTACTCACATTTCCTTTGTTCTATGCAGTGTATTAAGTTAAAATATGTTTGGATTTCCATTCATTTCACAAAGAAATTCTATCAGTACAGCTTAACTAGGCCAAGATCTTCTTTCCCTACACCACAGTTGGCCCTAAATTCAAGACATCAGCTCTAGCCAATCCGGATTTCACCATTTAAATCCATCTCCATCTGGAGTTTGTGGCACTTTGGCTTATCTAGAGAAGATAAAAATAAAAGCAGACTGAACGATTGCCATATACACAGTGTCAAATATTAGACACCAATAAAATGGCTGTGGTTGTTTTAATCATTCAGACTGTGATGAAAAATCAATGGCTGTAATTAGTTACCAGTCCATGTTTTTACCCTCTCCCTGCTCCCTACCGGTGGAACTGTCTAACAGGGAGCTCGGAGGGAACAAAAACGTGGACCGTCTGGGGGGGGGGGTCCCCGAAGGACCAGGTTGAGCAACACTGAGTTACTGAAAGTAGCTTGGTTCTCAAAACAGGGAGTCATACATCTGCAGCTCAGTATATGCAGTATGCATAAGGGGTTGAGGCTTACTTACTGTTTGCCTGAGGATTAAAGAAACACTTTTTAAATGGAATTCACTGCATTATCAACTACCATGAGCATTGGAGCATCCAACAATGATCCAGAAATAAAAAATGGACATGACCCCTGCAATTTTTTTCCCCAACAGATATTAATACAATACAGAGTCTGAGTAGCTTAGAGGGACAGTACTCTTCTGGAAGGAAGTTAAAAGGTAAACAGTATTCCCTTTCTTTACCTAATGAGAAGCCTCTCTTTGGACCATAGAAAGCAGCAGCAGCTCAACCAGAAAATGCTGCCGACTTCTCGCTCTGCCAGCCTGCCATCCATAGCCAGCTGGCAAGACGACCACGTCTGCTGTAGGATGTGGGGGTATCAAGTCAGAAACCTAATGCTGAATACATTTCCTGATACACACTAACGCTTCTATCTTCCACATGTAGGAAACATCAATTGATCTGTAGTGCCTGGGACACCAAAGTCATTGTGTTCACAAGAGTTTGAGTATGAATGTTGGACAACTCCTGCCAGGCAACAAGTAATACCAACTTACAGCAGGTTTATTAACAGCAAATATAGGACGGATGCCCAGTGTGCACTACAGCATTGCATTTGCCAATACAAACATGGTCATAAAGCATAAATTATAGAGTATAAGTGCCTTTGAGCAGCATCAATTTAGTTTATTTTCAGTTTTTTTTGCTTTCATACTCCAGTGCAACTTAAAACAAAAGCTTCTGTAAGAGTCACTTATTGAAAAGCACAATTTACCAAACAAATAGGAAAAAGTTTTAAGGACGGTGTAACAAACCAGTAAATGATGTATGCTAAATATGTTGTAATTTTCATTGCCTACACCAGTTAGCTAAAAAAGAAATTGGACTTTATGAATGGGCACTTGCCCGGAAGAAAAAAACTACTTATATTTCAAAAGAGCAAGTATTTTACCTTAAATGGTTGATTATATACCATATATATCCCCGGGGACAAATGAAGCTTTTTGAATTGAATTGAACTGAATTTCTGCTCCAGTAAGGCTCCTATAATGTGCCCCCCATTAGCCATACTTCTAACATGCTGAAAGAAGATTCAAAGATGCGGAATAATCTTCTATTCAGTCTGACAGATATGGAGCCACACATTAAAGAAAAAATAATGAGAAAACAAGAAGACTGTACAATTGAGGTATATTTTGGGTCTGGGATTCTTAGTACAATGATGTAAAAAACATGCAAGAAAATCTTTCACGTCCGTCATGTCTCTTAAAGTGTTCCGGCCAGGGCTTCCATGAGTTCATTGTAGTAAAGTGAAATTTCACATACTGTATGTCAAACTTTATATGAGAAACCCAGGGCCTTAAACTTAATTTAGCTTTATACCGCATAACACTGAATAGGTCAAATGCCTTGCACCAGCAAAAATACTGTCTTAAGTTTTTACCTTAAAATAAGTTAAATGCATATTTGAAGACACTTTTGCGCATTGATTACCCTTCTGATTAAACCTGGTGGCAGCCCTCAATTCATCAACATGGCTGTACATCTTATCCTTTAAAATCCTTTCCCGCCATGCCATAATTGTCTGGCCAGGAGCAAAGGAGAGGTTGCCACCCAAGTGAATCCAGTAACCGTCCCCCTCATGTGATTCCAGCTTTTTCACAGCTCTGTGTGGGTAAGGGCTTATTGAATTAAGCCAGCTGCTTATTTTATTCCATGCTTAAATCATTGGTGCTTGATCCATTCAGCTTATAGCTAAGGTCAAAAGAACAGTCATTTGCAACAGACAATTTTTTTTTCGCCATGTATTATTATATTATTTTATTTATTTTTTATATATATATATATATATATATATATATAAATTTTCCCCTAAAATGCCTTTTCCTGACAGTCAGTGGTAATCTCTTCAGAAAAATTTGCCAAGATTTTTTTTCTTTACTCTTTATTTCCATATACGTGGTTTACTCTCCAAAATAACTGGCTCAGCATATCAGTACTACACAGCTGCATGTTTTGCCGGAGCTATTCAGGTTAACTTTCTTGCTCAGGGTAAACTGAGCAACCTTCAGTGATAAATACAAACTCGTCCCCCAGCCCGTTGCTGCCTTATCTCTACCCTAGTGACGCATTTTTACAAAGAGAGCATCTGGATACGGCTCCGATTGAAATCGGAGGTTTCAGTGAACTGAGACCATTCGAAACGGCAGGTGGTGATTTGGGTCATCACTGCACTGGCATGAACACAGCTATAGTGGGGAAAGTCATAGATTCGTAGCCCAAAGGCTGCTTTTTCCAGGCAGGGACTTGCTGCTGTGCTCTTGGGTAAAAGTATTTCATCAAAATCCCACCAGCAAAATATTCAAGTGCATAAAACAGGAACAAATTGTATGTTTCTTCTAAACGGCAACCACTATGTAAATAAATGTACTGTAAATGCAGCACCTTTCAAGCCATGGAAAGAACTCCTCCCATAGGAGTGGTGCCATTTTTATTTACAGAAAAACAAAGTGACCAATTCTGTCTTGTTTTTGCTTCCCTCCTCTACGAGCCCTGCGATTCAGCAATGTCATAGTAGCACGACAGGTCTGTAATTATACTCCTAAAGCGGATATCTTAGGCTCCAGCAAAATCATCGGCTACGCCCAAAAATCTCTCCGTGTCCGCGCCTTTGCGTGGGAAGCGTCTGCCGGGGGGTGGTGTCAGATTTGTCCCTTCTCGTCAAAACATCCTACTGTTTGTTCTCCCTCATGCACAACACTGCACTGTTACATCTGGATTACTTCGTCCTTTGGGTTGATTTGGTACACATGACATGTAAAACATCAGGCCTATTAGGGGTTTCGCTCCAAGAGACGACTGCGCAATTACTTACTGAAATGTCACATCACCTAAATATATAATTTAACAAGAAAATTAAATAGCACCAGCTGAGATTTTGCAGAGCGAAACGCTGACACATGAGACTGGATTAGGGGCTAAAGGCAAATATATATCCACTGTGCTGTGGTGCTGGTCACTTCTAGGACTATTGTCTATTTTATTGTTCTTCCTGGTGGAAGCTTTAGACACTTTCCACAAATGAAGACAGATAGTCTTCTTTTGTGAAACGAGGAGGAATTTCATCTCCTTCCAAAATGTCATTCCAAAACGTATATGAGAACATGCCGGCCTACTTATAAATGGATCACAGCAAGAGCAGGCGTTGTTGTTTCCTTGAAATTCTCTCCCACGAGACTGGGAGTCAATGGCTGGGAGTCACACGCGGCGGGGGCCAAAGCAGCCGCTACGGAAGCAGAGCAGCAGGCAGCGCGACAGGCGTGATTGCAGCTACGCCGGAGGCGGCAGTCAGCTGTCCGTCGCAGCCGTCAGCCCGGCGTGCGTCTCCCAGCCCCCTGGCGACTCCTTCTGAGTTAAGCTGACACCCTGTTGGCCCGTTTCCAAAGTGCCGGGCCATGGCACGCAGCCTGCAGGCATACGGCTCATAGGCACACGCCACAGCAGCACAAAGGCGGATGGAGAGGTAGCAGTTGGATGTGTGATGCAGGGGGCACGACGGCGGCTATATGGCAGGGGCTCTTGAGTGCCTGCTTGCTGCCTCTCCCACAGAAAAGCTGCCTGTTCTTAGAGCAAGCAGCTGTTCCACACCAAGGGACACAGGGCTGAGATGGACAGCAGGCGTGGAGACGGGAGAGGGAAAGGGCCCCAGACACGTACAGGGTCACCCTCCCTGTCACCTCGAATGGCATCAGACATACCTGCTTATGTAAGTATAACTTCAGAGTTTAGGCCTTTGGTCTTTCAAGCCAAACATACAGTACTGTGCAAAAGTCTTAGGGACTCAAAGGAAATGTGTAAAAGCTATTTATCTGGGTAGTAAGTGCACTTTTGCTCAGAACAAAAAAGACAACTAAGCATAAGAACAAATGCAAAATAAGAGTAACAATAAAAACTGGTAAAACTGGTAAAATAAGTAACTCCGAAAAGTTACTTATATCTTGTTGGATGGCTAGATGAACACCACTTCAGTTCCCAAACCTCTCTTTAGGTACACCCCAGCCAATGTAATTCTTAAATACAAGGTAGTGAGCTAGTGATATATGCGTGTATTTGATGGTTGCTGCAAATACTGGAGTGAGTTTAGCAAAAATTTTAAAATGGCTAAGCTAAGACAATTTGACAGGCATAATATGAAAGTTTTACAGCAACATGAACATCATTTGAACATTGAACATTTAAACATCATTGTCTTATGACTAGATATACATATATATGACTACATAGTCAGGATGGCATGGTGGCTCACACCTCCAGGGTTGGGGGTTCAAATATTGCCTCTGCTCTATCTAGAGCTTGTACTTTTTTCCATTCCTAGCCATGTCCACAGGTACTCCAGTTTCTGGCAGTTCAAAGACATGCAGTTAGGCTAATTTGGACCCCCCGCGACCCAGTAGGATAAGCGGTTTGGAAAATGGATGGATGGATGGATGGTGTACCTGTAGTGTATGTGAGTGAGTGCATGTGTATCTGTCTTGAATCTCATTCAGATTGTATTCCCCTTTCTTGTCGTTTCAGGCTCCCCTGTGATAGTTACCAGGATAATATGGATGGATATGACTAGAGAGTAACTCAGACTGCCAGTTAATCTAAAGTGTTTTCAAGCCATGTGTGAGGGATCCTACCTGGCCCCGGTGACATCCACACCCACCATCAGTTGCCCGTTGATGGTCAGGAGCTCGTCCCGCAGCTTGATGTCCCCGCAGCGGGCGGCGGGGCTATTCTTCTTCACCTCTGTCACCCAGATGCAGCCAACATCGAGAACAGGGCCCTTGTCTCCCTTCCTCCGCCTCTGCCGCCCTTTCTTGCGACCCTCAGGGTCCCCAAAAATAGGGATGTTCCCAAAGCTAAGGCCAAACTCATCGCCATCGCCACGGGCCTTATGCAGCCAGATGGCACGTACCTCCATGTCCATGTCCTCCTGAGGGGTCACGAGCTGCAGGGCCACGTCCCCTTCCACAAAGTTTAGCTGTATGTACTCTACCAGTTTACGCACGACGGCCTGGCATGGGTGCGTGCCGCCCTGCCCTGCGTGGTTCTCCGTAGCCTCCAGCCAACCTCCCAGCAGGGCCAGGTAGCTCAGCGAGTTCTCCTGGGTAATGGGCATCGTCCAGGCTCAATCAGTCCGAGGAACGGTCACATCATGGGGGCTCCACCTCACCTAAGCTGCCGTCGCTCCCCAGGAAGGCAGGAGCAGCTTGCGTGGGCCTGATCCGTCTCCATCTCTGCAGATATGCTAATAGCTCAGCTGGGCTCATGCGCAACATACAGGCCCACCACATCTTCCCGCCATTAAATCTAGCCAACTCTGGGCCATGATGTCATGCTATAAAAAAGACCCAAAAAAAAAAAAAAAAAACTGGAAGTAAGGCAACCAGCTCCAGGGCCTAAGCTCTGAGCGTTAGCAGTGGAACTGGAGCCATTAGCTGCTCAGTTGAGAGGATTCCAGTCAAGCCGAAAGCGGAAAATGTTGGTTCACTGTAAAAGGAGAGCAAGGCAATTCTTCCTCCGGTGCGTCATACAGTCACCTAAAGAGAAAAACATAAAAGCTCTGTAAGAGAAATGGAATATCGAGGGAACAGGGGAACAGTCCCCTCAGACCTCACTGCAGTCGTTAAGCACAAAGAGTTATTTTCTTTTGTGGGCATGCAGCACTGAAAATAACTATTGTTTCTGAGCTTGCAGTCACAAAGAAGGGAGAGGGAGGGTGAACAGTCAGAACATTCAATGTTGTTCCCTGGCAGAAAAAATGAAAGATATGGCACCCCCAGCTATGAAAGATAAATCCTTAGTGGCATAGATGGCATCCCCTAAAAAATAAAAACAGTAGCTGAAAAAGGCCATGGTTCATCTCTCTGCCTGGGCAGGGTAGTCCTTTATTTACACGAGATGCTGGGAGAGAGAAACCACAATTCTTGCCATTTTTAGGGCTCACAGTTAAATGAGTGCTTAAAACTTTCTCCCAAAATAAACCAAAACAGTTCAACAATTCAGCAGACCTATCTTTCTCTTTAAAGTGCACTTTAGCCAGTTGCAGTTTGGGTTCCAAACCAAAACAACTTGCAACATATCGTGAAGTGAAAAAATGACAACTTTGTTTTAAGAATTAAAATCAAAGACAAGTCTTCTAAAAATAATAACGAGGGCTTTTCATATAAAGTAGCTTGCATGTTACTCAGACCTAATAATCTGGGCCATTCATCCTCATCTCTTTGGGTCTAGAGACTGTAGGACAACTCCCATTATAACAAATTGGGCACCCTGTGTAAAGGCACCCAACCATTAAAGCAAACACTACACATTGTTCACATCATGGGTCTCTTTAGCAAAAGTTACTTCCATACATGCTAGTGCATCCCCTCATATGGTTAACATACATTATATAGACAAAAACACTGGCCATTACACTTACAGGACACCCCATTCTAAATCCATTCATCCATCCATTTTCCAAACCGCTTATCCTACTGGGTCGCGGGGGGTCCGGAGCCAGCAATGGGCACGAAGCAGGGAACAACCCAAGATGGGGGGCCAGCCCATCGCAGGGCACACTCACACACCATTCACTCACACATATACTCCATTCTAAATCCATAGGCATTAATATGGAGTTGGTCCACCCTTTGCAGCTATAACAGCTGCCATTCTTCTAGGAAGGTTTTCAATCAAGATTTTTGTGTGTGTGGGAATTTTTGCCCACTCATCCAGAAGAGCATTTGTGAGGTCAGACGCTGATGTTTGACATGAAGGCCTGACTCACAATCTCTATTCTACGTACTGTAGTTCATCCCAAAGGTGTTCGATTGGGTTGAGCTCAGGGTTCTGTGCAGGCCAGTCAGTTTCTTCCACACCAAAGTCACCCAACCATGTCTTTATGTTTCAAGCTGTCTGGCCTAATCAGTTCAGGAGCTCTTTTCGATGCTTTAGTTTGTGGTTGAGAGAGGGAAAAAAAGGTCCAGAGCCTCTACGCTTTACAGTACAGTAATGGGTTCAACAAGTGTACCATCTGGTGATAAAACCCTGAAATATATCAGTATCAAAAGACAACCTGCCAATAAAGGACAAAACACTTTACTGAAAGCAGTCATCATAATGCATTATAGATACCTTCCTAATGCATTATAATGCAAGTATTATAAACACAGATATTACTATTTATTAAAAAAAGGCATAGCACATTATAGCCATGTTTATTATACATTATGAATGCTCTTTGAGGCTCTCATCTATAATGTACAATAGATACCTTCATAATGCATTATAATGGTCTTTGCAAGCCATTAAACTGCATTATACATGAGTGCTTTAAGTAAAGGCAGTGTTTCCCCTACCATTATATTAGGGGGGCACCCCACCCCCCCAGCGGCACCTCCCGCCCCCCTTGAAGGTGAAGTTAATTTTATTTAATTTTATGTTCTATATAGCGCCAGATCATAACAGAAGTCATTTAAGGTTACCTTTCCTATAGAACAGGTCTATACATTGCCTTTTTATAAAACAAACTAAATAGCCTTATGTTATTTATCTTATTTACACAAGAGCTTATAATTTTTGTCTCTACACAGTCATACATTTACAATTCATCTCTGCTCTCTGTATCGCGCATGGCGGAGTTCCGCCTTGATGCACGCGCACAGACACGTGCGCACATATACAGGTAAGCACACTCCCACCAGCGGACAGAGAGCGCGCGTCGGAAAATATGACGATGTCAACCACCGGAGAAGCAGACAAAAAAATCTGCGTTTCTTAAATCCTCCCAGGGTGGTGAAGATGGCAACACTCGCTCTCAGAAGTGCCCAGAAAGATACAGTACAATGACAAAAGCTGCACACTTTGTGGATAATTGTCATAAAAAGAAATGTTCACAAGTTCAGTTGTTATATTGACTGCTGTCATTAAAAGAGACACATGAACACCATGAATCCTGTCGATGTCTGTCTGACCCCCCCGCCAAGCCATAAACCTAGGGGAAACACTGAAACTGTTACCAACAAACGATTATGAGAAAAGGAGCTGTGTGACTGAAGAAAATACTAACAAACATTTTCTGCATTATATTATACTACTCGGGGCGGCATGGTGGTGCAGTGGTTAGCACTGTTGCCTCACACCTCTGGGACCCGGGTTCGAATCCCCGCCTGGGT
>JAODJX010000119.1:11613333-11624951 GCA_026776945.1 Isichthys henryi | reverse complement strand
ACCTCCACATCATTGCATTCAGTTTTTATTCACGATTTGTATAGTGTCCCAACTTTTTTGGAATCCGGTTTGTAATTGCAATTAATTTACACACACATTTGGAAAAAAGGATTGATGCTGATGCTCTACTAGCTACTTGAACAATAGACCGTTAATTATTTGCTGTATGGATGTACAGCAGAGTTCTGAGAGCATGCACACCTGCTGCTGTGAACTTTGGAAGAAACTATTAACATAAAGGAAAGGAGTGTGTGACTTCAAGGAATGATCTATGACATAATTAGAAGAATACATTTGATGACATAATTAGAATACGTTTGACTCATAATATAAAATGATCATAAAGAGATATTATGAAAAATAGTAACAAAATTAAAATATTAAAGATTCAGATATAAAAATTCTGAGGGGGCACATGCCCCCTCAGCTTCAATGGGTATGATGCCACTGCTGGTGCCATCTCTTTCCAAGTTAAGTCAAACAGATCCTTACACTTGCCCATTTGTCCTGCTTCCAATACATCAGCTTCAAGAATTGACTGTTCACTTGCCTAATAAATAATTGACAGGTACCACTAAAATGAGATAACGTTATTCACGTCACCTGTCAGTGATTTTAATGTTATGGCTGATCAGTGTATACTTATTACATCAATGTGTCGCTAATTCTCAATTTCGTAATTTTCATACAAAACAGAAATCAAGCATTAATACAAAGTATACTGCCCATATTAAGATAATATACCTTTGTGAAATTGTGAAATCTTTATTTTTTTCCAGTAATTTACAGTTTCCTTTGGTTCTCTTCATTTCCTCCATCCAATCAACAATATTCTCAAACATCAGTGTCCTTGGTTTCTTTTGTGTTTCTATAAGAAGCACATATGACAAATACATAACGATTTCATACATGAAATGGACACAACACATTAATATTGTCTATATTTCCATTCTATACCTGGAGCTCCTGCAATGTTTTCACAGTAGGAAAATGCAAAAATGCATCTGAGTGACTTGGGTTCTAGACTGTGGCGGACAATACCCGTGAAGATCTGCACAAGAACCAGAAGAACAGATACGACTGTTGTGTGTGGTTTCAAATTATGCAGAGAGAGAACATAAAATACATAAATGATACCAAACCTTTTTTGCAGCCTCTTCTTTGGCTAACTTGAGCGAGAACTGAAAGACCCGCAAGTCTTTACAGTGAATAATAATCCTGTTGGGATGTTTATTCTTCATTTGCGTACTTGTTATTAGTTTCCTTTTTTCATCATAATCTAGGTTTTAAAAAAAAACACGTTATAACTAGTTTTAAGTGTATGCATTTCATACAGAACCAACAATCCTCCATAATCAATATACAACACTGACATACTAACAGTGAGAGTAAAATGGAAGTAAGGTTCCTTCCAGCCTTAGTCTGATGACTTAATACATACCTCCATAGATCTGATCAACACATGTCAGGGGAATATCATTTTCTGCATATAACTTATTTCTGAAAGGCTGAACCTGAAAGGAATACCAGAATAAAATTTACCAAAGTATTTTAATCGTGTTAAATAGACTATAAACTACTGTTGGTTCTAGAAGTACACCCTCCTCTCTGCGAAGCAGTAAAATTTAATACTTTGTGTCATTTACCAATGTAAGATAATGCAAAAAAAAAATTACAATGGACTCATTACATTATCAGTACAGTCAAACCTCACTTATCCGGGCAGAATGGGTGTCCGTAAGTAAGAAATGTCCGTAACCTAGAAATACATTAACAATACATGTACCTGTGTACACATACAAACTACATGATATTTATGAGGTGCAAAGCTTATAATAGGATGTTATTTCAGTGTGAGCTAGTGAATCATCCCGTTTTATTCTTGCAGTTGTCATTCAGTTTTTAACCAGCATCAAGTGAGCTGGATGATTTTTTTCTTCACTCTTCCAAATATCGCCTACCGTATACTTAGCCACTCCAAAATGGTCTGCAACAACTCTGTGATTTTCCTTTTCGTATCTCTGTAATGATATCGAGCTTCTTTTAGAGCAATGGATTTTGCACCGTTCTACGCGCCGCTGTAACTTCAGCTCCTCCCACAGCCTTGTCCTCTAGCTCATGGATCCCCAACTACCGGGCTGT
Organism: Isichthys henryi; assembly: GCA_026776945.1. Lineage (NCBI taxonomy): Eukaryota > Metazoa > Chordata > Actinopteri > Osteoglossiformes > Mormyridae > Isichthys > Isichthys henryi. The sequence goes on along the minus strand of JAODJX010000119.1, from coordinate 11,622,809 downwards.
GGAGCATTTTGTGCCGGGCCTCGGCGAACGGATAACAGATGCTGTTTTATTTTGGAAAACACATCTGTGGCTCATAAGTGGCGATAAGGCAACGCACTTGGTTATTACAATAAAATCCCGTCGCTTATAATGGAATATCATCTATAACGGACGGGGTCCGCTGGTTCCGGCCATGCGCCTTTAAGAATATGAAGAAAAAGCATCGGATATAGCGGACTCGCATATAACGGAATTTCGCTTATGACACACAAACAATTTGCCCCCAGTGGCCACTTTTAGCTGTAGTTTTGTTCGGCTATAACGGAAATATAGCCAGTGATATCCAGATATAAATAGTCGGGATTATTAATAGTGGCGCACCTGGTCAGGTACATTTGGATTACCACAAGTGTGTCTGCTGGGGTGTGGCATGAGTAAATGATGTCCTGTAGTTGTGTTCTGGGCATACAGCAACTCTGGATATAACGGATTGTTTTGCCAGGTCCCTTGAAGTCCGTTATAACGGGATTTTACTGTAGTTAAATATTGCGCACCTCATTATCTTTATTACACGTCTCCGCACCTCCCCCCAACCCGGCTCGTAAGAGGAAAACAAGCTCAGGACTCCCACTAATTCAGCGGGGTGGTGATTGTATTTTTACGCACTTTGTTTCTATTTGTTTCTATACCGGTCCATGAAAATATTGTTTTACATGAAATTGGTTCATGGCGCAAAAAAGTTTGGGGACCGTTACACGCCCTCCCCTACGCTCTCCCCCCGGTCTGCGGAAATGTAACTTGTTGGATTTAAGGTACCACAGTTCAAATGGACTTCATATTCGTTCATTACATTTTGCCCAGACTACCTTAAATCCGACAAGTTACCCCGATAAAACAGTAACCCCACTTCGTAGTACAGGCCATTGAGTCCGTTTGTACCGGGTTTATTTGTTCTGTCTGTGGCGTGTCAATAAAAACAGAAGAATATTTAAAAATTCGTCTTTGTCCACGTGTGTTCCATTGTCTATCGCACCCTGTCCTTCCCTTTCACTCTGTTACGCCCCAACCCTATGGAATCAGATTTGTGCCAATATTATCCAGCAAAACTTCTCACTGAAGCAAAAGAAATGTCATCTTAAAAGTAAAATTTATAACTTGCAAAGAAATTTATTTCTTGCAAACAAATATCTTTTGATAATGTACTCCTTTACTTACGCTGCCAGTTTTACGCTGTCTAATTAACGTTGGCAACTTATCTAACGTTAATTAGGTAAAAGCTAAATTACATAGCAAAGCTGAACTTTACTTCAAATTTAGCACAATAAAATGTATAGTGTAGCACAAACAACAACAACACTTACACTTTGTTAATCTTGTCGGATCCAGTAAAAATTAGTTAGTGGATAGTGGAATGTCCAGTCCCGCTTTTAATTAAAAGTGTCCGTGGAACTGACCTGTCAGTCAAAAACTTACTAGCCAATGGGGACGCGTCCCAGAAAAAACCCGCCCACGTCAGATGTTCGGTCAAAACTATAAACACAAAGTCAGGCAGCGCAAGCGAGGAAGCTGGCAGCGTAACCGCAAAGTCAGGCAGCGCAAGCAAAGGAGTACATTATCAAATGACCAATAATTTGTTTACAAGTTATAAATTTGTTTGCAAGTTATAAATTTTACTTTTGATATGACATTTGCAAGTTATAAATATGTTTGCAAATTATAAATTTTACTTTTGAGATGACATTTTTTTTTGCTTCACTGAGAAGCTTTGCTTGATAATATTGACACGAATCTGATTTCATACAACCCTAGTCTGGGGTTCGTAACAGCTGCTGGTTGCGTAAAATTAATTTGCGCATGCGCGTGCTTGGAGCTGCCCGGTAGAGGGAGGTTTGACTGTACTATGCTCCAATCAGATCTATGTACACTTCATTTTTTAGATGACATGTTTTGTATAACTTATCAGTATAACCTCTCAAACTAAACTTGACATTTTCTAACTGCATTCTGCAGGTCTCTTATCCAGTGGGTATATAAAGATAGCTTTTTAACTTTCCACTTCAACGCAATCAACCTTCTTGCTATCAAAGGCAATAGAATTTAACTGAACCTAGAAAACTGATCTATCTTCAGCAACTATGTCAAAGAATGCGGAATTATAAAGAATGTCAAAGAATTAGAAAGAAATGTTTGCAAGGGGTTCTGAAAATCTATGCCCAATACGTATGACGTTGTCTTCAGCCAACCCAAGCACTAAATCATTTCCCCAGTGGTTTAATGATAGAAAGTGGGGGCAGGAGACTGATAGATCCATATGATTATACCTCTCACATGGAATTATGGGCACAATATCTAGGGTAATACTGTTTGGGTGCTGGGGAAACTGGGCCAGTTTAGTTGGTACAAAGTTCTAAAGGTGCAGACATCTAAATAGGCTGTTTTTATTTATAATTTAACTGGGAGAATGAACAAAAATATTAATATATAGATCTCTAAAAGACATTTTAAAGAAAAATATAGCATCTATTGGAGCTGAGAAGGACATTAATATGAGTTCTAATTTTCTCCTGAAATTAATCCATTTTGAGGAAAATAAAAAGCCCTGGATTACTCTTGTATGATGAAAGTTACACTGGTAAAATGGTAAATGAACAAGGAGTGAAGATGTTTTGAATATGATGTCTCAAAATCTAGCTAAGTGATTCCTTAAGGAAATTCATAAACATGAACATAGGTAATATTTGATCATTTTGGAACCTAAAAAAACACGTAAAAAAAGGGACAGTAGTAATACTGTGTTGATATAACCTAATGAAATCTACAGTCATGGCCGAAATTATCGGGACCCCTGGAATTTTTCCAAAAAATGCACCATTTTATGGTATACACATATTTATTTCCTTTATGTGCACTGAATCAACAAAAATAAGCCAAATTTGACATCAAGTCACGCAGAACTCAAAAAATGACCCAGACAAAATTATTGGCACCTTTTCAAAATTGTAGGTAAATCATTTTATTTCAAGCATATGATGCTCATATGAACTCACCTGTGGCAAGAAACAGGTGCTGTCAATAGAGCAATCACACCTGAAGCCAGTTAAAATGGAGAAAAGTTGACTCAACCTTTCTGTTGTGTGTCCGTGTGCCACACTAAGCATGGAGAACAGAGAGAAGAGCAGAGAATTGTCTGAGGACTTGAGAACAAAAATTGTGGAAAAATATCTCAAGTTTGCCAAAATGTACTTGAGGAAGCCAAAATCCTTCTGGGAGAACGTTTTGTGGAGAGATGAGACCAAGGTAGAGCTTTTTGGTAAAGCACATCATTCTACTGTCCATCTCCAGATATCTTCATGTTCCTTTGTCCACTGTGCGCAACATAATCAAGAAGTTTATAACACATGGCACTGTAGCTAATCTCCCTGGATGAGGATGGAAGAGACAAACTGATAAAAGACTGCAACGCAGGATAGTCCGAATGGTAGATACTGTAAACAGCCCCAATCAACTTCTAAACAAATTCAAGCTGTTCTGCAGACTCAGGTGCAACAGTGGCAGCTCAAACTATCTGTCGACATCTGAACAAAATGAAACGCTATGGCAGGAGACCCAGGGGGACCCCATTGCTGACAGAGAAACAAAAAAGCCAGACAGGAGTTTGTCAAAATGTACTTTAGGAAGCCAAAATCCTTCTGGGAGAACGTTTTGTGGAGAGATGAGACCAAGGTAGAGCTTTTTGGTAAAGCACATCATTCTACTGTTTACAGATAACAGAGTGAGGACTACAAAGAAAAGAACACAGTACTTAGTCAAACATTGTGGAGGTTCAAAGATGTTCTGGGGATGCCTCTGGCACTGGGTGCCTTGACTGTGTGCAAGGCATCCTGAAATTTGAGGACTACCAAAAGATTTTGAGGCGCAATGTAGGGCCCAGTGTCATAAAGCTGGGTCTGCGTCAGAGGTCATGGATGTTTCAGCTGGATAATGACCCCAAATATACCTCTAAAAGCACCCAGAAATGGTTGAAGACAACGCGCTGGAGAGTTCTGAAGTGGCCAGCAATGAGTGCGGATCTAAATCTGATTGAACACTTATGGGGAGATCTAAAAATTGTTGTTGGGAGAGGGCACCCTTCAAATTTGATAGACCTTGAGGAGTTTGCAAAAGAAGAATAGTTGAAAATTCCAGTTGAGAGGTGTAACAAGCTTGTTGATGGTTATAGGGTTATAGAGTTTCAGCTATTTTTTTCCACAGGGCCTGCAACCAAATATTAAGTTGAGGGTGCCAATAATTTTATCCATCCCAGTTTTTTTAGTTTTGTGTGAAATGATGTCAAATTTGGCTTTTTCTCTCTGTTTCTTGTGTTGTTCCAATGCACATAAAGGAAATAAACATGTGTATACCAAAACATTTGTAATTGCACAATTTTCTGGGAGAAATGGTGCATTTTCTGGAAAAATTCCATGGATGCCGATATATCTTCGATATATATATTCGACCATGACTGTAGATTCCAAAAAAGGTACAGAAACATTTCAAAGATGGACAGTAGAAACTAAGCTAAATTTCAAGCAAAGGGTCTGAATTCTTATCTCAATCGAATATTTATTTAAATTTTTATTAATTTATGTATTTTTTTTCTAAATTTGCAAACATTTCTGAAATTGTTTTCTCATCATACAATATTGAGTGTAGATTGTTTTGAATAAAAATGAATTTAAACAATTTTAGCATAAGGCTGCCACATTTTTAAAATATGAAAAAGTGGTCTGAGTACTTTCTGAGAGCACTGTATGCTGTGAGTAATTGAATATCCTGCCAAAGAAAGGTTTTCCTGACCTTACTACTCTTTAAGACATGAATAGGACAATTAATCTTGTCTTTAACCTTAAAATCTGTAATTATTTTTCTGTTGATGAAGCATTTAACTTGTAGCTATTTCTGTAAAATCTGGAGATCACTTACTAAAAAGAAAACAAACTTGCATCTTAAAATAGCAGCAACAGTTCCTCTAGCAGTACACATGGTGGATGATAATGGGGGTGAAAGAATGCTTGAAACTTCCCCATGTTGAAGCATGAAACAGCAGAAGACATCGGCTACTGTGCCACTCACCACATCCTCTAAGAGCACTTGGTCACTGACAAATGAAATGCGAAAGTTGGTGCAGAACAGGGTACCAATAATGTTGCTCTCAAGCACATCATTGTGGGTGCACTTTAACACAGGACTGGCACTGCAAAATACTACTTCACCTGTAATGTAATAATAAGAATAACAATGTAAACTTTCATATTACAGTATATGACAAATAGATATCTTCTTGGAGTATAATTGGACAATACTGATCACAAACAACATGAGAATGACCCAGTAAAAGCCTGTACAAAATCTGAAGTACCTTTGCCAGAAAGACTCAGACCACCCCACACAAAAGCGAATTGTCATATATGCCTTCACACATAAAACAGCGTCCTTGGAGAAACACAGGCAAAATATGAATTCTCTCAATGCATGACTATTACTATAAATGTGTCGCTAAGGCAACACATTAAAATAATGTACCAGACCGTGTTTTGAATTACCTGGCAAAAAATTGGGATTTTTTTCCTGCAGCGCATTGTTTCCTTCCTGCTTAAGTCAAAAGAAAAAGAAACAAAAGAGAGAAACGTGTTATTCCATCCATTGTCCATTTAGTACAAGAACATGATGAGCCTGGGACCTTTCACAGGAAACACGGGGTATTAATTCTGACCATCCATCCAGTAAAACCTACTCCAGGAATGGTACAGCACAAGGCATGGGATTAACCTGAACAGTAGTTCTGTAATGCCATGCAATGGCATAGGAGAGAGTCTGACATGGGGGGCGGGGGGGCGCTGTGGTCACAACGCGATTATTTAAATATTACGGAGCGGTCAAAACCAGGAGGCAGGGCGGAAAATTGGGGAGGTGGGGTACATACCCATGGGCCTATCCAGGGAATCCCTGGATAGAGGTGTGCTAGCCCCTGAACTGGCCCTATTTATTTTATAAGTTAACAAGTATTTTCCAAAAAGGCTGATTGTCCACAATGCTTATAAAGGATGCAAGGAAGTAATTTTATGACAAAGGGAAAGCTAAACTCAAAAAATACCCCTGAGGACATAACTTCCCCAACATATTTTGAGCAGCTCCCAAGACAGTTTGAAGTCTCAGTATTGACTAGAGTATTGTCCTTACAGTATATCAACCATGCACAATTTCCTTCCTTCAGCAATAAAGAGCTGAGCTGCTCTTAACGCAAATTGAAATAACTACAAAGACACTGAGAACTGAAGCTTAGTGAAGTTTCTATAGTCTTGCAACTCTGAAACTGGACTAGGTTTTTTTTTTATACTAACACATCACGGCTGCCTAAAAGAGGAAGTAAATTTTACGTATTTGGCGTCCTTGCTAAACATCATTCTTAAAGGGTTTGCATACGGCTTTCAGGGAAACTGAACAAACAGGAAAGTCGAAGTTCAGCAAAAAAAAAAACAAAAAAAAACAAGCATACTCAGTATATATACTCTGCGTGGAGTTAATCATTAGCTTTAAACGGGTGCTCATAGGCTCACGGGTTATTGTTAAATCTTTGAAAAACCTGAGTTCTGCATATTTTACATGGCACTTTACTTACAAGGTAAAAATTAAAAACGGAGGAGTATGTGTAAACTGTCCCGAATTATTCTGCATTCCACCGGCGCACAGGGTGCATATTGAATATGAAAACACTTAAAGTCAACAATCGCAGCAACAGTAACTAGAAAGAGCCACAATTCGTGGCACATGATAATGATAATTCAGTCATTCACCAGAAGTTTCAGGTTAACGTTCATACTAAGGCGCATTGTGCGCAGGTTTTAGCGAAAACTATTTCAACAATCTTAGCCAGTTTTAGTAACGATCGAGGTTATCTACAGCGTTGAAATATCACTTGTGAAATTTTGTTAGCAAGTTGCTTCAACATTCGTTAGAGATACTGAAATGAAGAAACTGGACTGGTTCAAAAGGACGTCCCCCCGGAAAGTTTACCGCAACGTTTTCGGGTAAAATAAATTATCATCTATTATTAAACCTACCCACCACAACTAATCCTACTCATTTTCCCCACGTAACTTTGAAAACAATTAATTTTGCATTCATAATTGTAGAAGGCTTTGGTAATACTTTACTGGACAATGTGGATAGGTTTAATCTGCACAAACAACTTAAAATAAGAGAATTTTCATTTGATATACAGCTAGCGCATTCATTATAACTCAGAAGGAGCATGCATTCTCGGACCTTCCCTGGATACTCCAGCAAGGTACACCTTGAAACAGCTTCATTATTGACAACTAGGCTGTTGAACTGTTCTTTCTATAATCGAAATCAAACGATTATTTGCAAAGAATTCAAAAAATCACTTCATTGTAATGGCGACTTCAGATGGACTTTGGAAAATATACGCGGTGAAATACCGTACTCCGATCTGAGCAGCTACAGAATTTTAGTAAGTAGTATACTTCTATGAAAAGGATTTTATTATTTTTCCTTCACATTTTTTACAATTATATATCTTTGATTAATCGATACGAGTTGTTTCATTGGAAGTTGATCCCGTTAATTATTATGGGAACAAATTGTTTCAAAAATGTCATACTTGTTTCATAAGTCCATTCTGTTTCTAGTGCTATATCCGATTATGTTCTTTCTGTATAGTAACTTTCCGGACTAACTGCAAATTATTGTATTAAATTATCGAGTTTGCATCAACTTAATATAATATAATAGTAAATTTTATTTGCCACGAACAGTTATTCGAACTGTTATTATTACGTGATACGTAAATAATTCAGCTAAAAGCAGAGCTATTGAGAAATTAGTTTAACCTTAGTTCACATCTAGTCTTTATAAGCACCAGAAAGTATTTCACTGTAATATATTTAAAATTTTATTAGAAACATACTTACGTCAGGATTAACATAGGAAACAAATGAAGGCTTTGTATATTTTCCACAGTTACTCCCGAGAGAAAACATCTCGAAAGCACCTGCGTTAATTACTTTTTAAAAGCAAGCTGGAAATACTGACCACTCGTAAAACTAAGTTAAGCTGAAACCATACTTCCTTCCGCGAACGTTTCTGCAACTTCATGCGAACCTGGAACTGTCAAGCTTCACAGTAGGCGGGCACAAACTAACCAAGAGATTTTCATTGGTCGACGGTCTGTCTTTCCACCGATATATCAGCGAAAACTTCCTAATTTTGCAGGTGCATGTATAAACAGGAAGTAATCCGTACAGCACTGCTTGGCGCAACCTGCAGAGCGCACTCGCCAAGCTACTTAATATATAAAAATATTTTTTGTATATACGGAAATAACGAGTTATTTAGAGAGTTATTTAAATGTTTCCCCTATACTCGCAAAACACAGCACAGAATGTAATTAGTGTATCAAGATTAACTATGGGCAGGAGTGCTTGTTCCACATATCACACGGTTATCTTAATAATACATGTAATAAATAACACATTTGTTTAAATTCTTTCGTCTATCATATTACACCACAAAATTTTACAACGAAAAGTGGCAGTATTGGCCATGCCTGGCAGTTCGGTTGCAGATTAAATAACGCGGATGGAAGACCACATCCACTCCCACCCTGAACACAGACACACCACAGGGGTGTGTCCATAATCCCCTCCTCTATTCCCTTTTCACTTTCGACTGTTCTCCCACTCATACCAGCAACACAATAATCAACTTTGCTGACGACACCACAGGACTGATTGACAACAACGAATCAGCCTACAGGGAGGAGGTCCAGCAGCTGAAGCAATGGTGTGACAGTAATAACCTGAAACTGAATACATCCAAAAGCAAGATGATAGTGGACTTCAGGAGGGCCAAGCAGGCTGAGCACTCTGCCCTCTACATTGACAGAGGAGAGGTAAAGAGGGTGGAGAGCTTCAAGTTCCTAGGAGTCCACATCTCTGTTGACCTTACCTGGCCCACAAACATCTCTCACGAGGTGGTGAAGGCACAACAAAAATTGTACTTCCTCAGGAAGATGCGTCAGGCTCACCTTCCCCAAAAGCTGCTAACCAATTTTTACTGCTCGACCACCGAGAGCCTCCTGAAATACTGCTGCACATTGTGGTTCAATAGCTGCACTGAGGAAGACAGGAAGAACCTGCAGCGGGTGGTAAAGGGCGGTAGAGCAGGTAATCAGATTAGCACTACCACCCCTCAAGGACATTTTCACTGGCAGACTCCACCGGAGAGCCAGTAAAATCATCAGACTCCTCATACCCTGAACACTATCTTTTCTCCCCCCTCCCCTCTGGCAGATGCTACAGGTCAGTCAGAGCAAGAACAAAAGCTTACAAAGAAAACCTACAAACAAAAGCAGTCAAACGTGGCGGGGGGGGGGGGGGGGGGGGGGGGGGGGGGGGGGGGGGGGGGGGGGGGGGGGGGGGGGGGGGGGGGGGGGG
>JAODJX010000119.1:11595022-11613233 GCA_026776945.1 Isichthys henryi | reverse complement strand
CCCCCCGAATGACTGCCTTCTATATGGACTAACATACTGTACTCACTTGCACTAAGACACTCATTCTATAACAGGATGTGTCTCTTTCTGTGCATTATTTCTCTTATTACTCTTATGCTGCTAAACTGTTTTTCACAATTTCTGTAATAGTGACAATAAAGATCTTATATTTCAGTATGGAACAGCTATAAAACGTCAAGTGAAATAGCAAAACCAAACAATTCAGAAAAGCACATCTGGTAAATATTCATAAATGTTTCTTGAAATCCAGTCTTGAATACACCTTAGATAGCTGAGACAGCCATCTCAACCTAACGTAACCAATTCCCCAGAATTTCCACAAAAAGCATGTCCAATTCACAGCATTGACAATACTCTTTGATACACACTTAAAACGAATTTATATATTGCCATATCAATTTGCTTTAAGGTAAACCATGTTCTCCTTGTAACATGCAAGACATGTTGACGTAATCAGCCCTGCGCAATGCAGTTCTAAGCTTCTTGCACAAAACATCAAGAAACTTCAGCAACGCCATTACCAGCTCAAATGTAACAACTTAGGAGGTTTATTTTATTAGCGCTTTCATAAAAGCTGGGAACGGTCTTTCTTGTAATCTTTTTTTGGTAAAGCAGAATTACATTTACCACAATTTAAACATCAGTCAAAGCAATGTATTATCCAACACTGGTCACTATGGGTTGAGGGGGTCTTCATTAAACACTACATTTACAATGCATAAATGATGCGCAAAATTGATATGCAGTTCCATCATCAGGTACATGCGTGAAGGAAAAAAAATTCTTCCCATTGTAATGCAGTAGTACACTTCCACAGTGACTGCATGAAAGGCATAAAGGTCTATACAAAACACTAAAGTGGCATGCAACTGCCACAAATTCACAACTGCATTGTCATTTGATTTAGATACGATAAAGCATTTAAATCAAGTTTTTAAATTACGAATGCCTAAATAAAAGAAAATACATAATGTATGGGGCATGCACTGATGACAAACGGTTAAATTGTTGAATAAACATTAAACTATTCAAAAAATTAGTGACCATTGAAAATTTAATACAATGCCACAAGAATCTGCAAAAGCATGACAATCTGGCATGAGCTCTTTACATGAACACATTCCAAGTCCAGCCTTAGCACAAGACATTAGCCATACAGGGTTTGCATTATTCCATTTGAATGAAAACTCAAACAACACCACTTAGAAAAGATATCTATGGTCCTAGACTGTGCTTTATTTAGGCTAGACAATCTCCAACCGCCTAAATGTAACTAGTTTATAATGACACACTTGTGAGCACCTAGATGGCATGTTCCTCTTAATGAATACCTAGAACAGCAGATTCATATATTAATCTAGTTTTTTATTTTGGGTGTTACAATGTCCTTTGACAGACTAGCAGAGCATAGGAAGCTATAATAATTATAAATATTCAACTTCAGACACTGACAGGGAAACCTGCTTGTTCTTTGATGACCACAAGCCTGGCCGACTAGTTCACTCTGAAGCCAAGCAGTACAGCACAGCACAGACATTTAGGACATCAGTAATACCCAGTTTAGCAGCAGTCTGACAACTGCTTTTAAAATTATAGGAAAAACTGAGGTTAGACTAACTACACTAAAGAGGTCACAAAACTAAATTTGGAGAAAAAAAAAAAAAAACAAATGGGTATGTATACAATATATTTTATATTAGTGTTTAATAGCATCGGTGGTGTGGGAATGCCTAGTAGCTATCATAATCTTTCTTGTCCTTCTTTCCTTCGCCCTCAAAGCTGTCGACTCCATCACTGTTGTCCCTCCGCCTCTTGCGGTTGTTGCGGACGTTGAAGCGCGGATTCATCTGAGGAAGGGGGTCCATACCCAGAACCTTGTGGATCTGGCGAAAGGCAAGAAGCCTCAGGGCAAACTACAGAAAGGTGATGACACGGGGGTAAGTCGCACAAAAGATAGCTGAGGATTTCACATAGAAATACCACCTGAAAAAAAGGGGGGGTGAAAAAAGTAAAAGCAGCACAAGAGTAGCCCCTGCTAGAAGGCAAAATTTGGCCATGGAATGCGAGGGTTTGAATATAACCCCAACCATAGTACACAACATCCAATTTCCTAACCTACAAGTATGTAAAACATCCAATCCATGTAAAATACTCCTAAAGGGCAGAGACGTTCAAGCCAAAAAACTCAACTAGATAAATTGACCCTATCAATCAGAAGTGAATAGTTCAGGTCCAGAAATGAAAAATCCAGACCAAGATTTTGTTTCAACAGTACTCAACTGATTGGTTAAAACAAAACCATGGTCTGGATTCGTCTTTTTCTGGACCTGAACAATGTGCAGAAACAAAGTATGTAGAGGAATCTGGGGCACCTGTGCGCTGGAGGTAATATCCTCTCTCTGCTGTTCAGACATGGTGGCCAGAGTGTCTGTGGCGTTCTTCTCACAGGGGTCTATCAATCCTGGACCACCTATTCACAGACGTCCAAATCTGTTAATCTCCCAGTGGTGCATATCTAAAACTTAAAGCGCATCTTCTCACAGTTACAGGAATGCATAATTTCTCATTCTGACCAAACTTTTTCACACTACTCAGTTACTTCCCAGCTAACGTTCTAATTTCACTGTTTATGCATGATGGTTATATAGGTCAGTTACAGGGCAGTCAGCTTCCAATTCCATCACAAAGACAAACGCTGGTCATCCTGCGTGAAATCCCTAAGGAAATGTGGGCCATTTTAGAATAGTCATCAATTTTAAGCAGTCCATTCATCATGTCTTACCTGATAGTAGTATCCCAGAGGAAATACATTCAAAGACTCTCCGCAGTGCATCTCCAGGACTCAAGGGCCCAGATGCACTGCTTATAGCCTTCTCAACAAGCAGCTCCATTGCCTGAGGGGAGGGGCAAGTCATGTTAACATCATAATTCACTGGAAATTCAGGGTTCAGCTATAGTGCCGGGTGTGTTCTCTTAAGATAAAAGTTTTTCCGCCATAAGATAAAAATGCAGGAAATTCAATGTTATTATATACACTGTGTTCTATGGAGAAAAGTTTTTAAAAAAAAAAGCATTCCTTTAGTAGGTCAAGGTAGGTGTGAATTCCCCCTAGGACCAATATATGAAAGTATATATATTATCATACATGAGAAATGAAGAGTAGCTACAGGTTAAACAGGAAAAACACCAGACCCTCCAGAGAATAATATTACAAGAGACTAAACTGATGAAACTGAAACATACATGTGAAGCAAGATCTATGAACCCTGATATAAATACAACGCAGAATTACTGGCATGTCTACATGAGTTTTAGTGCACTTAATACATTTATACATATAAATTTTACTGAAAGCACATGCAGGGAATGTCATATTTTTAAACTTGGAAAGAAAATGCAGATCAGACTCGAGATGGCAGAGGAGGACTGTACAGACAGAACCTCCCAGAGCTAAGCACAATGGCAGCTCCTACTCACCCAGCTGGGAAAGGCAGACCAAGTGGGCACACGCTGACAGAGATCACGCAGAATGCGAATAATAATCACGCAGGATTGAAGTCCATTTGCTCTAGCCTTAAGTGCAATGAAGTCAAATTCAGTTAGTGACAGGGCAAAACAACACTGACATGTACTGGAATGGGCTTCCGGAGAGGTGCAACACTACTGTTCACAATGGAAGCTTGTGACTGGTTCAGGTTATATGGCATTACTTATGGTCAGCTGCCATTCACAGCAGTATTTTACCTCATAGTTAGTATGAGTTCAAAGTTTGCAAGATGCACAAGGGAGCCCCAGTCATCTTGTAAACCTTGACCTCGGTTTTAAATCGTTCACAAACGAGTACTTGGAATTACATAGGCTCAGAAGGAAAGCACAGGGACTGAAGGCAAGGAAATCTGCTTTACTTTACTGTGATACTTGCACAAGTAAACTAATCAGATGTTCCTTTTCTCACAATCCCTATTAAAAATAAATCACAAAAAAGTACAAAGCTCAACATGAAAGCTCTTATAGATGACATACATGTCAAGTTACTCTGCAGCCTTATGGAGTAGAGATTTAAAACTAATGACTGGATTATATGGGTGTAGCTATTAGATCCAAAATGCAAGGATGCCTCGACACATTAATATGAACAGCAAAAAAATTGTGTAGAAAAAGGCAACTGAAAATAACTTTCTAGTTAGAGTTCACATTTTTTTCAGGCTAATACACAATTACAGTAGGCATCCTTGATTTATTTTACAATTTGTTTAAACTGCTTACAAAATGAAATAAAAAAATAAATCTCATAAGGCTACAATAAGAAAGTAAAATGATGTTCCGAACCTGGAACCACTTAGCGTGGCGGAGAGCAGCCAGAGCGTCAAGGCATTTTTGCCTGTCCAAGACGTCCGCTGGGTCTTTCACCAAACCCGAGGTTATATCTAAAAATGGATCGAATTGTCAAAGGGTGGTGAGGAATGGGTGTTTGACCAGGTCAGCAAGCCGCGTTCTCAGAAATAAACACATTGCCACACATACCAAGCATACCCAGCTATACATACATGATTCAACCCTGAAACACCTGCTTGGATTTTGTATTCAACATCACGCTTCAATTTGATATGTATTTAGTCACATTTTTTCCCAAAGACTTTAGTGAATGATTCATTTTTCTTTCTGATGCTCAGCTTTGAATAAACTCCTACATGGTTTCCAAGCAAAACAAATGATGCATGTTTAAAATGGTCTTGCGTAATATGGATTTACGAAGATGTCAAAAGGCTGATTTTAAAACGCTTGCTTTACTTAATGGTGTCTAGCTGATCATTTAAGAACATTTTAGGTCAACATAACTAAAACGAAAATCCTAAAATGTGAAATCAAACCTCAGGTGTTGCTGAAGGCAACGTTACTCAGAGGAGTTTCATTGGCACTAGCTAATTTGTATGGATTGTGGTCATAGCATGAACATAAAATAAAAATGAGGAAAACAGCTTGGACCCCAATGTAAGGCAGGTGTGGCAAAGTGTTTGGGGAAAACCTTGGTCAAAAATCCTTCCGAAGGCGTGGCAGCAGCCTCTGATGGGAGACAAGTAGTTGAAGATGATGCAAGAAGGCTTTGGACTGGATTCATAAAGCTACGGATACAGGAAGACAGCAGCTCTTGCTGGAAAGAAGGGGACAAGCTCCCAGCAACGGTTAGGACATCACTGCATGCATACCTCTCATCAGCTGGTTTTTAAACTCCACAGTCATTCCGCACAGATGGCCATAAACCCAGGTTTAACCAAAGATTCCGTTCACAAAGCCTTCCTCCCTGAAGCTTACGGATACTCCCCCAAGGACACCCAACAGGCAAGATGACATCGCAGCTGCTTTGCTTCCCAAGGTTCTGACTGGCTTTGAGGTTTTTTTTGGGTTTATAATGCTTGTTCATTTCGACAGCATTTTCTTCTTCCACCTACAAGACTGTTAGCAAGCTTTTCACTTTTCAATCCACAAAACTCTAACTGGAAAAGCAAGGCCTACAAAAACGAGTAACCATTACTGAAAAAGACCAAAGCAATGGCAAATAGCACCTGCTGTTTTCTCCTAGGAGAGCACTACCAGGATACTTCCCAAGTCATTTATGACAGAAACTTCACCCTGGTTTAGACACAACGCCATTTCCTTGTTGACTAGTCTGATCATAATGTTTGGTGATGTTAAGTAAATTGGCATTAAATCACTGAAATATTCATTAAATGTCAAACAAAACTAAACTTTACCTGACCTTGCAGCCACAAATGAAAAAGTTTGGCTGTAATCAATTAAAAATTACAGCAATCCCATGATTTACGGTAATTCAGTTTACATTTTTTCACTGGGACAGTTCTGATAAGAGAATTTCAATTGCCTTATGATTATTATATTATGGTTTCAGCCAAACATATGTAAAAATTATTATGCACCACTCTACAGCACAATAATTGTGAACAATAAAATTTCAAACTGTTCATTGTTACTGAACTTTTTCCCCATTGACCTAGTGATGTTTGCAGAAAATTGTTCGGTGCATTTGAGTTGGGCTGGAAATACATTATATTTTTTCCCCACTGAAAAGAAAGGAACTAGTTTTTCATTTTACTTTTTTTTTTTTTTTTACAATAAATTAGCAACGTAAATCGAGGGCAGGCTGCAATAATATACATAGTCCTAAAGAGATATTATAAAAAAATAATTTCATATCATTATAGAATTTCTATGGTAACTGAAATCCAAATGGCTCTGTCTAAAAGAAAATGTGCTTTCCTCAATTGAAGATTAAATCCTTTCTCAAAGTGAGATGATTCTTTACCACCTAAATGGAGGTGAGAAAGAAGAAACTGTGGATTGAAGAGCTGACATTTATGGTGTAGAGGTGGAAGAATGAAAATGCATGTACACTATATACAAGTGTGAATAAATATATAGCAACTAATTATAGCAACAAGTATACATTTATTCTGTCAAGGGCACTGCTAAACCCAAACTAAGATTCCATGCTGAATAACTGATATGGTCACTTATGTGCCAACTCATGGTTCCCTTAAGACCAAATTATTTTATACAATTAACTGCACACGATACAGCAAGCACGGGTGCCATTAAAGCCCATTTAATGCGTGTTAAATACAATAATGAAACTGGATGAGGGCTTGAAATAAGTGAAATAAAATAAAAAAAACTTAATTCTTAAAGCACAGAATATAAATTGGCCCCATGTATGGTATGATTAGCTTTACCATGACATCCAGATTGCATGTAACATGTATTTAATGTCTTAAAGGAAGACAAATATAGCAGCACTGTAATTAACCATATCAAGACACCCATAACAGACGTATGGCCACAGAAGAGCCCTTAACTACAGAGAGGTCCCAGTTTTTCAGAAACTGAAAACTGCAGCAAGGATACGGGTTTTGCCTATAAACAGTGAGATCGGAGATGTGTACTTCACTGGACTGAATAGTAAATATGGCCCATCCAAATGACTTGATGACCACTGATGCCCATTGTGCATTTACCCCAACAAAACAGTTTTAGCTGAATAGGTCTGAGGTTTGATCTGGGAGAGTACATATATTCCCTCAGGGGAGCACTTTCATCTCGGCACAAGGGACCACAAAAAGGTGATTCTCTCACCAGACAAAACAGATTTGTTTCCTGTGGGGATTTTCCTTTGAGGCAGAGTGACTTTCATCTGTCCCCTACGATATATAGAGTCCTTTTGTGCTTTACAAAGTGTTCCAGCATTTTTAAGGCATCTGTAATGAACCACGGTTCAAAAAGTCACACCGCAGGACTGTTTGAAATGGGGGATCCGTTTGTCATTCAGCTCAGCGAAATTAGAATTTAAATGAGACACAGGAAACAAAAGTGAATCTTACCTGGGGTCCTAACTAGGATTACACAATGCAAACACTGATCATGCTTGTTGGATCACTTTTTTTTTTTGAAAAGCTAAGAGCATTGGCAAGTATTACAGAGAAAGAGGGAGTGAGAGAGAGAAAGAGCGTGTACACCCTAGAGCTTCTCTGCTGGCACACGAGGAGCTGAAGCTATACTGAAATGTTAGCTGTGTGCTGAACATTTGCAAATCAAAGGAAAGGAAACATGGGGCATCTGTGCAAATTAATTCTATCAGAATGCATGGCAGACTTTAGATGCTACTGGTCGATTTCATTCAAGACATGAGAAGCAGTGGTTATGCAACCCATCAGTGTAGCTGAACTTATCATGATGTCCCCCCCCCAGCCTGTGGCCACCAACGCATATGGCTTCAGAATAAAACCTGCTTCGCCTTCAAAACTATTCACTTGGCATTTAAAAGAAATTAAATCCTGATGGCTTACAGCAGCACCACTGCTGAGATCCTAGACTGCGACCTATGAGATGCTGCATACCTTGCATGTCAGTTTTACATCTCCAAATGAGCTTGCCCAGAATTAATGTTTTATAATCCCAAGGATAATACATATATTTTATATCCCAGGACTTTTGAAGGCATGAGAAGCTGAAATTAACTAAATGGAAAAATGGCTGATGGGGAATGTATGATTATGTCGCCTCCTTCCCTTTTTGAGCTATATTATAAACCCCCCCCCTAACAGTTATTGCCTGTTCTGTGCCAGCAAATTGGCTCATCGGGTATTTTTTAAAAACGAACACTTAGAGGTTAATTCCTTGAAGGTCATAAACAGAGCAACGCCATTTCCAACCTCCATCCCGAGCATTCTCCTCACGGATGATTGGCGAGGTCAGCGTGATGGTCACCTCCATCTTCGGCTCATCACAGGAAGTCAGGAGGATGGCCGCCTCCTGGATAGACGATTTCACTTCATACTTCTCTGGCGTTACCAGCTTTAGGGAGGATTTAAAAAGGGATGACAAGTGGCATCCTTGTCAATTTCAACATCTAACTTTTGACCCAAACCTACATCTTTCTATTTTGCTAAATGTATCACATTTTCTACAATTCGCATCATACATCAGAAACACATTTTCCAACCTCAGGCTCAAGATCATCAAACATTTTCTTTTAGTAGTAAATCACCGTGAGCTGCTTAGGGAGGTGCTCCACTATGCAAGTTAAGAGGCTCTTGGTGGGCTTTTCAGAGCAGAGGAGGACCAGGTTGACATTCTTGTCTCCACGAAGCAGAAGGCCTTTTGCCAGGACTCCCACTCTCATCACCCCCTTCAGAGCCCTAGGACAACACAACACAAGCAAGAATCAAGGTGCAAACATGGCTAGGGTAAGCTTCCAGTGAGGAACCAGGAACAGCAGCAATATAGTTCCAGGAACTAGAGTCTGTTAAGAACCAGATAACACTGCAGAGCAAAATGCAACAGGGCAATATTGAATGTTGAGTAAGAGCATATCAAGATAATGGTCAGATGGTGAGGGTCGACAACAGGACAAGATTTACAGAAGTAAGTCCTTTGGCTGATATACTGAGATATTTTGTTAGATTATACTGAATAACAAACTGCAGTGACCACCTCAATATCAGTCACTGCTGACTTGAGTGAGAACCCGGCAAATATTTACCACACAGCATGGCAGCCTTGATAAATACCCAAGGCACTAAGCAAAATATACACTCTGATTGCAATCGTTTATGTAGTAAAAATGGCACAAGTAAAACAATTATTCTCACCAGTGTCCTAAGGGAATTACTCACAGAAACATGCAACAAAGCTGGACCAGTATTACTCCAAACACACTCTCTTTGAGATTCGAAATCTTTCAGCCATTTCTTTGTTGGCACACAAATGCTCCTGATTTTTCTTGTTGCCACTGGGTGACTCACCTGTCCCTCTGGACATCCTTCTTATCATTGTCTTCATCCTTACTCTTGTCCTGATCGGTGATGATGTCAGACACCAGTTTCAGCGCCCGCTCTGTGATGGACACAATCTTTTGGATGGACTGTAGCTCCTCCTCCACAGGATAGATGGCTGCATGCTTAGTCATCACATAGCGGTCATCCGAGGAGTCTGGTCGACGGGGGGGCTGAAAGACACGTTGGATCATACAGTTTCGTCCAGACAAGGAACAGATTATACAACTGCGGGGACCACTGACAGAGCATACTGAAAAAGTCTTTCGAGACTTCAGTTCAGGCTCCTGCAGAATTACACTAAGTGGCACAACTATTCAAGCAATACTCTGAGAGACAATATTGTGCAATAGTCAGTCAAAGGAAATGTTTACGTCTGTCCGGGTGGTAAGAGTAGAAGAGTTAAAAAAAAAAAAAACACACATATGCATAATATGCACACTTTACCGTCATCTTGTTGGATGGCTAGATGCAAGGGCACAGTAGGGGCATGAATTCCCTGGCAGATTCAGGGGCCCCAGCACTTTACAGGGGCCTATAAATACGTAAATTATGTATAATTTGGCGGAGGGCCAAAGGTGACATTTTATCAGAGGACCCAGAATTTCCAAATATGCCCCTGGCTTCAGATCCCAAAATTCTCCTCAGGGGCAACTCAGCCATTCCACGAATCCCTTCAATTTCATCACAAGCTCAATTAGGTGTCAGTTATCCAAAGATGACGTGTAGATGGTCATGGTAAAAAAGAAAAAAACCTGCATGAATATGTGTGACCCGTGCTGGCAAAATGAGTCGGAATGCGCACAGGTTAATTATGAGCTAGAGGCAAAAATGTCAAAGTTTCGTCGAAATTTAGATTTTCCCAAAAATTAGTCCATTAAGTCATCATCTAATCGATCCCAATATTCAAAATAGCAAATAAATACCTTGAACCATCATAATTTGAATGTTTTGTACGGGCTTTGTCTTCAGAAATGAGTCCTTTATCTTAAATTTTCTTAGAAAATCCGTGTTTTTCTCCACTCACTCGCGGCATGACTGGGAATCCCGCCACCGATTGTTTGGTATCACCGTGAAGCGAGGCTCGCCTACTTTCTAAAAATTTGCATAGAATTTCCAATGCCATCACTCTGAACCAATAGAACTCGATTTTATAAAACCCTGTTGATGTAAACAATTTCTAACGGATGTAACTCGGTCATTTTTTCTCCGATTCCAACAATCCATACATCATTTTGAAGGTTTTAAAAAGGAGAATCTAAAAACAACAACAAATTTCCCCATTTTCCTCATTTTGCCAGCACGGGTCACATATTGGCTGGTTGCTGCAAATATTGGGGTGGCTTCAGAAGAGGTTTTGAGATGACTCATTCTGGAAATACACAAAATGATAGTGTTGAACCAGCATGAAGATAATTTTCTCTGACTTTTGCACAGTATTAGCATATCCTAGTATGTGAATCACCAAACCTCGTCATATGGTCATATAACCCGATCATTCACAGTGTCTCACTGCATGCCGCCTTCCTGCCCTGCACGCTGACCCCAAGCCCAGGAGTACTGACCACTGGTCCCTGCGGCTGGGGGATGGGCAAGCCGGGCCTGACTCCCAGCAGGCCGGGGGGTCCGGGTGGGCCCTGGGGGTAGCCTCCATCTGGAATCCTACGCCGGTCATCCCAGTGGTGCTGCTCTTCCTCCATGCGTCTCCAGTACATGTCTTCCTCATAGCGCCTGGAAAAACCATCACATTTTTTAAAGCATTATGGAACCACTACTCCTGGCCTTGGGGGGGGGGGGGGAGAGAAGGAAAATACAGAAAATATGACATGGGGGGGAGGAATCACTGGCAAACCAGAAACTTTACATTCATTCAAACACAATAGTAAGCTGGCAGGGAAAAAACTGCACACACACAACAGAAATGAGGGCATCCCTGGGCTAATGGCTAAGTCACTGGAGGGCACGGGCCATATTTACCATGAGACCCGGAAACCACAACTGACATCGCATTAGTGGGTTTACAGAACAAATCTGGGATTGTTTTGTGAATTAAGAGGTGGCAGCCAATCCGAGTCAAGAGGATGTCGGAGTCACTGGCTGGAATATCTAACATTCAGGAGGAGTTCCACAAGCTGGACGTGCATCTAATACCAAGCCTGCCACCTTCACCTCATCTCCATCCTCCAGCGCTCCTCTTCCTCGCGCCTCCGCCAGTACTCCTCCTTCTGCATCTGTTTCCTCATCTTCTCCTCCTGAATCTTCCTCGCACGGATGCTAGGCTTTACCTCCACCTGCAGATCTGGGTTTACTTTTTTCTGGACAGGAGACGATATATAAAAAAAAAATTGAGAACTTAATGCAGTCACGCGGTTTAAAATTTAAGTAGGCAAAATACAAATTACACAACGGCACACGTCTCACACTAAAAATAGTGTTTCCTGTTGTTTGGCACTTGACAGAATTTCCATAATATCCCCAGGCTTTCCTCCACACTCTGCTTAGCAGCTGCTTTCACATGCCATTCAATTCCCTCTGGCTTGCTTTTCACGGGCACGTGCAGAAGTGTGCAATAACCGCTGAATCCCCACCGCCACTGTGACTAGCGTTCACCGCAGCCACACTTACACAGTGCATCACGCCATGGAGGCTTGTTAACGAAGTGACAGCATCGTTCGTAAGTGTAACGTAACGCACCAGTAAAAATTCCCAGGTTTCTGAGTTAGCCCAGCATCATCTGTACTACTTGGGCGCACTGACCTTGTACTGAAGGCGGTGTCTCCTTCCCTTTAAATGCATCTCCTTAGCATTTGGGTCATTAAAGCTGCATTCGCACAGCTTGCAGTGGAAGCGGATCACTTTTCCTTCATCGTTGCGTACCTGAAACGCAGAGCAAAACTTTAAAAACCTGACAGAACATGGGTTATTAAGCTACGATTGCCTCCCAATATTAAAAACATTTATGGTTGTGCTCAATGACCAGGGAAATGATGCTACAGCTCAGTGATGCCATAAACAGACCACTACAAAAGCAGACTAATATAAGCATAATGACCTCCATAAATGAGATTCCTACACGCTGCACAGACAGCATAAATATCCAGTTAATATCTGGCATGTCCTTCAGGAGGTTAATGTTACCTCTTCCACATAATCGTGACCCACTGGCTGGACGTCGCTCTGCAGGGCTGCCAGGGCAGACTGGGCCCCCAGCATCTCCACCGTGGTCTCCACTTTCACCTCCGGCGTTGGCACTGCCAGCACTGGCTGTGCTGCCTTCGCCAGCTCGTTTTTGGCTTCGTCCATCTTCACTGTGGCAGTTTGGAGTTTATTTCCACCTGCATCATAAGTCGATAAAACCGGTGATTATAAAACAGCGCATATAACGATGCACAGCAATCGTTCCCACTTCTCGATGATACCCGGGGCAGACCGTTGCACAGTTTCGCATTTCAGCCTGCACATGCAGAACAGCATCTGTGATACTATTGGACCACCTGTACCAGAAGACTAACTGCTGATGTTAAGCTCCTTTTCAAAAACAAATCAGTTGTAGTCAGTCTTGAACACATTTTCTGTTTTTTTAAAAAACCAGAGGTGCAAAGACTATACCAGCAACCTCTCAATTATAAGGCTGACTCACCAACGAAGTTGATTTTGGGTGTGTTGACCTTCTTGACTACCGTGGCATTTGCAGGCAAAGTGATGGGTGCAGGGCCCTTGGCCAGAGTGGTCGGTGTCCCAGTGCCGCCCATGATGCTGACAGGCTTCAGGAACGAAGACGCGGGAGTGACTAAACTGCTGGTGCTGCTGCTGCTGGTCACACTGCTCATGGTGGAACTGGGCGGCTTACTGGGGGCCACCGTGGTGGCCGCCGACGTCTGTGTCACAACACTGGGCTCAGTGGAAGGAATGGGCTTACCAAGCTTTGTGTGAAGCTTCACTACCTGTAAAATGGGTGGGGGGGGGGACAAGTCGGCTTGTAAAAAACACATGCAGTCCAGTCTGTTTTTTTTTCAGAAAAAGAACAGCAAAGAGACATGTTGTAGACAGCGCTCAGGTCAACTGATTCACTTTGGTCAAAAAAAAAAAAAAAGAAAAATAATAATATATATATATATCTATTAAGCAAATATTTAAAAATACAGATTGTCAGAGGATCTTAAAACACATCTCAGTGACGGCTGGTTGAAATCTGGTGTTTGACCAGGAAGGGCCGACCTTCACGTGCGGCACATCTTGAGGCATGTGACACGGAAGCCATGGTTACGGAAGTTAAAGCACTACCTTCTGGTGCTTGGCCCCACGGATGTGAGCTGCATAAGCGTCCGCCCCGGTGCAGGAGACGTCGCACAGCTCACAGCGTAGCTGGTTCTGGGTGCCACGTGCGGGTCCGTTTCCTCCAGCACCTCCAGCGCTGCTGCTCTGAGACACCTTCAGCGCTGCCTCCTTCTTCTTATGCTTCTGACCTTCCAGGTGCTCCTTGTACGTCTGAAGATCAGACACACAGAGTGACACCGTTTAGTTTACTGTTTAATTTAGAGTAGATAAAGACGGCAGCCTTCGTGATGAATAGTGAGCCTGTTGCGAAAACATCCATTTTAGCATGGGAGGAAGCTTACAAAAAAAAAAAAGAATGCTCCTCATCGTGCAAGACCATGTCATCTGTAGCATCATCATGGGTTTCTACAGCACCTGCGGTCCTGCACAGCTGATCTTGCAGACGTCGCAGTAGTGGATCTGTGGTGGCTTTGGCGGCTGTTTGGGCTTCAGCTGCTTGTTCTGGAAGGGTGGCTTCTTGGTGAAGGTGCTGCCCGTCCAGGCCGCTGTGGCTGCCACCGCCGCCACTGCCTGTTTCTGCTGCTGCTGCTGGTAGTAGGAAGAGGCGGCCGAGTAGACGGCAGCCTCGTAGCCGGAGTACGACGTGCCTGCAGTAGGGCGGCAGAGGTGGACAGTTCAGTTCCAGAAAGTAGGAATCCAGACCAAGATGTTATTTGACTAAGATTTCAATTTAAAAGACCTGGATTTCACTAAAGCACTAAGGTTTTGCTGTGTGTTGATTGGTCAGTGTCCTGTAATCATCCAAATGCCACTAATTTTAATGTGAAACCGCCAGATGAGTCTTATAATCATGGAAACAAACCAGTCAAAGCATAAGAAACATGGAACTCTTTACCCAAGCACAGGAGCCTTTCAGCTTTAAAGTTTTTAAATCCTGAAGTAGCTCAAAGTGTCTTCCCTGATACGGATTATCTGGTCACTGTATAATACCCCAGTAATAACGTAATACTAGCAAATCACCTGAAAATGCTGATGAAGGAAGAACAACTTGCTACTACAATATAACCTCAACAATGCCTGTCACACACTGTACAAATAATTAACCAGCAACTACAACTATCAAGCACCAGAGGATGGCAGACATGTCCTTTCGGGGAAGACAGCCCAGAAACACTCACCGGAGTATGTGACAGCAGTGGTACTGTAGGTGGGGCTCTGGGAGTAGGACGGCACCACTGTCGCTGCAGCCGCCGCCGGCTGCACCGTAGATGAGACGGGGTAGATGGAGAAGGTGGATGTGGCAGGACTGGGGATGGCTGGCTTTATGGCAGTGACCTGACGGGTTTGCTGGGTCTGCGTGTACTGTGTGGCCCCCTGGCTGTACCCAGTTTTGGGAGCTAAAGCAAATCAAATGAGAAAATGCTGAAACACTAGACCAAAGTGTATGAAACTAAATGATGAGATCACTTTTCAGTAGTATTTTACAAATTCCAATAGACACACACCCCCCCATCCAATGTTAAAGTGTACTGAAGGCATGCTCTATGTAGCCCTGTAGTAGCCACACACACACACACACACACACACACACACACACACACACACACACACACACACAGAGTACATATAGCCCCTGTGCTTGTAGGTCTTGTGGGTTGCCCTGCAGTCATGAAGCCATGCAATATCATCCCACAGGATCCATGGATGCGGATGGAATGACAAAACTGAGTTGTTCACTGAGTTTTAACTCATGTTACTACACCAGAAACTCTAGTAGAAGTAATGCTGTCAGAAAACATATTACTGGCAGAGTGAGTCAGTAATTTAAAAATTGACATAATCCAATACAGATTCAGCATTAATGCAGGATTTGTTTTGAGGTCAATAAATACAAAACTTTACCCCATACATTTCAGCTTAAACTGCAAGAAACACATGCAGTCCAGTCAAGCTAGAATCACTACCCAGACAAATGCAGCAAACACACAGCCACACTAAGAACACATGCCGTTCATACGTTAATATCAAGTCTGCTCGTTTTCCAGAGATTGCACAAGAATCATCTCACACACAGGGAAAGGGGCACTGACTTTGCAGACCCTCCCTCCAAGTTGGTTCTCGGGCGCGTCACAAGCATACCTGTCTGATAGTAGGTTTCGGCCACAGTGGGTTGCGGCTGAGCGGTGGCAGCAGCCACAGCTGCTGTAGCGGCAGGCTGCTGGTAGTACTGTTTACCATCATAAGCTACAGCCGGCGCTGTGGACCGCACGTACGAATAGGAGTCCTGCAATCAAAGGAAGCACAGCCTTGTACAGGACACTGACACGGCAATTCAACATATGCACTATTAATAGAGACAGCATGCGTTCAAAGGGAAGGCTTGGCTTCCTGCCAGTCCAGTAGACTATATAGTTTTTAATAGGAGGATGGACAGACGGAAAAAGAAAGACAGGCAGACAGACAGAGAAAGAGACAAAGAAAGAAAGACTGGCAGTTTCACAGGCTAAGCCAAGCACAGCCACCATGGAAAAACTGCATTTCCAGCAACAGAAAGGGAGCAAGATTTATTGGTATAGCAACGTTCCTTTAGGTGACATTTAGCACAATACAAGCAACAATAAGACTCTACTAGTATGTGGGTATCATTTGCTCAAATTTGAACCAGCATGCAGAGCACAAACACAAAAGGCAGGGCATTCAGGGCCAGATGCCTTTCTCTGCATGCAGATGAGTAACAGGATACCTGGTAGTTCTGCGAGGTGACGGGAGGGGGTGGAGGGGGGGCCTCCGGCTGTCTCTGTGCGTAGCTGTAGTCGGTGGCTGCGTGAGCCGGCTGGTAACCCCCATAGGCTGCGGCCGTGGCAGCCGCCGCCACGGCGACCGGAGCAGGCCGGGCCACAGCTACGGTGGCGGCAGTGGGAGCGTAGGCGGCCGCCACGGTGTGAGCTGCCACCGGGGCCTGGTGGATGGTGTAGCTGGCCACCGTGGTGGGGTGCGTGTAAGCTATCCCAGCGGCTGGCTGCTGACTGTCAGGTCAGGAGAGCAGGGTTCACAAAGTGAGGCAAACGATGACGTCAAAATACAAAATTCAAAGTGAATATAATTAATCCTTTAATTTTTACTAAAGGGCTTTCAGCGGAAAACCACAGCTTATTTTGTAATATTGATCTTGCGGGAAACAACTTTCTTTCCCATTGCACAACACAACTAATATATGAATAGCATTTACCTATTTAGCAGATACTTTTAATAATTAGCATGACCTGTCATTTCAGAATTTCATGTTTTCCAGTAAAGGGTACAATGACAAAGCCAGAGCAAAATATATGATCACAATATCAGTGAAAAGGATTCTACCCAACCCATTGCAATGGCAAGGGTCATGAAAAGCAACTTCCCAGTGTAAATAACATTACTGTATTTATTTAGGTGCCAATTCAAGTGCACCAAAAATCTAATTACATTACAAAAACAGGAGAATCGCTTTGAAAAAAAAGTGGTGTATTTGAATTTTCGCAGTAGTGCTACAAACTGGATTCTCTTGTAGCGTAATTAATTAAAAAGCTTTTTACCGTTTCTTACACATTCTGAAAGGTGATATTATATCACGCAACACACAAACGTTTTAAGATGAAGGTTAATAAAAGGTTTAAAACAAGGCTACACACACACCCACACACACATATACAGGATATACCAGCGTCATATCTGAAAGCGCCATTAAAGGTTGTAACGGAGGAAAAATACATATGAAATCAGTCATTTTGAAGCCTCTCACGTTAAAAACACATGCAACCGAGTCGCGGATTACTGTCATAATGCGACATTTCATCGCGCCCACGGTGCCCACGGAAAGCGAGGACCTCCGACCCCAGTAGGGTGACATCGCGGTCATCGGGCGGCTCAAACAACTCGGTACTTATTTTTTTTAAAGGGGGTTGTATTTAATGACCGCTTTCTGACTAGAAATGAACTGTTGCACGGCGAGCACACACTGCATTTCAAACCCAGTCACTTTATGAAATAATCCTACACGCATACACAAAGTAGACGTGAATACAAACACACGAAAAATACGTAAATCTGACGTAATACGTAGTCTCTGACAAAAACCGCAGAGAATCTGCGAACAGGCGTTTAATCCAGGCACACATATGTGTCGTTAACTTTGTGGTTTACGAGTTACCAACAGAAACCGACCTTATTAACGTCTAGGGTTAAACAGCCTATAAGGGAAATGTCTGTGCAATAAAATAGTTACCGTAAACCTGGGTGGATATTTCATATTTTTAGTAACATTATGCAATTAAGCCATGTGCGATTATTCTTGAAGGTCTTCTTAAAACAGCCACTTAAATGCACACTGGCCATTACAAACAGCCTCACGGTGCTGCATAGTTGCACAGCATAACAAATCATTCACATGCCCCCTACTCTTCCTCTCTGGCGCCCCCTACTCTTCCTCTCTGGCGCCCCCGACTCTTGCTCTCTGGCGGGCGCGCGCGGGGGGGGGGGGGGGGGGGGGGGCGGGGGGGGGGGGGGGGGGGGGGGGGGGGGGGGGGGGG
>JAODJX010000119.1:11540196-11557635 GCA_026776945.1 Isichthys henryi | reverse complement strand
CAGTGACTGCTATGAAAAAACTAAAAATGCAAAAACTCTTGTATTTTGCTTGGTTACTTATGGTTATGGTTAGGGCAAGGTGGGGATTAAGGTTGTCATAGTTAGTGTTAGCATTTTTCCCATAGAAGTGAATGAGCGGGCCCTACATGTGCGTGTGTGTGTGTGTGTGTGGGTTTGCATAGATCACATTTTGGGACCAAAATGTTCCCAAAGTGCGGTAAAACCTGAAACTTCCTTACTTTTGGGAACACTTCTTTGGGTCCCCATTTGGATATCCTCAATTTTATAAAAATCTGTGAATGCAGTCAAAAAAGTCTTGTATTTTGGTTGGTTACTTATGGTTAAGGTTAGGGCTGGGTAGGGGTTAAGGGTGTCGTGATTAGGATTTTTCCCATAGAAATGAATGGATGGTCCCCATTTTGATAGGAAGACCAACTTGTGTCTGTGTGTGTGTGTGTGTGTGTGTGTGTGTGTGTGTGTGTGTGTGAAGTTTGCATGTTCTCCCATGTCATGCGCATTTCCTCCTGAAGCACAAAGAGATGCAGTTAAGTTAAATGCCACATTGAACTACCTAAACGTGGGTCTGTCCTGTAATATACTAGCATCCCATTTCGGACATACTCTGGTCCTGTACTCTGTGCTGCATGACCCTCGTCCCCCATCAAGCCTGACAAAGATAAGACATTTGTATATGGATGTACTGTATGTTGGTATCTCATTGGAAATTTTGAAGGTCAACGTTTATATTGTACAGTGGAGCCTTGAGTTTGTTGCTGTGACTGTTTCTAAAGAACAGTGAAATTATATTTTAAACCAGCCTTCACATTTCTTTTCTCTAGTAACTAAAGGTTCTGTATAGCCATTTTAACTGTCAATATATAGTAACATTTTTATTATTTTGCATGCAGATTTCTGTAGAAAGTAGCTGTTCTTGGCTTTAAGCCAGTTTGTCCTCCTCCACGTCAGTCAGATTTGATGTGTACAGCCAAAGTGTGCACATCAATTCAAATTAGGGCAGGAAAATATTGCTGTAAGTGATTTGCCTCATCAAGCTTTCATTCTCAGCCCCATCACTTCTCAGAGCATCATAAGTAACCCTGGGAATCTTAGCACCAAGTTATCTGATCTTAGATGGTGGGTTTTTTTTTTTTTTTTAGAAATTAATTAATTTGGATAACATTTTATTGTCTAAATATATTTCAGAGCTGCCCACAGATGTACTTCAAAACTTAAGGCTGAATTGGGTGCGGCATTGTATTCCAATGAACCAGTGACACATAACTGAGTCTCCTCTCAATTTCCTGTTCGCTGGCTTCTCTTGGAACAAGTGTAGACAACAGTATATTGCCCTGGGAGTTCCTTTTCATTTCATGTCACTTGACCCATTTTGGAGAATTGAAGGTTGCTTTTTTTCTGCTTTACCATTATTCCAGTTATATGTTTTGAATAAAGGACAGGATTTCAGTCCAAAAGAGTCCAAAAGAGCTAACAAAAAATAATAATCCAAACTGGTATGTCTTATGTCAGATCAGTGATTCCTCAATAAAGGGCTATAGAAACTCATTAGCTCACTGCAGCCTTGTGTTGGGGTGACCCACTTGTCAAAGGTGTGCTTTCCCTTTCTGCAAAGCCTTAGCTTTGGTTTTTGGACAAGAGAGATTTGATGGCATTTGGTACAGCATCTCCCTGTGCTATCAGGATGAGTGCCCTTACTGTTTGCTTTATAAATACCCCAGAGGGTCTGTGCAAACAGCTCCAGGGGCACACCAGTTGTCACAGAGTGGAAGTGGACATCCTGGAATTATGTTTTCCTGGCAAAACATAATCAATTTTCAGCTTTATTGAGCATTGGGCAGAACTATCTTTGTGGTTTCCCACACAAAAATGCTCTTTGAATGAGGCACAGTCATTTTGCTAGGGAAATGGAGCCCACCAAAGGGATGCCTGCATAATATGAGGAAGTCAGGCACCAGATCGTAAAAAGCAAACAATGATGGAACTATTTTGGAAGGCATAGAACGCACATCAGAAAAGCCAGCAAGTTTTTGGTGTTATTTTATTTTGGTCCCCCCACATAGTAAGTGTGCTGTTTTTGTTAATATAATTTATGATTTGCAAAGGAATTTAAAATTTTCATAGTTTCCATGGCACTGAATATTACAGTACTGGAAATTCACATTTATTTCCCAAGCATTTATTTACTTGTATTTGTTTGTTATTTTAAAATCAAGTATTTTAGTGCCTGAATCTGTTTTATAAGTCAATATTTAGTAGACATTTTTATGCATATTTTCTATATAGTATAGTCATACTAAAGATCTTTTTTTTTTTTTACTTTAATAATGAATATATGAGTTGTAGAGTATTTCTGAAGCAGTTCTCTCATTATTTATTCCAGTTTCCCGCATCTTAGACTTTTGGTCTGAGAGAGGCCACATTTCACTACTATCAAGTCCTGAGCTCTCCATTCCTTTGCCGGAAACATTACATAACCTGGTTTTCTGGTCTCAGTTCAACTATATTTATGTTAACAAAAGCTCTCCAGCTTTCACAGACCTGAAAAATGTCATTGTCCCTTTTCAGAGCAGAACAGAGCTTATCTTCACAACTGTGGCTTAAGCAGAATCCTTGATTTTGACCTTCATAATGCTGCAGATACTGGCTAATAAATCCCTCATTTTTGGCAACTGGGTACGTTGTAAGGTTTGAATAAAAACAATGTCAGGGAGCCTTGACATTTTCTACCTCCTTTTTATTATTATATAGAAAGTTTGAAAAAAAAACTGACAATTTTCCTGGGTTTACATGATGTTTGTAAACATGTCAACTTACATTGTTACTGGAAAAAGTGACATGTTTTTTATTATAGACAGGAGACTTGTACTGCTGGTATTTCGGAATCAGCTAGTTTTGATTCATTCAGATAGAAATCTGTGTCAAAATATTGAAAATGTAGCTCAAGTCTCGCACTGCCATTCAGTCAATCAATCAATCAAACAAAAGTGCTGGAAAACATTAGTTCTGAAATACATTAATTATGATATAAACAGTTTGAAGTGACATTATTTCTAAGCATGTTCTATCAAGCATTCCTGACAGCAAGTCATTTGTAGATTTTGCAGCTGGATGTTTGAAAATGAGCATGAGAAGAAAACGACTTTGTTGGAAGATTTATAATGGGCTACAGGAGCAAAGTTTCAAAGAGCCTTTTGTTGGAATTCCAGTAACCTATACATGTACCAACATGTAGCACTGGCCTCTTGCCACACTCATACCACCAGTAATTCAACCACACTTGAACGCCTCTGTGAATGAAGAGCTCATATATTTTGGGTTTGTTGTTATTTATTTATTTTGGAATTTGAGAGGGATTGTTGCGATTATAATCATCTGCAATTATGATGTTACACAAATGATCATTTTTGCAGTGAAAGGCACCTACCTTCTACACCTAACCCACTGATTTTTTTTTTAGTTGTTTGGCTTGTAATCACATATAACTGTGGCTCTTATGGCTCACAACATATTTCAAATAATAATCTCACATAAGGTAGACCAACGCAGCAGGCAGAGGTGGAAAGTTCAGGTTCAGAAAGTACAAATCCAGACCAAGATTTTGTTTCAACCAACCAGTTGATTACTCTGTATGTGACTGTTTATACTCAACTGGTTGGTTGAAACAAAATCTTGGTCTGGATTTGTACTTTCTGAACCTGAACTTTCCACCTCTGATAACAGGTGTCTTTGCCCTACATGCTCTGAGAAATGTCTTAGCTTTCTGAGGAAACTGGTGGTCAAAAGTAGTAATCCAACATACTTGACCAAAATGCAAACCTGCAACAGAATTAAGAATAGTGCTGATGTTTTACAGAAATGGGCCTGAAGTTGGTCAGATCCAGGTTCTTGGCAGGGATCAAGGCAGGGACTCCATGAGCTCTTTTCTTAATGTGCTGCTTGGAATAACAAACATACAACTCAAAAGAAAAGAATGCTAATTCAGAAATGGTAAATGTTTTTCAAACAAATAGAACAGTATTATGTGCGCATAGCCTTCATTTGCTTTCTGCAGACTTTTAAATGTGCACCATGCAAACGCAATAAAATGAAATGCTGGCATTCAAAAAACAAGTCAGGCAAACAAAATCAACACCAAGAAGCTGAATGATTTCCCCGAACCAGATTTAGTCAGATATGCTATGATTACATTTTATCCGTTTACCTTTCATAAGCGCTTATCAATTCATTGTTGCTATGAGATAACTCAGTGTTACCCTCATTTCTCTATGTGACTTAAGTCAATTATTGTATACTAAGGTTTTATGGCTGATTTATTAATATTAATAAATAGAATGACATTGGGTTATGAATTAAAAGGTAAATGACATATTTATATTTTGGTCTTATACATTTTATTTATAGATATTAAAATATTTATAATTTTTTTATATTATAAAGTCTGATTTAATTTTTTAAGTAAAAAAACTATGGGTACATATAAACCATATAAATACCGTGTGTGTGTGTATTTATATAACTTTATTGTGCTTATCAAACCACTGAAGAGAGTCTATAAGATCTCTTACAAAATCACAACAACTGACCTTCCTGTTCCAAAATGAATGCTTGACAGAATATGCATCTAATCGTGAAATATGTTTGTTTTGGGTTATTTGCATTTGTGATTTTGATAAACTACACTTACAAAACAAATTCATTTTAATTGGAGAAGGATGTACAGATCAATGTACTATACAGATTTCCTATAGTAAGGTTTTATTGATTAAGAGCAGATGATTTTTGGCCTAGGCGAAAGGTCCTGTGAAGTAAACCTGATTAACTGTGTTGCTGGAAGTGGCTGTTCATGAATGATTACTTTCACTGTATCTGATTCTGCAGCTTATATGGTAATATTCATTTCCCATCTATGTCAAGGTGTGTAAATATCTATCCTTCCATCTTCTAACTGCCTATCCAGGTCAGGTTCAACTGGGGTTGCGGGTCTCCTGTACAGGCACTTTTATACATCAGTTAGCCTGTCTACATGTTTTCAGACTGTGAGAGGAAAACGGAGTATCCAGAGGACACCTGTGTGACATGGGGGGTGGACATGTTAATTCCAAACACACAGTATAAAGGTGGAATTTGAACACAAACCCAGAAGGCGTGTGACAAAACTATTAACCACACTGTGTGTGGATTATCAAGATACACTAACATATCTGCAATGGTCCAAGCATCCCAGTTCAGCATGGGACAGTTTTCTGAGTAACTTATAAAAAATTATTTGAGTCACTAAGTGTACTGGTTCTTAGGCACATGCAGGGGGGCTGGGCTGCTCCCCCTTTTGAGGTTCTCAGTGCCCCTTTTAAATCACAAGCAATCACACAAAATGGTCAAGCTCCTGTCCCTTGAAAAATCTCTGCTCAGCATTGCTGATTGTAAAACTTTATGTATATCATGTATGATAAGCTATAGTTCTCATTTGGGAAGGTAGGGAAATTAGGTTTTTGAATTTAATGTTGTGTTGCTTGCTATTTATAATGCACACCCCACAGTTCAGTTATCTCTGTTCATTTCAATATTTGTAAATAAACATTGGTTTTCTGCTTGTTTGTGTGTAAAATGCTTATTTAGTATTTACAATTGTTTGTGCTATTTTGTCATTTTGAATCGAGCCCTCGGTTATACTTGTGGGTTTCTGGTCAGTTACGGTCACTTCCCGAGGTGAGGAGGGAAATTAATTCAGACCCTAAGTAATCTGTTAGGTCTCATCGAGGACAAGGAAACATTGTCAGTTTCATTGTAAATTTAATTACACCTTTACGAGCTGTGTTTCGCTGCCAGTCAGGTTCAGTTTGGCAATCTAATTTTCAGCAATGCTACATTTTCAGTTAAATTTTTTGTAGCACTACCTGGTATATAATTTTGTCTCAAGTGCAAAATTGTCTGTCAAAACCTGTCAGAGGTTTTCCAGCGGTTCTGTAGCATGAAAGTGAATTCTTGCTTTGTGTCCCCATAGACTCAACTCAGTCAAAGGGTCAGTGACCTTAACTGTGTCCTCTAGCCCCTGAAATCATCAATCATAAGATGCCAAAGCGTTTGTCACAGGAACCATTCAGAGTGTACAAGGTGATAACTTGTTTCAGTCTCATAAGGCTATAATCTTACTCTGTATCCAAAGAAACATGTGTTTGGTTTAATGAACAAAGATTGTATGCCTAGACACAAGTTATTCGTGTTATTAATGAACCCTTCAGAAATTAATAAACAGATATGTTTTGGATAATGTGGCCGTAAGAAATGGATAAATAAGATATACTCATGTAAACCCAATTAATTCCTATAGCATGCAAATAAGTCAATTAATTAGCATATCTGTCTGTAGTCTAGTTTTGGTTGAATGTAATTCGCTGAATAGAATTTTATTGCATTTCTGAGTTATTTTCACTTGAGAGGAATCTTGCAGAAATGAAGGTAACAAAAGGACAAAGTCATTTCTACTGAAAAGATAGTGTTGAGCACCGAAAGTGGCAAGAGACGTGACAAAGCTGTAGGTTTTGTCTTGCTTTTGTTAAAGTAGTAATAAATCCCCTTAATGTGCTCGAAGTCCTCCATCAACCAGGATAGAAAAATGCATTTTTGTTCCGTTAAATATCCATTTTGATAGATTGTTTTCTCAAAGCTCTTAGTATAAATTGATTTCGGCCTTCGGTGCATCAGCATTTTCTGTTGAATTAGTGAATTTCTGTTTCTACATAATTACTGGGAATACCAACAAAGGGGATGATAGACTGGACAGTTTCATGGCCACTAATAAGTCGACTGTTAGAAGGCAAAAATTCTTAGCAAACTTTAACAAAAGGTGTGTTTAAAATTATTCTCCAAAGTGACTGGACAGAACACCTTTCAGCAAAAACAGTACTGGGATAAAGCTGTCTAGTCCCGTCTTTTCTCCTTCTTCAGATTAATGCTGTGTTTATGTTTCATTATATTTATATAATTGCCATAAGTTTGACTAATGTCCATTTATTTAAAATGCTAAAAAAGTAATGACACGTAACTTATTTATTGTGAAATGTTACCTTGGACTTAAATATATCAGCTCCAGTTTGAGATTTCATATGATTATTGGTAGAAAAAAAAAATTAAAAATGTGATTTAGGCACATGAGTTCATGTTTTATTATAAAGTATCAATTATGCCTGTAATCAGCAGGTCGCCATTTCAAACCCAGCCTCAGCACGTCTGCGAGTCCTTAAGCAAGGCCCTCAACCCCCAGCTCCCCTGACAGCTTACTCTACATAGAGCAAGCTGAGGGAGGCATAAAGACAATTTCCCCACAGGGATAAATAATGTATCAATTATTATTATTATTACAATATACTACACTGAAGTGGTTCACGATTTTTAAACATAAATTCTTAATATTATATACAATACATGGATAGTATTTTTAAAAATTCTATTTTAATTTAAAGAGTGGTCCTTTTAGATTCCTGAAAGAAAATGTGTGAAGTTCTCTTTTTGTTTTGTTATATTTTTTCATATTTTTATTGAGGTTCTTCCATAGTGGGCTGTGTGTCTTTTGAACTGTTTCGCATCGATTTGTCTGTGAAGGGTGCTAACATCCTCCCCAGTTTGACTTTCTAGTTCACTTCTTAAAGCAGCCATAGCAAAATGCCTCTGGAACTCGCTCTTTCACTCGTTTTTATGGATTGAGGGACTTAGACATTGTCCCTGTGCCACTTCTGTACTGTGTTTTGCGATTTACGACAATGAAGCAATAACTCCATTATCTGACCACAGTGAAACATGGATGCATTGTCATTTTCTACTTGCTGTCTGGCTTCCATCTCATTCAGATGGCATCTGGCTCTTCCTCAGTACTTTCTGTAGATTTTTTTTTATATAAGCCTTCATAGATAAATGGAGGTATACACTATTCTGTTGTCACTGCTAATGAAAAAAATACTTGGTTTTTAATCTGTGCCAAATTAATATTAACAGCAAAATGTATGTAATTTAACCACATAAGATCTGCCAGATGCCTCTGACTTCTGTAGGTATGTATATACTGGCTGAAAAACAATGTTACTGTCATTGTCTTAAAATGGCCTGCAAGACAAAAATACATATTAATCATTTAGTTGTGGCTGGTTTGGAATATTAAATATTGCTGCATAAATTCAGAATTTCTTATGGCTATAATATTTATTTCAATAAATCAGCAATTAATAGACATTCAGTTTCTCCTCCTTTGCTGTTTCATTTATGTTTTTTGGTAGTTTGTTTGCTTTTGATAACGATAATTACCACCATAATACTGAATAATGTTAAACTTTTTTAGCAGATATAAAAATAGATCAACACAAACGAAGGCACAGTTCCAGATTAATCCCTGGTTGATTATTTCCCTCTGTAGCAGTTACTAAAACAGACACTAACTCTCCTGGAATGTCCTGGAAATGGGCACAGACTCCCGGATGTCCACAAACAAGCCAAGGCAAATTGCAGACTCCCCCCCCCCCCCCAACACCCCTTTCTCCCTAGACAGCTAAGGGTAACTAGTGCACATCCTGTCAACGAAACCTTCAGCCAAACCTCCTGTAAAATCTGTTCTATTAACACAAGCTTCTCAAATGTACGCTCTCAGTATTATACTACAAATTGAGATCCAGCATTATATTTGTTACATGTTATATGTTAAATTTGAGAATGTTCTATAGCATTAAATTGACTCATACCACTGCTTTGAGCAAATATTATGTGTCAGTTCTGGTTAGTTATCCTTAACAATGGTACGACGGAACAGCTCCTTTTCAAACTCAAATGAACAGCCTTCTGTTTATCTGACATTGGCCTGAACTACAATGCCATGTGCATAATCCATGTTCGCTTGCGGAATTTTCGTCTTAAACCTGTTATTACTCTGTTGATTTGGCCTGGCGAGCATACACATGGACATATCCAAAAATATTTAAACAAGATGTTGACCTCTCCAAATGCATTTTCAATAACGTTCAAAAGGCAAATATTTCTAGGATATGTGTAAATGGACAAATAGTGCACATGAGAATAAGTTATTCAGCAATAAGTGCATTACTAATTCTCCCTTCCTGCACATTTCAGCTGTCCAAATAAGTTACATATGCTTTCAATTATTATAATTTAATAAGTATGGAACTTGCTGAATAAATTGAAAATGACCTAAAGTATAGTAAAAATTTTGCAGCAGTCCTCAGAACTTTGTGTTTTCCATCTTTCTGCATTTTTCCCATGTTTTGCAAAACAGTTAAGAAAATGTAATTAATGATATTGTGTTGGGTGCAGTTTAGCAGTTTAGAGTCACAACACCGGTGTAGAGGGTTTGACCGTTGACCCTGGAAACCCACAGTACAAAAAGAAGCGATTAGGTGCATTGATGTCTCGTAATTGTACATGATGTCTGAGTGCGGACCCTTCAATGGACTGGCATCCCGTCCAGGATTTACCCTCATTCATGCCTTGTGCTTTCTAGTACAGGCTCACTGAAACTCTGTACAAGATAGGCAGGCATGGAAGATGGACTGATGCTTTTGTGTTTCATCAGTCAATAACATTATATGGTGCATTCATATAAATAATGCTTTGCTGTAAATGCATTTTCCTTTAAGAAGATTTAGGAACTTTTTTCACTTAAATTTCCTACTCAGCCATTTTGTTTTCTGCTCAGCACAGCAGGAAGTGAAAGGTTGCTGCTGCATTATTGCCCTATTGCCCATGTGTTCACCTAAAAGAGAGCCAAGAATTCACGTGTGAAGTTAAGGTGCCACGTCCCTCCAGATATTGCCGGTATTCAATTCAAAGAAACTGGATCAGTGCTGAGGATTGGCCCCGAAACAAATGAGTCAGGCAGTCACCCTGTCAGAGAATGTGCACCCAGACAGCTCCAGCTGTCAGACCTGAGTCTGCAGTCAGGGCTGCAAAGCACATCGAGTGAATTAATTTTTTGAAAATGTCTCAGATTCTGCAAAGCTGACAGCTGAATAGCACGTGTCCCCGAATACCATGTAATTATAACAGAACTATTAATATTTAGCCTCAATTAGCTGTTTCATAAAAACTCTCTAATAGTAAGAAAATGCTCATCTCTTGTACTGCCTGTTTCCTGGTAGGGCAGCGTGCTCATCATGAACTTACGTTGCACATTTGGTCATGGAAAACAGACTGATATATAGATCTATGTTGAGCATTTCGTTGGGGATTCAGACCCCCAACCCTGGAGGTGTAAGGTAACAGTGCTAACTACAGAACCACCACATCACCCCTTGCTTTCACTGTAAGAAATTTAATCTGAAGTTATGAATACTGAGAAAAAGACATGAAATGTAACTTTTATTAACTATTCCAAATGAGTCTTCTAAATTAACCTCCCAATTTCTCTTAACATTTTAGTTTTGATGTCACTTAGCCACTAATCTGAATGATTAATAGATAGTTTAAGAGAATGTTTAATAGAAAAAAGCGGTGGAAAGCAAGTGCTGTTACTGAGTGATTTAGTGCCAGCATTGTCTTCAGGGACAGTGCGAATAAATCTCTTATTTTAATAGTGTCTCTTTTAGCATGTCAGTGCTGGAAAATGAAGCCGTAATTACCAGGCCTGATTGATGTGTTTTAGCCACATTAGACAATACTTCTGCTCCCACATATTATCTCTGCATTGTCCACATCACTTTTGTTTGCGCTATATTTTCTATGTTATTGATTGCTATTATGGTCAATTCGATGTTCACAATAGAACTCTATCAGCAAAATGCAAGTTAATTATCTCAGGGTCAGGCTCTCCAGTGTATCTCATGAAGGGGCTGGCCTTTCGCACATTACAACTCACATTAGGTTACAAGGGGAAATTATTGGTTTGTCGTTTCATTGTGCTAATTAATGCAGCAGCTGTGCTGTTTCCCAGCCAGTGTAAATATTTTTGATGTGCTTGTCATTGCTTGCAATTCATTCTTGGATTTGTATTGAAAATGTCTTCTCTTCTTATGGACTTAATTTACTATACTGAGGAAAATAAAGGAAAAAAATACACTTGCCAGTCATGAAAAACGAACCACCTTTGAAATAGTTTTTGTTTTTGATAAAATTTTTATTTTTAAGCAATAACATTTGAGTGAGATTGGATTGTGGTGCCAGTACATTATTTTTGTTCTGCTTCCAAAGTAAAGCAATATATATTAACATTTCTGCTTAATAAATACAATTATATACTTTATTGTGAAACCTGGTGCGCGCCTGGTGGAATAGACTGAGTAGTTACTCACAAGCTGGGTTTTCTAAGACAATCTAAGTCTCTTCTTAAAGGAGGATTACTGAGGCCTTTTACTGCTCTTTAGACTGATTTAAACGTGGAATCATGATTAGTTTGCCTTTTGTGCCTTTTTTCCTAGGTGCAACCGTGCAATGTAATGGGTAAATATATATACGACCACAGTAATTATCTGTAATTAATGCTCCCCACATGAAGGTAGCATTTCCAACGTAACCAGCGGACACACCCTTCCATTTTAGACCAGGTGGTTTATCAAATTTTGTGGTATTGAATTGCCTCTTTTATTGGAATTTTTATAGTACCGAAGAACATGAGGATTTTACTTGAAATTGTTGTTTTTTTAACATGACAATTTATCTAGCATGACTGCCATGACTTTGAATATGTAAATTTATCGTTACATAATTCAGAAAAAGTTGCGTAATCACAGACTTAGGCAGATTTATTATCTAGACAGCCACAATTTTTATTTGGTATAATTTATTTTCAGAACTGTGATACATTTGATACATATTTAGATGAAAATCTAAGTATAATACACCTGAAATGTTTATTGCTTAAAGGAAGAATATCGTGGAAAGTTCCTCTGCTTTTGTTAACAGAAAACAGCCATCCTGTCTTTTTTTCCTGCCAATTAATTGAGGAAACAGATTTTGTATGTAGGTTTTAAAACTGACATTTCCCATTAACGAATGAGTGGGGTTGTCAGACATTTTACTTAGTCTAGATTAATTGGCCTTATAACCAGCAGAGATGCCTGTCGATGGACTGAAGTTAATGGCATTGATTGTGGATATCGTGTTTGCTTCTGCAGGGACCCCCGTGAATCGTATTCCTATCATGGCCAAGCAGGTCCTGGATCTGTATACTCTCTACAAGCTTGTCACAGAAAAAGGCGGCTTAGTGGAGGTCATCAATAAGAAGATATGGCGTGAGATTACTAAAGGTCTAAACCTTCCTACCTCTATCACCAGTGCAGCTTTCACTCTCAGAACACAGTGAGTACCAACGTCAACCCACAAAAATTAAAATTGAAACTAAAAATAAATCTTTCGATATAATGTATGTTTTCTGTATATATTATGTGAAAACGAAATGTACTGTGTAATAAAGAATACTAATATTTATTTATATTTCAAGTTATATTTTATTTGCTGATTAAAGTTTCTTGTTGCTGTGTGAATCATTATTGTGCATGAATGTCATTAGGCATTTATGTTTTAAAAATACATAAATCTTTCAGAACGTCAAAAAACTTTTATGACTTGTAATTTTTAATGCAATTATGCTCTGATGCTTGGCATACCTGAGCCACAAATAAAAAAGGGAGCATGTTTGTGCAAGTTTATCACCATACCTATAATTTAAGCTATTAAATCTTTCCTGGAGAAGTCAATAAGTTATTTAATGTCAGTCGACCACAAGTTAATGCACAATTCCAAGGATTCATAAATGATTAGTTTAACACAGCTTTGGCAACATGATTGCACTAAGTACCACTGTTGCAAAACATCTTCTATGAAGATGAGTTTTAAAACACTGAAATCCCTCAAATAAATGAATAAATGGTCTGACCTTGTTCTTGCATCCCATTCTTTACTCTGAACTGTAAATAAGTGTGTCTATGTCTCAGTGGAGAGCATGATGAGATATGTGAAAAGAAGCATTCCAGTCGGGGTGCATGGATTTATCCAGGCTGAGGCTCCGCTCCACTGTTGCTAGTAGGGGGGCATCTAACCATGTTAATATGCCTCTGTTTCCAATTTACCTGCACTCATACCTGTGCAAATGGCAAATGTAACATCATCATCTGTTAATAGGATCATGTCCAGGGTGCCCCAATGATTTGTATCCTGTAGTTTCTGGGATATGTCAAGGACAAGTTGTGTACTGTATATCCCTATATGGAATAAAGAAGTGAAGGATGGATGGATGGATGGATGGATGGATGCTCTGAACATTATTTATTATAATCCCACAGGTATATGAAGTACCTCTATCCCTATGAATGTGAAAAGCGGGGACTGAGTTCCCCTGGAGAGCTTCAAGCAGCTATCGACAGCAATCGCCGGGAGGGCCGTAGGCAGAGTTACAGCTCAGCGGTGTTCAGCTACTCCCCTGTGGGAACTCCCAGTGTCCTCTCCTCACCCAAGATCCAGATGTCCCACATGGCCATGGGCAGCCCGAATGTCAGCCACCTAGCCCACGCCATATCCATAAAGAAAGGTACGGAGAGTGACTCCCCTTATCCTGGTTTAAGCGGGCATTTGTTATGCCAGGATGAAGGACAGAAAAGAATGTTTTTCTGTTTAAAAAATTCTTCCACCTGCTGACTGGGTAAAAGTCATATCCCAGATCACGACATGCTGAAAAAAAGATCTGTATCACCAATGTGAGCATTTGTTTGATGGTTTTGCAAAGAATTAATATTTTAATTTCATGCTCATCCAGCACAACATCTAGTTGCCCAGAATAGGCCCACATTTTTATGAGAACAGATTTTTTTTTTTAGATTTGAAATGTTGTGCCAGTGCTACAGTACTTAAGCAGCACAGTCACCGCTTCTGAGAGGATACATCTTGTGGGACTTCCCTAAACCCTCGCTGATGATTTTCCATCCTATCCCATCCTGCCTGAATCTCAATCCCACACCGACCGGATGAGATCTGATTCACTGATCTGTTTGTTAGGAAAAATAAAGTCATAAAGTTATCATTTTTAACCAGCTGCACAGCTGTGTTAAGCGATGAAACATCACTCAAAATATATCTCAAAATTATATAGGCCTGAAAAGGAATAGTAAGGTCAACTGCCCTCACTGGGTTACATGCATTCCAGGGGGCTTTTCCACAAAGGAGTATTTCTGAGTTAGCTGGATTAACTTAAGATAGAAGACAAGATAGTCCAATAGGAATGCTACTTACCGAAACTGTTATTTTATGATCACGACTTCTATCTTAAATTAATCCAGCTAACTGAGTAATCCTGCTTCATGGAACAGCCCCCAGGTCACCTTGCTGCAAAGCTTTGCTTTCATATCTGTAATATCCTTTGTAACTTCTTCCAGAAGATCCTGGGCTCTCCAGCAGCATGTCCGCTCGCCACTCTATTCCCTCCTTAGTCGGACACCACACGGTAGCAGCGCAGGCCGCCGCCGCCCAGGCCGCCGCCGCCCAGGCCGCCGCCGCTGCCCAGGTGTCCGCATTTGAGCAGTTGCGGGAGAAACTGGAGGCTGGTGAGCCGCCGGAGAAGAAGATCATGCTGATGGCTGAAGAGCAGCAGCGCATCATGCAGCAGGCTCTGCAGCAGAATCTGTTAGCAATGGCGACACAATTGCCCATGAACATCAAGATTAACAGCAGGGGTAAGTGTAGAGATTACAGAATGCGGCTGTCGGTAACTCCAACCAGAACATGAGGGTGTGACTGTACACTTCATTCCTGGAGCAGTTTATTTTTTTTACTTTCTTCTATATTATTTTTTTAAAAAAGCAATTAATTCTACACTACAAAGATCGATAAAGGAAGCACTTTGACAGTTATGGTGTGTTATATCTGTATCACCTGGGACTTAATTAAAACAGGAAGTCTCCATATACACTGAGCAGTGAGTATTGTATGGTGCCTGGTCTACTTGCTACTGGAGTGCAAGACTTTACTTTCATGTCTGGACAGTTTGTAAATGTTTGTAGTTTTGCTTGTGTAATCTGTGTGTTTTTTGTGTCTTAGTAACATGCCCTAGTTTGTCTTTTGCCCACCAACCATCCTCTCTTGAGTCCTCCTTAAACACACTTCTTTCCCAAAACCTCCCGTCCAGTCAACAGCAGTTACCTTTTTCCTTTGGTGACAAACTCAGCGAGTGTTCTCTATATTATTTAGTGTTTCAACAATAAAAGCAATTTCATTGAGCCTTGAGTCTGCTTTTTGGCAGTAGACTGTATGTGAATTTAGACTTAG
The DNA here is from genome assembly GCA_026776945.1 of Isichthys henryi. NCBI lineage: Eukaryota > Metazoa > Chordata > Actinopteri > Osteoglossiformes > Mormyridae > Isichthys > Isichthys henryi. The sequence goes on along the minus strand of JAODJX010000119.1, from coordinate 11,542,368 downwards.
GAATAGCCAACCAAATTTGTTTAGCAGAGCGCCCTATAAACCAGTGTGTCTCAAACCAGTCCTCAAGGACCCTCAGACAGTCCACCAGGAGCTGGAAGGGAGCAAAAATGTGGACTGTCTGGGCTGCCTGAGGAGGTTTGTTTGAGAAAACAAAAATGTGGACTGTCTGGGGATTTCCGAGGATGGGATTGAGAAACAGTGGCATAAACTAATCACTGGGTAGTACAGCTACCCCTGTTGGAGTGGCTTGTTATTTGGTGGAGATTCTGTTTGGTTTCTCATTGTCGCTCTTGTTGGATTGTTTTCTGTTGTTTTGTCTGAGTGCTGGGTTGGTTACATTTGCCTTTTTGCATGGTGCTTTAGCGGCACTCTCAGCAATATGTTCTGTGGCATATATGGAACATAACAGTTCATCATAATTTAATGACTAATTCTGTAGATGCCGTGGCTGCTTTTATATTTATGGTTTAAAGTCCATAGTTAATGATAAGGAACATTGCCTTATTTATATTTAGTTTATATGTGTACGGAGTTAAGCAAAAGTACTTCTAGTTCTAAATAAAACAAGCTATTTGTAGTATTCTTTGAAAACAAATCAGATCATTTCTTAAGGACTTATTTTACAAACCGGCCATGTCTCGTCTCTTACAAGCTTCTGTTATTCCAAAGAGTCAGATTTCAAAACATTTCTGTCTTTACTGAAGTGTTTTAAATGCATATATAACCCATCTGTACTGAAAGCTGAACATTAAAAATAAATCATGGAAAATATGTGTGTGTTATTAATGCAAAACCACTTCCTGTGTTACTTTTTATAGCAATAACTAGCCACTGTAAATGAATTTTACTGTGTCTTAGATAGTTATCTTTCTTCCCAACCTTTGATAAACTCCCCCTAAGTCCTGTCACTCACGAGTTATGACTGTTATTCCATGTTGATCACTTTTTGCTCCTTGTGTTTCTTTTAAAAGATGTTCATATTGAGTTTTTTTACTACCTCCCTATTTGGCTTCTTTCTGACAGATGATAGACAAGAGGCTGCATTGAACCTGTCTACCAACTGCATTAGCAGCATCAACATGTCAATAGAAATAAATGGAGTTGTCTACACAGGTAAATAGAGGACCGCTTGCTGATGTAATTGCAGGCAGGAAATTCAATAAGTTATAGCAGCAACCCTGCACTTAGTCCTCCACGCAATTTGATGTCTTTGCTATAAAATCCATCGTAATGAAGTGGCAGTCCAATAGAGTTAAAAAAGTTAAATATCTCAAAATTGGGCCTGCAGCTTTGAGGTCGATGGGGCTTATTGTCTTACGTGCCAGGCGAAAGACCACTTGTTTTAACTGGAAACAGCGCTTTTGTGTCTCAGCTGAGGGCTTTAATTACCTTTAGTTAGGTAATTCATGTGGCTGTATGGCTCTATTGGGAATATTCGGAGGGTTAGGCAGCTTAGAAGGGTCTCAAAGGCTCTGCAAGTCGCTAATATTATCATTGGTACAAAGGTTCCTTGTCCATTTTACCCTGTCTCATTCAGAGCTATATTGTTATTAAAGTGTGTGTGATATTTCAGGTAATTAAAAAGCAGTTGTACTGTGGAAAGTGCCGTTAACATAGCCCCCTCCTTTGATTGAACCATAATAATATCCAGAGTAGTTTGTTCATCAGCTGTGAACTTTTATAGCTCAGGATTTTTTTGGGTGGAAAATGATTTAGTTGCCATTGCTTTTTCATTGTGTTTAAACAAAATCTTCATGGCTACACTGAATTCCTTTCCCTTTCAGGTGTCCTGTTTGCTCGGAAATCGGCCTTTCCAGTGATGCCAGGGAGCAACGGAAGTAGCCTGAAGAACTCTCAAGGAAAGTGCAGCCCAGGACTGCACGTACACATCCAGCCTTCTGTTTCTTCCTCCTCCTCATTTTCCTCCTCGTCCTCTTCCTCGGCCCTTGGACACACCACCGGCAGCGTTTCTCCCTGAGTGTGGGGGGAGTCACCTTCAGCTCACAGACTGTTTCTTCGGTCTAAAGACCCTTCAAACAGCCTGTAAACAAATGAGAGACACTGATTTTTTTAAGGGTGATTGTGGGGGCCCGCCCCGCCCCCCCCACGCGCGCCGGGGGGGGAGCAAAAAAAAAACAACAAAGAAAAGGGAAAGGGAGAGTTATGTTTGAA
>JAODJX010000119.1:11527917-11540186 GCA_026776945.1 Isichthys henryi | reverse complement strand
AATGTTTTTTTGAAGGGTGTGTCTCCCCCCCCCCCCCCCAAACCTTCACAAGTTCACAGTGATACATAAAAACCCATGAGTCACTAAGGAAAACGGTTATGTTATATAAATTATATCTCTGATTGAACGGCCTTAGGCACATACTAACAAAATAGCAACAATGAACTTCAGGGATGGGCCTTGAGGCAGGAAAAGAGAATTATCGATTCTCTGAGTGGGCAAAAGATGAGGATTGCTATGTTTAGTCCCTGCACAAGCTATTGCCTGGCGAGTTATATTTTCCTGGCTGTGTTAGTGATGTTGGCATGAGTGTACATTTGTTTCAATAAGTTTCAGTAGTTTACCATAGGCTTTATTGCAACCAGGAGGAAACATGTGTTCTCAGCTATTACCAAAGAACAAAATCATCACTCTCATCCTGTCGCCTAGTAACATAACGAAACATATGTTTGATAACAGATGCACGTTTAAAAAAAATAATGCAGCTACTTTGGACAAGTTATTCCAGAGAAATAAATATATATTTTTATGACATAAGCACAAAACACTTGCTGGGCTATGTAGGAACCTGATTGAAGTGAAGGTTTTACATCCATGTATCTGTATTTCTGTTTTTGTCACCACAGTGCTGATATGTAGTGGTTTGTCTGCCCTGATCTTGGGCATTTTATACATGTGGTATTTTTTAAGTGTCCTCTTAATGAATTAGGCTTCATTTGGCTGTTACAAAATACAGACAGCACTCATACACCTGTTACAAGTCCTTTTGCGCAGTGTAACATATGCATTTGTTAAAAAAAACAACAAAAATAACAAAAAGCTGTTCGTTTGCATACTTAATTGTTTAGAACAGAGGAACTAATTAAACTCAATTCAAATCATTTCCTGAATCAAAATCTTAATTATGTCAACTAACGCTGTACAGTTCATTCTTATGAGGCAGAATTAAGCAAGAAAGCAGCACTTACTCTTTTGTCGTATCAGTACAAACAAACCCCTCCAAAAGAAAGAGAAAAAAAAATCCCAGAAACAGTCAGCATTCCATCAACATCTTAATTTGGCCAAATGTATTAAGAGCCGAGTCAGCAGGTGGTGTGGTGATTAATGGTACTCACTCAAGTTGTCATACCCCAAAGATACATGCAGGACACCCACTCAGTAAGTCAGAATCCATCGTGACTAGAATCAGTGAAGGTGACCAGCCATTGCGAGGTTCTGGGATTTTGTTCCCCCTTTTATTGTAACAACTGAAACAGTAAGCTGTGGGATTTTGGCCGAACATGTGAATCACATGTTTTTCATAATGTGCGGCCACCACTTAAGGCTCACTACTGTTGGGCATAAAGACCATTACTGGTGTCACTTTCGTTGCAGACATACTTTGTAAATCTACCTCTCGAGCAGATAAAGACTAAGAAGATAAAAATACATAGTGTATTGTGTTGTTTTTGAAGCCACATGAAAAACATTTGTGTTTCACATGATCACTGATTTATTTTTTTTATTGTACGTTATACCAAAGAAGGGAATATTCTATGATAGCACATCTACCTCATTTGTCCTAGACTGTGCCAACAAACATGACCACGATTTAAATTGCCAGTCTTTTATCAATAGGTCCACACATGCTGTTTTCCTTGAACATATTAAGTATTGAGGCAGAAACAAACAATAAGAGTTAGGACAAGTAAATGAAGTTGTTCGCATTTCTTGTTTGTTTTTATAAGAGTGTATTGTTGGGATGGTAACTTTTATTTTTATGTTCAAATCCCTTTTGAAAGTGTTCATATGATCTTATTAAGTAGTATGGTATCTTTAGCAGCATGTATAGTATACTAAATAATGAAATTTATTAACAAAGAATAGCACCTGTATTTGCTCACTCATACATTGTTTTTAAACTCAAAAGTAATTAAACCCAAAAGTAATTAATAGTTCTTTTTTCTATGTATTTCTTCATGATGTGACTCCCTTTGGAGGCATTGGTCTGAGGAAATTCCACAACAAGTAAATTTTCACAGCACAGTGTGGTGTTTCACATGAGCTGTGAAATTGCCTGTCTCCGTATGCATCCTGTTATACTTCTGAATAGAGAATGATTTAAATAATTGAAACTGAATAGGTTTATCTTCACATTGTTTCTACAAAAGCTAATAAAGGTTAATTTCCCGAAGGAAAATCGAATGTATTTATAAAGTAGGATGCCAGCAACAAAGAATCTTCCCTGTTATTGTTTTCGTTGTTGTTTTTGTAAATATTGGAATGTATTTTTTTGTTCATATAAGCACTGGCAAAGCCTTCACTTACACAGAGCACAGTTTCCTCTCATGTGAGTGTACTGGGAATGACGTGAAAGAGAAGATCACGACACTTGGAGAGGTCATCGCTGACTGTGAACACGAGAACAATCGCTGTAATTCTTGTAACCAAAGATCAAAAGCGAGCAATTAAAGAAAAGCTTTGTTAAATGGAAAAGACTCAAAAGAAATAAAGAATATAAGAAACTATTGTTTTTAGAAAAATAAAAAATCAGTTATGTGTCAATAGTATGATGTTTACTTTGTCCAGAAACTACGGTAACTAAGGTATGCTGGTAGATTTTAGATTGAGTATTATGGCTTTACTCGCTGTATATGAAGCTTTACATATTTCTATTCCCCTTTACTGTTTATTTTTATAAATCCAGTGCATTATCGGAAAGCTGGGTTGTGGTGCTCAGGGGTTTAAAACATAAAAACAGGTGAAAGAGATTTTTTTTGTTTGTTTTTGCCTTTTCACTTGTAGCACAGATAGAAATAAAATGCTGCTTTAAAACTTCTGTATTGTCTGGTTTTTAAAGAATCTTTTAAAAGCACCCTGTTTTTAGATTAAAGTTTAACCGCAATTTCCATTTAACCACTAAATATTTTCATATGACTAAGATGATTACTTGAAGTAATATTTTCAGTACATTCAACATATTCAACTTTTTTTATTAAAAGAAAACCTTCTGAATTACACTATGGGACCACAGTTTTCACCTAGATAAGCAGGTTTATAAGTGGATGGAAGTATTAAAGATGTTATAAAGTTAATGTGTTCTTCAGACCATTTCCAGGACAAAATGCACATTTTCACTCCTTAACTTCTGTTGTTTCTTTTTTCTATGGACAATGTTTATCTATTTACAACTTGTTACAGTTTGAAATCAGTCTGTAAATATTATGCTTTAATTAATCGTGTGACCAGTGATTTACATGAAACCCTGAGCAATATATATATATATAAATATCCTCTATTCCATAGAATCTTGGTTCTGGGAAACAGTACATGAACAAGCTAGGTACTCTCTGGAAGAGAATATAACATGAGCCCATTATTCCTTTTCATCATTAAATATATCTAATAAATATGAATTAGATATTTAAGGCTTGTTCCTGTGTTGGACAAGCTACTGGGAGGTGAATGGATGCTATGGATGATTACCTGGTTAAGCAAATCTACACATTTTCATGATGCTCCAAGCAAAAATGTACTGATGCACAAGGTTATAATATTCTTTTGATAGCGAAATCATTTTTAATGCTATATTTGAATTATTGAAATTCTCCTACGGGCAATTTAGTAACTCCAATTAGCCTCAGCATGTTTTTGGACTGTGGGGGGAAACCGGAGTACCTGGAGGAAACCCCACGACGACATGGGGAGAACAGTGCTAACCACTGCACCACCATGCCGCCCCTGTGTTGGTTTCAGTTATTTCCAATTGTAATGCTTATAATTCCTCAACATATGGTTATTGAGCATGATTATTCTGTAATATGAAATGCCTGATAAATTTAAACAAAAACATATCTTATGTAATGACAGGCAAGTAACGAGCCCAGAGGGGATAATTATTATAAGTAGAACAATTGTCCGATCTCTGCTCAGCAGTAAAGGCTATTAAACAAATGAGTCTTGAGTTTTCAGCATTAAACAAACAGAACTGAGAAAAAAAAAGCTAAATTAAGGACTGAATGCCTGATGTAATTAGGAACAGCCAAGGTTAGCAGACATCAATGGTGCTGCAGGGACTTGCAGGTAATAGAGTCATTATTGGACTCAAGGAGTGTTACATTACACTTCTGAATAAACAAAAACAAATTAAGAGCAGTCCTCCAATAATGGGCTATCTTGTCAGCAACTGACAGAAATCCATGCCCTATAACACAGTGTTAATTTTATGCATCAACAACACCCACCGCCCCAATCAATAACAGTACTATAAAGTAAAGAACGCCATCAGTTAGGTGCAGAGTGAACACGGGAGGGGTCAGCCGGGACGAGAGGGGTCTGTCTGCACCAGGACATCATATTTTGTCTGTCTTATCGCCACTCCATGACAACATGTCAGTGGCCTCTGTGCTTATCTTTACAGTGCCACCTACATTACTGAGTTCCTTCTCCCTGTGACATGGCTGCCATTCCAGCCCTGATTCTTTTGATCGACCCCATGTCTCTTCGCATGAGCCCTCTTTGTCTGTCTTTCTTATCGCCCACGTCTTATAATTGTCCCATGCCCCCAGCCCCAGTAGTTCCCTGACCACTGCACTAAACATTGTCCTCTCCTGAACCCTTATTCAACTTAATCTTCAACTTAATTCAACCCTTAATCTCCCTTATTCAACTAAGTTACGTAGGTTTTACGATTTTTCTATTGCCTCAAATTTCTCTCTCATTCCAGGATTAATTATATAATACATAATTTTATATTATATTAGATTAAAATATGTTTTATGTTACTTTTATGTTTTATGTTACTTAACAAAAGTAATGATAAAATAAACATCCAGTTCAGACTACAGGTCAGTGCAGTATAGACTAAAGGTCAAATAAACAAACTGGTAAATTAACTTCTACTGTGTAGCTGCAAATTTTCCAGAAAAAACATCTATACATGGAAATAAATATATGCAAAATTGATTGAACTACGGGGATGGCATAGTGGTGCAGTGGTTAGTATTATTGCCTCACACCTTTGGGAGCCAGGTTCAAGTCTCCGCCTGGGTCACATGTGTGTGGAGTTTGCATGTTCTCCCCATGTCGTCGTGGGGTTTCCTCCGGGTTCTCCGGTTTCCCCCCACAGTCAAGACACGTGCTGAGGCTAATTGGAGTTGCTAAATTGCCCGTAGGTGTGCATGTGTAAGTGTATGGTGTGTGAGTGTGCCCTGCGATGGGCTGCCCCCCCCAGCCTGGGTTGTTCCCTGCCTCGTGCCCATTGCTTCAGGGATAGGCTCCGGACCCCCCGCGACCCAGTAGGATAAGCAGTTTGGAAAATGGATAGATGGATGGATGGATGGATGGATGATTGAACTACACCTCATTTAAGAAGTACAACACTAAAATTGTGGGCATGGTGATGTCAATAGATCATAAAACATAGCTCTATTTATCATGTAAATAATTTTTCAAGAAAAACTAACTTCTCTAAAAGAATTTCATTAACAATTAACACTAGTACTACTCATGTCTTCTTGCAGCTTGTCCCCATGTTATATACAGTACAGTTATCATCCGTCTTCCAGCTGCTTCTCCAGTATACAATGGCAGGGGTGCTGAAGCCTGTCATGGAGATTGCCCTGGATGGGCTACCGTTTCATTGCAGGGCACTGTTACATACTGTGGGCTATTAAGAGAAGCCATATCAACTGACTGTATATCTTTGGACTGCAGGAGGACACTAGAGCACTGTTTCCAAATCTGGTCCTCGGGGACCCATGAGTCCATGTTTTTGCTCCCTCTGAGCTCCCTGCCAGACAGTTCATTTGTAGCTGGGAGGGAGCAAAAATGTGGACTATCTGTGGATCCCCGAGGACCAGATTCAGAAACACTGCACTAGAGCATACAGCACCACAGCAGTAAAAGACTATTATTTTATTGCAAAAAGTAATATAATTAATCCTTTTTCAGCAATCAATAGCTTCTGGTATTTTTTTACAATCACTCGTTAAACTGTTCAAATAGTCTGCTCGAAATACTCATAATGAATTAATACTTCTACCACAGGATTCTTACCCTACTACTAATAACTTAATCAGAAAAATGGGGGGAAAAAACAGAAGGACAATTTTTACATTGCCAAAGTTTTGTGATTTACATTTTAAACATCAACATTACTCTCCTGTGAAGTGGGAGTTTGGTAGATGTGATTTCAAGGCCCTGAATATAGTTATTGGTTACAAACAGTGTCATACTGACATCTAATTTAAACATCAATGTTCTTAGAAATGGCACTCAGAGAGTAGCTATGAACAAGGGACACTAGGGTAACTTAAATGTAATGTGAAATGCTGCGTAAACAAGCACCACAAAATAGTGATTGCATTCACCATTATGAACCATTGTATAAGTCAGATGGTCTTAACTTGGGGACTGCCTGTATAAGACATAATGGATGCAAAGCAAATAAGCAATGTGGAGTATTAATCAACATTTCTTGATAAACATCTTTAGAGCCATGGTAATCTACGGTGTTGCTAATGGCAGTAACTTTTAATTCCATAACTGAGAATGAGCTCCCCTGTTGTTACATCTGTCTCATCAGCGACACATATCTACTTAATTGAAGCCCTGTTTACCTTGACGCCCTTGCCCAGCCTGCTGTTTTCCTTTCCAGAAAGACGGTTTAGCGACAGACCACAGGGCAGATATTGAAAGGAAAACTCCCACAGGAGCCTCCTGCGTTCCAGACTAACAAGCTGCACTGTCCATTGTGCAGCTCACGCTTTATGAGAAAAGTAGCCGGAGATTGATTTCAGCTATAATTGGGGTCTCACCTCTGTCCAGCACTGCCAATAAAATCTAATAAAGGCTGAAGTCTCAGGTGTGTGTTCCATGGATCGGGCAGAGCCTGGACGGAAGAAGCCGGCTCCTAGCTTAATAATTAAAGGAAGTAAGTTCCCTGTGCTGGGCTGATGATTTGGTCACAGATTGAAACACTGGCAGGTCTCTGAGATGCCTTAACAGTGTCTTTGGTGATCCAGCATCATGGTAAACTTGCCCTTGTGGGAAGCAGTATTCCACATAGCAAAAACTGTCAACCACGCAGAATAAATTTCTTAGTGTTCCCCAATGAAGAAGGTGGGCATGGTGATGTCACACTAAGTTTATTAGAAACAGAGAAGGACTATTAATGTTCTAAGAAATATGTGGTCTAGAGACTGCTGATGTGACTTAAAATTGGGGCAGTGATAGATTAACTGTGCAGGGTATTAATTATGCAAAACTGTATTTCACTGGGGTTACAGGGGCTGGGACCTGAAGAACTTCCCAGGCAGCACAGAGCACGAGGCAGCAGAATGCAGAGATGCCAGCTCATCAACATGCACACACTTAGTCACCAAAACTGAGTCTTTGGATGACAAGAAGAAACCACAGTACCTAAAGGAAACCCATTCATGGGGAAAATGTGCACAGTCTGTGTAAAGCCAGGGTCAGGAGTGAACCCTACAGGCCGGAGGCACCACGCCACCCTCTCTGTATTTATTATATTATATTATATTATATTATATTATATGAAAAAATGAAAAACATCAAGTAAAAAAATCGAGGATTGTTGGAGAATTCAAGAATCAAAATACAAAACAGTTGTCTTTAATACATATTTTTCCCATTTTAAAACTGATAAATCATCTAAATTAATTTCATTTCAAATGTCACAGTATATCATTTTCCACATTTCCTGCATGTTAAGTTAGACTGTATGCATACCACTAAAGTTAGAACTACGGCAATTACAATTTTCATTAATGACTAGGTCATAAATTGGATACGTACGTTACTCATTATTGACATTGTTATAAGTAAATATGTAACTTGATATCACAAAGGACACACTGAGCCACCAATGCATGTGAGATACACATAGCCTAAAACAATAGCAGGCTTTGGAAGCCAGCCAGGAAAAGGACTATGAATTGTTTGTAAATTTCTTTAAAAAGTGCAAAGATCACATGTAACGTTACTTGTTAACTGCTGCATTAATGTTGTTGAATTATCATTCATTATTTTATGAACCTTGAACTAAAGCCACATTTCATGTCCTCATGGAAACTGATATCTAGCTCCACTGCAGAACAGTCAGTGGCTACAGCTTCTTACAATGGGCTCCAGTGCAAGGTGGACCCCCCCCCATTTCTGGACACATGTCCAAGCATGTAAACAGAGCCTCTGACCCTTAGTGGTTGAATGTTCCAGATGTACCATGTATCTTTGTAAAATATCATTAAAATATACAACATGAATTTTTATAGTCTTGTTATAAAAAAAAAAAACTGTCATAAATTGGACATTGAAGGAGCCAAATAAAGGGTGTATTTATGGTTTGGTTTCTGCTGGTTCATAATACAACGTAATGTGCTTTGGTAATTTAAAGTAATATATCAATAGCTTCCTAATCCTTCCTGTGAAGGGGCCCATCGACCTTCTGTGGGGAGCCCTGTTTCTATGGGCCCCAGTGCGGCTGCACCGTCAGCATTGGCTAGAGTTCCGCCGGTAATATTGTGTTTTTATATTTTGATTGCCATATATTTTGCTAGATCTGTTTATTCTGTTTGAAAACATTCATTCAAGTGTTTAGAAATACATGGAGCAAATACATTGTGCAAGCTAATGATTTCAGATATAGATGTTGAACTGGCCACCTATAAAAAAATGACTGACTGTGTAACTCAATCTGGCCTTAACAGTCAAATCTGACAGCCCAAGGGGCTTTTTGAGAAATTCCCTGCTTTCTTTTCTAGCAAACGTTCTCCTAGAATGGTCTTATTCTTTGTGAGATTGTCGCCTGGCCTGACAAGCTCAGTGTACAATGATGGATTGGATTTTTTGCCCCTTGACCACCTTAGTAACATTAAAAAGGCAACCCACAGCCCCCCAGTGGCAATAAAAGAGAAGAGTGAAGCCTTTGGAATGAAGTATTACTTTTTATAGGATGAAAAACTTGCCCTTGCTTGATTAAGTTGCTTTCATCTAAAAAAAAAAAGGTCTTTAGCGACTAGGGAATGTGCTCTGTAAGTGCTGACCCAGTGGGTAGTCATCAAAAATGATCCCCCTCCCCAAGTTATTCAGTCACTTTTGGGCTTTAACCAAGTTGATGCTATGTTATATTGTCACACCCTTGTGTACTTCAGTCTCACCCACACACAATCCTCCATGCCCCCTCACACCAGAATACTCCTTTGATTGATCTTTTGATCATTGTTTTCACCTGTGACTGTTTGGATATAAAAACCCTTAAAACTTTCCTTAAATGAATAAGTCTCTTGTTCCATTTGCAGTGTGAGCATTACTTCCAGTTTATGATTCTTTTGTATTTGACATTTCTGCACCAACTGGCTGGCAAGTTGGTGCCCCCTCAGAAGCTGGCACCCTAAGTGGCTGCCTTGCCCAGGTGAGTAACATGTGTCTACTTGTTTCTTCCCAGCAAATGCACTTCCAGGTTCAACTGGCATGACGTCTTTATTGCAACCCTGACTGATTATGAGTCGGCTAGCAATTTTTTAAGTGAGAATCTATGTGCCCAAATATCCCTGTCGATCCATGTCAAAAACCTTTAACAGTATCAGCCTGTAGGATCAAGTCACATCACTTTTCACACAATTGGTGAGTCTCCTTCACACCAAATTTCAGTTCTGATGTGATGTTAGACCTTCTGTGGTCAATGTACCACAATCCTATTATCTGATTGTTTAAGAAAGAGGTAACTGCCTGGGGAAAGAAGTGTTTCTCCCAGTATATCAATTTACCAGTTCGATCTTCAAGCACCGAGAGCCTAACATCCTCCGGGAATCTGATCATTTTCCCCAAGTATTAAAATCTGGCATAGGTCTTTAGTAAGACCTCATGTTTACCACCACATCGACCCTGGAATTGTGTCATCAATCTGCATCCAGGAAGTACACCCCCTTGGGGTTAAATTTATCCTTTGTCTAAGCAGACATCTCAAGTTATGGTAAAATTCATTCAAGAAACACTGGATCAGGTATTCTAATGTAAATCTCTCATCCATCCATTTTCTGTAACTACTTATCCTATTCGGGGTTGTGAGGGGCCTGGAACCTATCCTGAAGACTATGGGTGCAAGGCAGGGAACAATCGAGAATGGGGCACTAGCACATCACAGGGCACACTCACACATCATTCACTCACACATGCACATTTACGGGTAGTAGGTAACTCCAATTAACCTTGGCATGTTTTTGGACTGTAGGGGAAACCACAGGGAACCCTAGCAGAGACTTGAAGCCAGGTGCTAGAGGTGTGAGACAGTGCTAACCACTGCACCACTATGCCATCCATAAATCACTCAGTGCTGCTAATTTTTTCGAGTAATAAAAGAAGATGGTCTTTGGCCATGTATCATCATGTACCACAAGCTAAATGAAATTATGGTTAAGTACCATTATCTACTATCCCTAGTTCCTACAGCCTTTTAAAAACTAAATGAAGTCAAATACTTCAACTAGTTAGGTCTACAAAGTGCATATAATCTGATACACATCCAAGAAAGAAATGAATGGGAAGTGGTCATTATGAATATTTGGTGATGCTTTATGGTATTGTCAATGCACAATTAATATTTCAGAAATTTAACAACAAGGTTCTCAATGAGTACTTTGGGAGATTTGCTGAGGTCGAAATTGATAGCATCTTATTCTATTTGCTTGATTATCAACCTCATGTGTCCCATATTCATCTCACCCTGCAAAAGCTCCTTGCTCTTGCCTCTTTGTTAGACGAAGGTGAAACCCCTGGGCTTTATAATGCCCATGGGCTTTAAATAGATCAATTGCAAGTGTGACCCATAAGAGTGGCCAAAAATATAAATATTAGCCTTACAGAAATTTCTGAGGTTCTTAAACCTACATGGTAGATTGACACGAGTCTTCAGTTCCATGGCAGAACCACTTACAGCCCTGCTGAAGGGAGGTTCTTAAAGCCTTAGGTGGAATAAGGAAGCTGATCAGGCTTCTAGGAGTTAAAAAACAGATTCAGTCCCCCTCCTCCGCATTTTGAAACATCCAGATCCCTCAATCCCCTTTGTCATTGAAGAGGGTTCATCAGAATCCAATGAGGGGATAGTACTTTCTCAGTAGCAAGGTGAGCTACTAAAACTACACCTATGTGGATTTCTTCAATAAAGTTTTCATCAGCAGGAAGGAATTATGATACTGGTAACAGAGAACCAATTGCCATTAAACTGGTTTTTGAGGAGTAGACATCTTTGGCTTGAGAGAGCCGAAAGCTCATTTCTGGTCATTACAGATTATTGAAATCTACAATAAATCAGAGCTGCTAAAAGAATCCTTGTCAGGTGCAGTGGTCAGATTGTTACAGTTCATCTTATTTTACAGACTCAGATCCATGAACGCTATTGTCCTGTCTTGTCTCGATCACCTCCCAAAAACTGCCAAAGACCCCCACATACATCACTGCCCCCATCCAGTAAGATATCATTGATTAAATTCAAAAGGCTCTTGATTCTGACACACCCTCTGCTGAACGTCCTCTTCATAATACCTACATTTCTACCACAGTGCGTCTCTGCCTTTTGCAGTGGATTCACTCTACACCCAGTTCTGGTCAAGCAGGTATTCAGTACACACTGTCCTTCACAAAGGCCACATTCGGGTGGTCCTCACTAATAATAATAATTGATACTTTATTGATCCCCGTGGGGAAATTATCTTTACCCCTCGCTCAAACTGTCTGCGAGGGCAGCTACCTGTTGGGGCACCCAAGGAGCTGGGGGGGGCCTTGTTCAAGGACCCGCAGACATGCTGAGGCTGAACCGGCAACCTTCTGATTACAGGCACACAGGCTTAGCCCACTGAGCCACACACTAGACCAGGGGTGTCCAATCTTATCCGCAAAGGGCCGCTGTGTATGTGGGTTTTCGTTGCAACTCCCTAATTAGATTACTAATTAGAGGACTGATTGACTGAAGAGTCCTCACATCTGGGTTTGAACAGCTGATCTAAAGGTTATAACCAAAACCTGCATACACTGGCCCTTTGCGGATAAGATTGGACACCCCTGCACTAGACCACAATGTATGCTGAATTGTCAGTGCATATCCTAATTCTGCCCAGTCATCTCATCAATTATCCTCTGATCTCCTAGGGCCTCTGCCTACTACCTATAGACCCTGGCCCCACATAGAGTTACAAACAACAACAACAAACAAATTTATTTTTGTATAGCGCATTATCACAACATTACATTGTCTCAAAGCACTTTACAGCATC
>JAODJX010000119.1:11488727-11502556 GCA_026776945.1 Isichthys henryi | reverse complement strand
GGGCCTCCCTGCTGAGGCTACTGCCCCCGCGACCCGATCCCGGACCAAGCGGAAGATGATGGATGGATGGATGGAAACACAATAATAAGGGACACCGACGTGTTTTCTTGCTGGTAAAGTCTGATTCGTTTCTTAATATAACTAAATATGACCAATATTACTAAATTAAAATTTCTTGTACTGATACAGTTAATACTTATGTATTGGATTATAATATCTAGATATAATATAGTTGACATACCGCAAGGCTCAGCAAATGCAAAGTTAAATTTGAGTATTGTACATTGGAAGGATTATTATTTTTTGTACTCTTACACCTAATCACTCCCACCCAGCCCCTCCAGAGAATGCTGTGACAAATCCTAACCACTGGCGGCTCAGTGGGTAACACTGTTCCCTTATACCTTCACATGTGGAACTTGCTAGAATACACACTAATCATGAATATCCATCCAATTTCTATTTGCCTATCCAGAACAGGAGCATGGCTGGGGCGGTGCTGGAGCCTGGCGACTCCACACTACGCCTGCGTTAAGCCTGACGTCGCAAGCGGAAGGAGTTCACATTTTGCTTGAATGGCAAGTAGCCAGTCAGCTAGCTAGCTAGCTGTGACAAGACGGTTGGAGTATAATCTGACAAAGCAACAGACACGTACATACAGACCTTTTTAAAAAAATATATTTATAAATAACTTATTTGGGACCAACATGGCTTCAGGAGGCGAGTAAGTATGAACATTTGTTTGTTTTGGTATCCCCGTAGATTCATCGTCGTCAATAATCAAACCAAAAGGAGCCGAAAACAAATCTTGACGTTTTCGCGACGCCAACGTCATTACTAAATGTTGTGGCGTCAGTGGATTCAGTTAAAACAGTAATACCTAACGGGGGGCCTGTTGGTTAGCCATGTAGACATCTGCTTGATGTGAATGGTTTTGTTGAAAATCATCGGCTGACTGTCCAGGTCATTTGTCCCTACTACTGAATGGTGCTGAACCTGGTTGGCTATGAGCATGACTGTTTGGTGTCGTATTTTTTTGCTTTTATTAGGTTCTGGGGTGAAGTTATTGGAGATGATGTCCGGTAACTTTAGCTGGCTAAACGTCTTTGGTAACGCTACGTGGAATGAGTCGCCAAGTAATCAAAACAAATTGAACTATTATTTCTGCCCACCAAAGACTGTCATAGGTGGCCTACCAGTGCTGGAATAAAATCAGATTAGGTGACAATAAACTAGAAGACTTTATATTTAACATTCACGAATTTAGCACCCAATTGCATGGCTACCGGAGAAGCAAATGTTATGGTGGCGTTTAAATCCACCGCGAACACATTTGTATTTGCCTAGATAATTCTGTTTTGATAAACAGGCACACGTGTGTATATGTATGCAGATAGCTAATGGACTGATCAAAAATATTAAACAACGCTAACAAAAAGAAAACATGCAGTACTCGGCTTTATTTTATTGTACTGGTGTCCAGATAAGAACTCCGCATTGGCGGCCACCGCTTTAATCTGTCCATGCACCTTCCTTTGTAAATAGCGGTTAGACCTTTAAAATGATCGTTCACCAGCTAATTTCTCCCATTTGACCTGTGTCGTGTTCTCCTATCCACGGCTGCCGAAAAAATGCCACCACGCGAAACACTGCGTTTAGCGCACTTTCGGTTTGGTTTTCTTGCTGTGTCATTCGGGCCTTCAGTCCTGACAGTGCGGCGATCCAGCTTCGCTACTCTCTCAGACTTTATATACTGCTGTTGAACAAAAACAAAACACCTGCGTTATAAACTTGTCATCTTTTCCATTACTTAAGTGCACACGTTTCCAGTTACCAAGAGTTTAACTTCACGCATCTAAAACATAAGTGCAGTTTTTTTGAGGTTGCAACAACAACCCTGTGTTTCAGTGTAGTTAGCAATTTCGGAGTTTCTGCATTACTGGCATTTATACAGTGCTACAGGGTTGTCTTACAATTTTGACGAGCGAAATTCTCGGGTTTTGTGAAATAGGTTGGAAATCACAGATCGGACCATTACACTTAATATGTTTATGAAATGTGGGCTTGCCGATGTTATATTATTACTGTTAGTATATGGAAACTGTAATATTGAAGCATTCGAATTTCAGTGTGATCCTTAGATTGGATACTTTGTGTTTTACGATTGTTGATAATCACGTTTAGGACCGTCCCAGTTGGGTTAGCCGGTCTGACCAATAAGTAAACGGCAAGCATACACAGCGGCTGTTTCTGAATAAGATTGCCCACCCCTGCCTTAAATTATTAAATTATTGCAAAACACGTTTAAAAGCGAAAGTATTTCAAGTCGAGCTTTGACCGTCGATTTTATAGTGTGTTTTTATCTGTACCATCAGGCTGTAATTCTCATTAACACAGTATAAAGCATGTCGTTCAACTTCGCTTTCCTTCAAAATACATAATGAAGCTGGATCTTTTATTTTGGAGTTATTTCTGTCCCCTTAGTATAACAAATGATATTACCCCTTAATGATATTGATATGGTTTTGGGCTGGGGACTGAAACATATCACAGGCAGCGTAGGGCACAAGGCTGGTTTATACCCTGTTCGGGATGCCAGTTCACATGCATGGATGCACTTGCAGTCTTCAGATTCACGTCTTTGCACTATGGGAGTAAACCATGGTACCTGGAGAAAAAAATGATGGAGAGATTAAAAACAACAGCCTTGGAGCGAGTGCTACCCACTGTCCTATAGTGGACTGGCATCCCATTTAGGTTTTATCTCAGTCACGTGCCCTTTGCTGCTGGGATGGGTTTTAGGGCCCCTCACAAGCATGATCAGGATAAATGGTCAGATGATTGATGGAATTATTGTCATGTCATTGTTACCCTTTAGTTGAATAGCGCAAACCACACAATTGGGTTGGGCCATATTGATAATCCTGTAACCTGAATAGGCCGCAGGTAGCCTGTATGCAGCTGCCCTGCTTCAAAAGAACTAGCCATCTAACACTGCTAAATACAAAAAATATATGGGCTACAGTAATGATCAAGAATGTAGGTATGCACTTAAGTTAGATAAGACAGTGACCAGAACTTGAAATCGTTAGATCTCTTTGTCAGGCGTTGGTCTCTATAGTCTTAGCTCTTGAGTGAGCTTGTCAGAGCAATGTTCTATTATGGCCAAATCAGTTGAGCCAAGGCCAGTTCAGCTCTCCTACAGCTAATAGTACTGCAGCTGTGTTTGTTGAATGCAGTGTAATTGTGTTCAGTTTTCCACTGTCATTGTGCAATGCAGCAGCCAGGTTCTTCACGCTGTGGGTCTTAGGGAGAAAGCTTGTTTAGTGGTACTTTCCAGTATGCACTCAGGGTTTGGAAAATGAGCTGTGATGGACATCTAAGGCTCTAAATTCATGCTGGACTTCATCTTTTGTTAATGAAAAACAATTTCCTTTCCTTATTTACTTAATAGTTACCTCTGCTTCTGATTAAACATTGCTCTTTAAACATTGCTCTATTTTACTTTCAACTTAGTACTTAGTATGGTTCACATTCATAACTACAAGTTGTGTGTCTTGCGCTATTCAGATACAGGTCAAGTGTAATGTGAACGCATCGGTCCTCTGAAAGGTCACGCATGCGCACATTAATACGTTTTTACACGGGTCAACTTCTTCGCCATCAACAAAAAATGTCATATCTGTGGGACACCTCATGGCATTAAAAATGGAGGCGTTAGTAGCTCACGCATGTATCGCACTTTGCTCTGGAGGACGACAAACAGTGAATCAACTGTACATGAGCAGGTCGAAAAGGAGAAAAAACGTCAGGCGGCTAGCTTTTTCTGTTTTCGCAGTTATTGCTGGAATTGCTGCACCATGAGATGTGTGGATATGAGCCTGCTGATGCAGGCTGATGTCAGCGCATGCGTATAAGCATTCACATTCAGGTCGCATGGCCGCGAATCGGATACGTATCCGATTTAGTACCACATATGAAAGTGACACAAGTCTGATTTGAAAAGATCAGATTTGCGTGTCCACACAGCCCTGAAAAGATCAGATTTGTGTGCAAAAAATCTGATTTGAGTTACTGCAGCATGGCAGTGTGAACGTAGCCTCTGACAGTGGTTGGCTGTATCAATCGGACGATTTGACTGGCCACTTGAAAGATCTGGCATCGAACCTGACAGTGAAGTATTCATTCTTATCTGTGGAAATTCAGCTGGATTCTAAGCTATGTTTGTGTCTTCTTGGTTGGTGATTCCATATAAATTTGTCTCCCGTTTCTCATTTGTTTGAAACCAAAGAACTGCCATAGTTCAGTTCTTTTCAAAGCAAGGCCCTAGAGCAGGGGTGGCCAATCTTATCTGCAAAGGGCCAGTGTATATGCAGGTTTTTGGGATAAACTTTGGGTAAGTTGTTTAAACCCAGGTGTGAGGACTCTTCAGCTAGTCAGTCCTCTAATTAGTAATCTAATTAGGGAGTTGCAACAAAAGACCTGCATAAACAGCGGCTGTTTCTGGATAAGATTGCCCACCCCTGCCTTAAATTATTATTATTTAATCACTGCCTCAGAATATTTTTTTATTGCAGGTAGGCTTTTGTGTGGCTATAAATAAAAAAACATAGTATTGACATGCTGTGTCATTATATGAATCTATATGTATTTGTCCTTTCTGGGATTGTCTCCAGCCTTACTGTGACCTTATACAGGAAAGGTGGTTTGGAAGGTGTGTAGGTGTCTGCACATTCTGATTGTGTAACATTCCTCTGAAGCTGTTTACATTAGAGGTAAATTTTATAGTAATGAATGTGTTTTCATTTTCTCCATAGATCTAAAAACGATGACCTTTCCACTGCAATTTTAAAGCAAAAGAACAGGCCCAACAGGTTGATAGTGGATGAATCCATTAATGAGGATAACAGTGTGGTTTCCCTCTCTCAGGTCAGTTTTTGTTTTTGATCTGTTATGTGCTTCATCATGTTTCAGGTTTTCGAATACATTTTTTCTTTATGCCACACATTCTTGTCACGATTTTTAGGCAAGTCTAATTGTACTACTTCAGCTGTATATCTGTTAGTTTATTTTGTCTGTATGAAGGGTAGTGGTAAAGATTTGGAATGAAGCAGATCTTGATTTACTTTGTTAGTAAAAGAGAGGAAGTATGTAGCAGTTCAAGTTATGACACAGTTATTATTAATGGGAAGCAAACTGCATGCATTTGAGCTGTAGCCTTGCACTCCACCTGATGCGAATCGTGATTCTTCATCTCGCACCTGGCAGGCTAAGATGGATGAGCTTCAGCTCTTTAGGGGAGACACAGTCCTGCTGAAAGGGAAGAAGAGGAGGGAGACTGTATGCATTGTGCTCTCGGATGACACCTGCTCTGACGAGAAGGTGCGCATGAACAGGGTCGTTCGCAACAACCTGAGGGTGCGCCTTGGAGATGTCATTAGGTAAGGCTTTGCTGCCCTTTGGGGTTGTCCGCACCTGCTGCATTTGCAGCATCATCTCTGCAGCAGTATTTCTACCATCCTCTGGAACACTGGAGTAAAGGCCATGATTCTCTTCCTTTGTGCAGCATCCAGCCATGCCCTGACGTGAAGTACGGGAAACGGATTCACGTTCTGCCCATCGATGACACAGTGGAGGGCATCACAGGCAACCTGTTTGAGGTTTATCTTAAGCCATACTTCCTGGAAGCCTACCGACCCATCAGGAAAGGTAAGGGTGTCAGATTGTCAGTGCCTCTGTTCAGGTAAATAGTATGATACAGTAGCCTTCAAGTGCAAAAAGCAAGAAAGTTTTAACATTTTATTTTTTTGTACCTTAAAGTGCTGAATAGCCTAACTAAAGATTTTGTGAGCAAGTTGTCCATCCATCCATCCATTTTCCAAACCGCTTATCCTACTGGGTCACGGGGGGTTCGGAGCCTATTCCGGAAGCAATGGGCACAAGGCAGGGAACAACCCAGGATGGGGGGCCAGTCCATTGCAGGGCACACTCACACCATTCACTCACGCATGCACACCTACGGGCAATTTTAGTAACTCCAATTAGCCTCAGCATGTTTTTGGACAGTGGTGGGAAATTGGAGTACCCGGAGGAAACCCCATGACGACATGGGGAGAACATGCAAACTCCGCACACATGTGACCCAGGCGGAGACTCAAACCCGGGTCCCAGAGGTGTGAGGCAACAATGCTAACCACTGAACTACCATGTCGCCCCCTGAGCAAGTTGTCTGTAGTTCATTTATTTGGATAGTACATAGGTTAAAATCCACAAAAGCTGGGAACACTAAATGCTTTCCTTTCCTTTAAAAAAGGTTTTATTTGGATAGTTCATAGGTTAAAATCCACAAAAGCTGGGAACACTAAATGCTTTCCTTTATGCTAGCTAGTAGCAGTTAAACCTTCTACGTGATTCAACTCAAAGTTAATATCCTCCCTTTTAGACTTGTGTAGGTCAGCCAGCTTGCAATGTTCAGTGTTTCTCTTTGTTCTGTATTTCCTAAAGGTGTCTTAGTGCTTTACTTTAGTATTTTGTAATTTTTTGCATCAATGCTGTATGTTGCACCACAGCATTCTAGACCATTGTAATATGACAATGGAGATCTACTGATGATTTAATGGATGTTCTTCCATGGAAGGTTTTAAGTTGAATGCTGTACCATACCCTGGGTAAAACTCCCATAAAATTATCATTGTTAACTACTTGTAAAAACGTGATTCTTATTTTCTTGTCCACTGAACTGTAGGTTGCCATTTTAAATGCATCTTTTTCTGTGTTGTGTAGGGGATATTTTCCTTGTGAGAGGAGGGATGCGGGCTGTGGAGTTCAAGGTGGTAGAGACAGACCCCAGCCCATACTGCATAGTTGCTCCAGACACAGTCATCCACTGTGAGGGAGAGCCAATCAAACGTGAGGTAAGGCAACAAACTTCAGAGCGATGCTAATATCTATCCTTTTTTTTTTTGGGAGACATATTGGGAGACTGCCTTTAGAAGTGGTTGGAAAACACTATACTTATTTGCCCCCCCCCCCCATGTCTTGAATGTAAGACATGTAAACATTTTCAAGTATTAAACATTTAGCTCA
The DNA here is from genome assembly GCA_026776945.1 of Isichthys henryi. Lineage (NCBI taxonomy): Eukaryota > Metazoa > Chordata > Actinopteri > Osteoglossiformes > Mormyridae > Isichthys > Isichthys henryi. Next base: position 11,495,470 of record JAODJX010000119.1, on the reverse strand, counting down.
CTGGATGTTATGCACTCTACTTTAGCTAGGTATAACAAAAAAGCGGTGTGTGTGTGTGTTTCTGCAAAAAATATTTGTGCAACTAGGATGAGGAGGAATCCCTGAACGAAGTTGGCTATGATGACATTGGAGGAGTTAGGAAGCAGCTGGCTCAGATTAAGGAGATGGTGGAGTTGCCCCTCAGACACCCGGCCCTGTTCAAGGCGATTGGCGTCAAGGTAAACGCTTTGTTTTGTGAAGATGCCCCTTATTAGTGTGGGTAGCTATGGGAGCATGGAGAATTAAAAGCCCATCGTGAAATTTCCATATTCTGTCTGTCACTCAAGGGTTTGTCCAGCCTGTTGTTGGACAGTTTGCCAGTTCATTGGTTAAGTCAGGCTTTGATTGAAAGTGCAGAATTAATCCTTTCCTCTTTTCCTCTTGGGAAGGACTTTTCACAACTTTTTTTCATTAGTAAAATGTCTTAAGTGTTTATTACTATTTTCCAATGACGTAATAACAGTAACTTTATCTAAAATAACATCAGACAGTTAGCCTGAAGATGTCTTAAAGTGCCAGGCATTGTGGCTCAGAGGAATTTTGAAGTGTGCATTTCATTTTATGTGCATAGCCTCCTCGTGGAATCCTGCTGTACGGCCCCCCTGGAACTGGAAAAACACTGATTGCTCGTGCTGTTGCAAATGAAACTGGAGCATTCTTCTTCCTCATCAATGGTAAAAGATTTCCTGCACAGTAAACCAAAATGATCTGTTACACCATTAGATAATAATGTAGCTGTTAACATCAGTTTTGACATTAAGTATTGAATTCCTTACTAATTTTGTTTTCTGTTGTATAATAAGGTCCTGAAATTATGAGCAAACTCGCTGGAGAGTCTGAAAGCAACTTGAGAAAAGCTTTTGAAGAAGCTGAAAAGAATGCCCCTGCCATTATCTTCATCGATGAGCTTGATGCCATTGCACCAAAGAGAGAGAAGTTAAGCAGGAGGTTCTTTCTCTCTCATCATGGCTGGAGGCTGTTCACATTCATCTGTGCATTTTGTCTTAGAGAAGGTTATCTGGAGAATTTGATGAAGTTCCACACCTCTTTCTACAGACTCATGGAGAAGTCGAGAGGCGTATTGTCTCCCAACTGCTCACTCTTATGGATGGGCTGAAGCAGAGGGCGCATGTCATTGTTATGGCAGCTACAAACAGACCAAACAGCATCGATCCAGCTCTCAGGCGATTCGGTAACATATCACTTTGAAACTTGTCATGCAATAAAATACAAAGGCCTGGGGGGGGGGGGGTGGCGGGAGTATTATTCAGCTAAGCATATTCCTTTATCAGCTAGTATTGTGTGTTAGGTCTAATTTTCATTTATTCAAATGACTGATTTTTCAAAGTCCTTAGAGCATCATAAAATGAGGAACTATAATTTCTGTGCTATTGAATGGAATAAGCTAACTCGTTAACCTCTAAAGCTTTGTTTCTAGCAATTTCTCTTCATAAATAGTTTAACATTTTGGAATTATTTGTTATTTATGCTTAGTGCTCTGGTTTTTCACTATGATAAGGCAAACCGTAAGAACTTAAACAAAAAACATCAGTGAAATACCTGTCAGCTGGATCCTTGTAATTTGAGGTGTAAAATTTTCAAACGAATTGTTCTAATAACTTGAAAGGTCGCTTCGACCGAGAGGTGGACATCGGCATTCCTGATGCAACCGGGCGACTTGAGATCCTCCAGATTCACACCAAGAACATGAAGCTGGCTGATGATGTTGATCTTGAACAGGTGCGTAGATAAAACATGTTTTGAAAGCAAAAACACAACAAAGAAAGAAAACAAAGTATCCATGAACTCCTCAATGCATCCAAAAGTTTCCTTCCTATTGGCTGACTCAGTTGACCTTACTTAACCACCCAAATCTATGCATTAGTCCAGTTAAGGCCAACTTGGTTTCATTAGTTGATTTATCATCTCTCAAGCCAATCCAGTACAATTACTGTGATGCATGCTGGCTCCTAATGCCAGTTATATTTTAGTGTCAGAGTTCAGCAATTGTGTGAGTGGAGACGTTTAAAAATGTGAAAATAGTTAATTGAAAATGCTTTAATATTCTTCTCAGTTGAAGACTGGTTCCTTATGACTTATTATTGCCGCTACTGCAGTATGTAATTTCTGATTTGGAATGTAACACCCGTATCCATCTCCATAAGATTTATTTGTGCTATTTGAGATCTGTAAATTTCAAGTCAATGCCAAAAGGCTGTCTCACGCACAGATATGAGAGAACATCAAAGACCATTAGCTGCAAACCATGATGAAAAAGTTTATAAAATTTTAATCAAATTTGTATTTCACAAAGTAAAAAATGGTTACAGTAAAAGAAGATATAAAAGTGTATGAGGGGATGTCATTTGTTTGTTTTTATTGTCTTGGCTTTGGATAACTAATGTGGCAATATTTCCTTTAAGATTACATCACACATCTGCTGTTCCAGGTTGCCAATGAGACTCATGGTCATGTGGGAGCCGATCTCGCTGCCCTTTGCTCAGAGGCTGCTCTGCAGGCCATCAGAAAGAAAATGGATCTCATTGATCTGGAGGATGAAACCATTGATGCAGAGGTCATGAACTCTTTGGCAGTCACAATGGATGACTTTAGGGTAAGTTGAAATGCTTTTATTTTCCGATATTTGTGCATTTTATGGTCAGTACTCATTAATTATTAGGCAGATCTGTTAAGTAAGTTGCTAGTAAATTTCAGTTTTTATATTGGTATTTTAATATGTTTTTAGTGGGCGCTGAGTCAGAGCAACCCCTCAGCCTTGCGAGAAACGGTGGTGGAGGTGCCTAATATCACCTGGGAGGACATTGGTGGACTGGAGGATGTGAAGAGAGAACTACAGGAACTCGTTCAAGTAAATAACAAATGTCCCTTATCAGGTGTTGGAGAGGGGGAATGTGTCTGGTAGGGGCTCAGCCCCAGTAGGGTTGCCATTTTCAGTCTGAAAAAATACTGCACCGATTGTCTGTATCAGGTGTGTTTGATTAGGGCTGCATCTAAGCTCTGCTGGGTGGTAGACATCCAGGAGCAGGAATGGTTTTTGGTTATTACCCATATTATGTAGTGCTGTATGCTCAGGCATATGAATTAGTCTGTTTCTGAAAGTGCTCTTATGTTGTCCTGTAGTACCCTGTTGAGCATCCAGACAAGTTCTTGAAGTTTGGCATGACCCCCTCCAAGGGGGTTCTGTTCTATGGTCCACCTGGCTGTGGTAAGACACTGCTGGCAAAGGCCATTGCCAATGAGTGTCAAGCCAACTTCATCTCCATAAAGGGTCCAGAGCTGCTCACCATGTGGTTTGGAGAGTCTGAGGCAAATGTCCGGGAGATCTTCGACAAGGTATGGTAAACATTTAATCAAACAATTGGACCAAGTAATAAATACATGGGCCGAATGGCCTCCTCTCGTTTGTATAGTTCTTGTATAGTTCTCTACTGTTTAGTGGTAGCCAGTTCTGGGGCTGAATTCCTTAAGCATGAAAGTATCAGGATTATTTATAGGTTAAATAGCAGTTAAATTAGGTTCACCTGGAGTTTAAAAAGTCGTCATTGATTGGTTTGAACTTTGTATTCCTAACATGCTATTATGAAACAGCATACATCTTAAGTATCCCTTGATTCTGTGATATCAAATCCTGTAAGTGCAGCTTCTGCATAATAAACTAAATTACGAAATAGTGTTTACTATTATCAGTAGCTTGACATTTGAGTTCTTTTGAGGGAGGAAAAAATAATACTCTAAAATCTATTGTTGTCAGGCACGTCAAGCTGCCCCTTGTGTCCTGTTCTTCGATGAGTTGGACTCCATCGCCAAGGCCCGTGGAGGGAGCATTGGAGATGGTGGTGGTGCAGCAGACAGAGTTATCAACCAGATCCTCACAGAGATGGATGGAATGTCTAGCAAGAAGAACGTATTCATTATTGGTGCCACCAACAGGCCAGATATCATTGACCCTGCCATCCTACGGCCTGGGCGTCTGGACCAACTTATCTACATCCCTCTTCCTGATGAGAAGTCCCGAATTGCCATCCTGAAGGCTAACCTGAGGAAGTCTCCCATATCAAAGGCAAAGCGTGATCTTTTCGAGTTGTCTTAGATATTCTACTTAAAAACGTTAAAGTTAAAATGACCCCGTTTTCACCTTGATGGATTAAAAGAGAATTTATTAACTGTCCTTTTATATACAGGATGTGGACCTTGATTTCCTGGCAAAAATGACAAATGGTTTTTCTGGAGCCGATCTGACAGAGATCTGTCAACGAGCATGCAAGCTGGCCATCAGAGAGTCCATTGAAAATGAGATAAGGAGGGAACGTGAGAGGCAGACTAATCCCTCAGCTATGGTGAGACGCTGTACAAATACCTACTTGAGCTGGGTTCAGTTGTATGTGGGGTACATAATGTTTTCTTATTAACATGTAGGAGGTTGAAGAGGATGATCCTGTACCAGAGATTCGTAAGGACCACTTTGAAGAAGCCATGCGCTTTGCTCGCCGCTCTGTCAGCGACAACGATATCCGCAAATATGAGATGTTTGCACAGACCTTACAACAAAGCAGAGGGTTCGGCAGCTTCAGGTAGAAGCATTAAATGGCTAGGGGCCAAAATGTTTGTGTTAGCTGTAGATGCATTTTCGTATAACCAGCATTGCCAGAAGGTACATCTTAGTTATGATAATACTAGCATTCAGAAGTTTGTTTAAAATTTCTTAAATGGTCTGTTGTGTAAATAATTCATCTTTATGTACTGTTTCACGTTTCTTTCCCAGATTCCCCTCCAGTAACCAAGGTGGTGCTGGTCCAAGCCAGGGATCTGGAGGAGGCAGTGGTGGAAATGTATTCAGTGAGGACAATGATGATGATCTCTATGGTTAACCTGAACCACACGGTGGACCAAAATAATCCATTCAACCAGCCCGTGTTGTAAAAAAATTACAAACTGAAACCAATTTGTTTCTATGACTTTTTTTTTTTTTTTTTTAACATATCAACAAATCTATCTGCTTACAGATACTGGAGAAAGCATGTAGCTACTTGTCTTTACCATGGTGTATGAAAGAAATTATTCCTGTACCTGATTTTAATAGATGGACAAGCAGGAATGTGGCATTTTAAGAGAAAAATCCCACTCTACTGAGAATTTATTCTCTATTTTCTATTATGCCACTATGCATTTTGGGCCACAATAGCGGTAGACTGAGAAGAAAGGACATTGGTATTTTTTTTTTTTATAAACGTAGCATAGGTAATGTATTACACCTTTTGAGAATATTAAAAAATAAAATCTTACAAAATGAAACAAATTAACTAGTGATAGTTCCCTGTGTAATGTGGGTTCTTAGTCTACTTTTGTCAATTAAGGTAAATCTGCAGGTATGTAATAGTGTGTGTTTTCCTGAAATGTCATTATAGACATTATGTTTGCAATTAAGCTTGTATTAAGGGACAGAAAATTCTTTGGGAGCATAACATTTAAATTTGAGGACAAGTTAGGCTCTTCAATTCTCATTAAAAGAAAAATACAGAAACACTTGTTTGTTGACTAAAATTAACCTTTACCTATTTTTTCTCCATAAGTTTTCCTTGTAACCTTTATGGTTTCAGTGATGCTGGTCATAACTTACTCATTTGATCTCCACATTATATTCTCTCAAAAAAGACTAAATGCTATGCACTGTGTGCATACTTAACAGATGGTTAAATCAATCTTTGTAAATCAACATACGCCATGTATCGCTTTTTCTACTATTTAATATATAAATTCTAAAGTTGCATTAAAAAAATCAAGTCGTGCTGCAGTTAAGTTGTATTATATTTCGTTTAAAGGGAAGTAGTACATTGTATTAACATTAAGGCGTACTCTCTGTACATTTATGTTTGGAGTATATCAGCATTAACACGTACCTTATACATTTGTAGCGGTAATACAAGAAATCTCAAACATACTACATTTTATCTGTACAGCCAAGCGAGGGATAGTATGGGTTTAAAAAGTTTATTACAATACAGCAACATTACAATCATGTCAAATATTTAAAGATAAGATTAACTGCAACAAAATGAGAGTTCGCCAGGAAGTTTTGCAATCCCGTCAAAAATCGCAATCCCAGAAACCCAAATCTTTTAAACAATAATGCGTGAAAAAAATTGATATCTGTGATACTTATACATGCTCAATTTGAAAATGTGTGTGTGTATTTTTTATTTTTTTTAAAAAGAAAGGAACATTACAAATCAGAAGTAACGTGCAGTGAAACAAAACGCGTTAACGTCTTGAAACGTAAAGTATATAAAGATCTTATTAAACTTTTGGTAACATATTTAAGTGTTTTTTTTTTTTATCTTAAACGTGAATATATATTTTTTTTCATTAGTGACACCTAGCACGGTGGATTTGTGGTGAATAACGTATATAACATTAAACCCAGTATTGCTTAGTGATGACAGTGGGCATGTGAAACATGTGTTTGGCTATGTTATTTTGGCTCACATAACACGGATCATAGTAGTCCCACTCCATAGGAGATGACAGCTGTGCATTGGAAAAGCCATCGCTGTCACAAGACAATATTCTGAGGGAAATACCTACGACAGAGATTAATTAAGCAATTAACATCCATTTTCCAAACCGCTTATCCTTAGTGGGTCGCGGGGGGTCCGGAGCCTATCCCGGAAGCAATGGGCACGAGG
>JAODJX010000119.1:11478464-11488627 GCA_026776945.1 Isichthys henryi | reverse complement strand
CCGGAGTACCCGGAGGAAACCCCACGGCGACATGGGGAGAACATGCAAACTCCACACACATGTGACCCAGGCGGAGATTCGAACCCGGGTCTCAGAGGTGTGAGGCGACAGTGCTAACCACTGCACCACCATGCCGCCCTAGCAATTAACATATGACCTGCAAATGGAGAATTGGACCAACCAACATTAACAAATTTGATCATCTGCTGAATAAAGTGTGACTGTATATAAAAATATAAATGAATATGCTAAAATGCAGTGACTTGCCTGCGCTTGCACCAAAATCGCTGTCTAATCCTGGTCCCACAGTAGAGGAGTTGGCTGAAGCAACGAGGCATAAGTTATCGGGGGGCATACTGCTTGCATATTCGTACTCAAACCCTGTACCGACGGTGTCGATAAGCTCCATTGTGCTACTCCGCCGCATGGGGCCCACGTTTGCAGGGCTCTGGGATTGACAGTTAAGAGAAAACAACGCGCAAGCAGTCAAGATACTGTACACCACAAACGGTGAATCAGTTTTACGATTCCCTAATGTATGATCTTACCTCCGGCGGCGGTCCATTCAGCACAGGGGAATTGGGCGGCACAGTGTTGCCACGATCCGTCTCCGAATCGCTGTAGTGCGTCATTGCTGGCTGCAGTCTTCTCCCGCCCGAAGAGCTTCTGCTGTAAAGCTGTGATCTGCGCGGTAGGTCTGCTCTTGTCGTCGAGTTGGTCGTCGACATGGTGGCTAGTATAGTGCTGGGTGCTCTCAAAGACTCCGATCCTCCTCCTGTTGCGCCATCTGGCCTCATGGCTCTGCACCTTTGACCCAGCGCAGCCCTCTCCTTAGACGAGGTGAGAGATGAAGACCCCGCGGGCTGTGCCAGCACGGGCACCGGGATGGAAAGATAATCTTTCCCGCCTTGATTGGCCTGGGATGGGGTCTCCGAAATCCTGGTAACGTGTCGCGTCGATAGAGTCGACTGTAAGAGCGTGGTTTCGGAACCCCCTCGTCGCCTTTTCCTCTTCTTTTTAGATAAAATAAGTATCTTATATCCTAAAAACATGCAGTTCAACAGCAAGAGGAGAACCACGCAAGGTATGAGTAAGAGAATGAGTAAAGTTAAACTTGAAACAGGTGAACTCTCATTCGAAGGTGAGGGTGTTACTGACGGACCTATGTGCGACATTGCATCAGACTTCAGATTTCGTGTAAGGTATTTTACGATATTTTAAAAGCATAGACGTGATATTGTGAAGAATGATTAAAATTATGCTTTAGTTATGTAAAAACTGCGCTTCCAGTCAGTTAAATGCAGGTGTGCAATATTTCCAACACGTGATTTCCGTTCGTTTGCTCAAAATACTGAATCCCTCTGTTAGTTGTGTGGATATGGCCGAAGTTATTCAGTCTGCGAGTACAGCGAGTTAATTTAAAATAGCCTAATTAAAGGCCCTCTTGGCTGAAAGCATTCCAAATGAGCGCAACAAAAAAATCATTCTTAAACCAGGCAGAAACCGTGAAATGTGAAGAATAGTATACTGAAATACCATGTTGAAGTGGCCTGCCGGGAATAGTTTTTAAAGCATGATAATCAGGATAGTAAATGACAACAAATAAAATTAACCTCCTGTTCATCCCGTTTGTTTATTGTGAGCTTTAGGCATGAATAGAAATTACTTATGTTGTGAATCCAAACATATATACATTTGTGTACAACTTTAAGGGAAACAAACATGGCTGACAATCGGATCAATAGGCCCATTTGTTTTCGCATAAAACACCGGCGAAACCCCGCAAGTCAAAGGTAAAATACTTATTTAAAAAAAAAAAAAAAAAAACAGATCGTATGAGAAGAGATGGAGGAAATTTTGTTGATATTTCTTGAGTCCGCTGTTGTGCTCTTACAGTTCTTCCTCCAAATGTTCTGCATTCAAGGTGAACAGTCATGGTTATGATATTCAAGATTGACTAACTTCTTTCAGTCTGGAACTAGTTATTTTCTCCATGTTCTGTCCTGATTGTGGCTTTCTGTCCTTGCTAGAGATTCTTATAAGGACATTGGGATCCTCCAGTACATTGGTTTTCCTCCCTGTAATTGTTTTGTGGGGTGAATTTACAGCATGGCAGCATAAGACACCAACCACTCAGGGATAAAATGAAAAGCTTGATTATAATTCATGTGTTGAACATGGTAACTTCTAACACAAGCATGCTAACTTGCTCCTACCTGTGTCCAAGTCATCTTTTGGCATGTGATTGCACAGCAATGACCTGGGAGGTACTTTAATTGACAGACAGGTGAACCTGCTGCAGAATGGCCATATTATAAATTGAAATAATTTCTTAGTTTTGTTTTAGCTGGCACTTTTAGTTTGTTCCTGAACTTAGCCATTTTGCCTCTGTCTTTACGACCAGCTCACGGGTGAGTGAAGGTGACTGATGCCCACGAAGGCCACTCTCCTGCAATAAGTCATGTGATTCAGAGCAGGTTTTGCTGCAGTTCAATCTGGTCTGCTTGCCTGAAAAGGTGGAGTGTTGGTTCGTTCTGTTCTCTAAAATTGTACCAAGTTTCTGGAGAAGGTGGGACACGGTCCACCTAGTCAGGCTGGTTTCTACCTTTTATTTATATGTCCGTCTTCCCGCTGTCCATCTTTTTAGTCAGGTAAAAGACAATTTTGCATTAGATGTACATGCCTTTTCACATGACTGTATATATGAATTAAATGTTTATTTAGAACAGGGTTCTTTCCGTAAGGATTCTCTCTTGTTTACTGGAATTGTTTCCCTCTGCTGGTCATTCTCAGAATTTTTTCCTGTTAAATCTGCTGCTTTGTCCCTCAAAATGCTATCGCCAGCAAATTTATCCACAAGATGAGATTCACTTTATTGAAAAATTATTTGTTGAATATGCAATTTATACTTCTATTACTAAAACAATTAATTGTGTTTGTATTAGCTTGAGGTCAGGAAACTTTCACAGATGTTTTTTGTTGCCATTCTGACTAGTCAGACTGCTGGAGCTGGCTAATTGTTGGCCTTGGTGTTAATTTTTGTCAGGTTTAATAAAATTATTCGTCAAGTGAGATTTTTAATTGATGAAAATTAGATGATTAAAAAAAATTAATGCCAAGAACTATGACTAAATGTAGTGACTCATCAACAAAAAAAAAATGAGAAAAATGTCAAAGGTAGACTTCAAACTGATCCAATGAGGAGAAGTGTCTTTTATACGTTTTGGCTGTAGTTGTGCATGATTGGATAATGTTGGTCTAACTAGTTTCAAGCATGTAAACCTTGTAGTTCTGTCTGTAAGCTCGTTACATCTGTACTAGGCTTGACCAGCTTTTATTTGTGAGGGACTGTATAAACTCTGGATAGTTTGACGATATGATATATTACTTACGACCCAAGCCTGGTCTGTCCCACATTTGGCTGTAGGTAGGAAAAGAAGTACAGACATATCAATTAAAGTTCACATTTAATGTCCTGAAGAATAATACAATAACAACAGGTAATATCACTAATAAATATGACAATAAAACTATTTATTTACAGAGTTAAAAAGTTTACAGGCACCTGGGTGGTAGGTCTTTCAATCTACCCCAAACAACTGAAGGTCCGAGACCTACAACACAGGAAGCATATATATCTCCAGTGGCTGACAGCACAACTAACAAGTGTTTTTGCATAAAGTTAAGATCGGGCTGGCACCGACAGTCGCAAACACTCTTCCATGAATTGTTTGCTACCAATCGTAAAATGTTCAGTGTACGCATGCTTCAACTCTGAGCACATGCATGGTCCAAGTCAAGCAGCGAGACATTCCAGCATTGACATGGAACATATGTTAACCCAGTGGTTCTCAAAGTCGGTCCTCAGGCCCCGCTGCCCTGCTTGTTTTCCTGCTATCCCTGCCCCACGCACAAGTCCCAGCTGTCTTTCAGCTTCTAATTGACTGACACCTGATCCAGGAAATCAGCGGTGTGTGGGGCAGGGATAGCTGAAAAACAAGCTGGGCAGTGGGTCCTGAGGACCGAGTTTTGAGAACCACTGTGTTAACCAGATCCGGAAGGAACGGATTGGGTTGGCTGTAGAGATTGGATAGTGACAGACAGGGTGAATCTCAATACCAAGTACGCAAAGACCATATTTGTGGTCTTAGCAAGACCAGTCTTGTGAACTTGCATTCCTAGAACGATCTTGCAAGACCACAAGGACAGTGAACGCACCAGTTGTGGAGTGAGACAGATATGCACTTGCTGTTCCACGATGCTGTACGCCCTGCTGATTATAGCGGACGTACTATTTATCGTACTATTTAATAAACGATACATAATGTAAATGTTCAGTCTAAATGAATATTCCTGGTATGGTTACTTTTGCTGTTTTTTACAAATAAAGTTTGCACTTAAAGTATTTGTATTTATTTCCACTCTATCAATGCAGTTTCCAGATCAGCAGTCTCACAAGCCAGAAAAGTGAAGAACAGCAAGAAGATTCTATCTGACAGGAACAACGGAAATGTTACTCTGATTAAGGTAATGCAGTTATGGTTCGCGCCTTCTTTCTCTGCCATCACAACAGCATGCAATGAATCATGGCATTGTTCTCGTTTGGCAAGGATGCACCCGATGCATCCTTGATATTTGAGGCAGAGCAAGACCATCATTGGGGGATTTTTACCATTCTCTGATCTTGTGATTTTAGTATTGAAACAGGTCATCGGCAATGGTAGATGATGTAAAACGGGAACACGAGATCACAAGTACAGTCAAGTACGCATATTGAGATTCAGCCACAAAGAATATCGAGAAGGATCAAATTTCAGTGAGGGGTGTTGCCCTTAAAACAGGAACGCCCCTCATCGTTTTCATTGGTTCTTGCACCATTATGTTTAACACGAATGCCCACACAAAGAAAAAATTTTGCCAGTGGCTTCCTACTTTGCTTATATATTTTAAAACCGAGAGACAATGAATATAAAGACTACTTCTTAACTTGAATGCCATTCACATTGTGATACTGATACTACTGTTTAATCCCTCTGCTGTTAGCATGTCTGTTTTAGACAACGAATATGGTACAGTTAGACCAGCAACACTCATTCCTGGTCCTTGCGATCCTTTGCCCTACACATGCGTTTCCTACCTCAACACACCTGATCCCAACTACTAATTATCAGTGTAGGATCAGGTGTTTCAGGATGATAAATACCTGTGCAGGACATGGAGTTGTGAGGATAAAGATTATGAACCTGTAATCTGTTCATTTAAAAAACAGACAGGCTACTACTGAGGTGCCCAATCCTGCTTCTGGAGCTCTGAAACATTATAATCAGGAGTGACTGATTACCCTTGGTCCTAAATTGTAAATTATTCAGTACATCCATAGGTCAAACACAACCGATATCTAAGTGTACTGTAGTTGACAGACAAGGCTACATATGCAGTGTGATTATACTGTAAAACAAGGATAGCTAGATGTTCATAAGGCAATCACAGAGACAGACTGGTTGTTTTAGCATAATATTTACACACTCTAGCACCCATCTTCTGATTCAGGGGCAATGCAAGTACAATGCACAGGGATTCACCTTTTCCTCAATACTTCCGTAAGTGCGTGTGTGGCATATAATTAAAAACTAATTCTAAAGGAGCCTGAAATCCCTCATCCTGTGATATACTGTCAGTGATGGACTCAGACAATATAGTGAAGCATTGTTGCCTCAGCAGCTTCATGATGTTCCATGTAAAGTATCTGGGGAGGCTGAACTTGTCCAAGGAATTTATCGCTGTTCTCCATGTACCAGGAGTAGGTAGCACGGATATTTCTCATGATCCTCGATTCTTTTTCTAAACAGGAAAAAAAGATTAAATGGAGAAATACATGGTGTGCAAAAATCACTCTGCTTAGCTCTGCATATGAACTGATAAATTACAAATTTACCGATCACAAGCTTATATTAATCACATACAGTCTGTGAAGGACAGTGATGGAATACGTGTCTAATGTATTGTAGCGCGGGGGCCGTGCAGGTGGTTTACTACTTTTTATAATCTCCTATGGGCAAAAGTGTTAATGTAAAAGATGGCAACCTGCTGCAGAGCATCTCGCTAGCAGTTGAGTTTCTCCACTTGGTATGATTGACAAGTGGCACAAAGGAAAAAACGACTAAGCTTAACATCATGTAAACGTTTACCAACACATCCAATTATTCAATCAACTTTAAAATGTGTGTCTGAATGTGAAAATTTGAAAAATCTCCACTTTTTAGTGTCCGTTGCTTTTTAAATGTGGTGCGTATCTTGTGGCAATCACGTTAGCAAATTAATTTTACCCGCACACAGCACGACAAGTTAATCGTTTCACAGTACGAAGATAAATTAATTGAGTCAGGGCAGCTCATCGCAGATCCTCAGACTAAATCTCTGCAGGGCGCTCGATCGGCAGCAACACTAAACTTAGTTAATGTCCCAGGCTTCTAACATTAACATTAACTTAGTTTAGTGTTGCTGGCGATCGAGCGACCTGCAGAGATTTGGTCCAGTTCATGGATTTCAGTTGAAATATTCAGTGTTTAATTGTACATTCACATTACAGCCCCCAAATATTCAAGCATTATTGAATGCAATGTATTTTTATTCAGGCATTATTAAATGCAATGTGTTTTTATTTGATTGGTGTAATGCAATGTGCTTTTTTGCATCAACAACTTTTGTCATTAATTTAGTTCTCTTAATTTAGTTTATTGGCTTCAGTGCAAGTACACAGAAAAGCCTCCTTGAACAACCTACACGCTGTTATATAATACAAATTGCTTGTGACATGGAGTCACCACTTGTTTAGCTTCTTTTTAAGGGGTGATCTGCTAGGTACGCGTGTCCCTATCAGACTTGTCTGAATGCAGTCACACCCCTTTTATTGACCCTACCCCTCCCCAGTTCTGCTGTTGGAGATCCTCATAATTCCCTTATGTGGTCAAGAAAATCGCCAAGTCATCTACCAAAACATGCTACAGCACTGGAGAGACATTTCAGCTCTGAGTGCTGCTGAATTCCAGCCAGGAAACAGAGTTTCCTCACAGCTTTGGCTGTCAGAGGCTGTAGGGAGGCCACTGTTTACCTTTTCTCTTCACAGCTGTCCTTATGAGGTGGACCTTTTGGATCTTGTACATATATGTATGTGATGTGAACTTAAATTTGTTACAGATCAGTAAATATTTATGTTTTCGAAAATTTTCACGTTAATGATAAAAACTTGAACTTAATATCAAGTACTCATTAATAAGTAAATATTACTATAATATAAAAAAATCCACCTACATTGTTGAAATGGATCTGATGTGTTCAGCAATAGCTCAACAGAATTGTAAGGGCTTGGCCAACTTTTTCAACACAAAAAATGCATGAAACTCTGTGTGTTCTGCCTGGTGATGGCTTTCTCATGCTACCTGATTGTCTTGCTAATGGTTATTCCTGAGAATTTCAGGAAGTCAACTATCTTGTTGGCCATTTCATTCTTTCTACAGGGAGAGCTGTGTAATTTTCCAACTCTGCCATTAGGATGGCTTTGACCTCCAGGTTATTGTTAGCACATGAGAACTGAAGATGGCCCACTTACCTTCCATACATTATATTCTTACCATGTGTGATGGGCCCATGAGGCTGGTGTCATTTGTCCCTTGAAGTGCAGTCATTAGTGTCCAAGAGTAAAGTGGGGTAGAGAGCATACAGCCTGGTGCTGCGCCTCTGCTACTGGTACACTATTCTAAAATGTGGGTGTCAAACCACACACATTGCCTCCTATTAGTAATGAATTTTACAGACCTAGTGGCTGAGAGGTTGACTTCAGTTTGAACACTTAGCTTTGCAAGAACTTTGGAATAATGGGAATGAAATCCTAAACAGTGTCTTTAATGCATGCATCCATCCATACTGCTTGTCCTGTGCAGGGACACAGGGGTCCAGAGCCTATCCTGGAAGTCAGGGAATAACCCAGGGTGGGATGACATCCCATTATGTTTAGCATATGTAAATAAGTGCATCATATGACCATTGTAGTGAAGACCCATTATAACATTTTACCATCATTTGCATATTTGTTGGCCATCTTTAGATGAGTAGATGATGAAGTTAATAGCATTACTAACTAATATAATTTTGGAAGAAATGAGGTAAATAGCAGAGGTGGAGGAGGGGTCTTGCAGGCCAATGAGGGGGATGGGAGGGGCACAGTAAAATATGCCAACCTGAGGCTGGGTCCCTCCAGTGGTTGGTAGAACCAATGTCTTGGTCCACACTGTGTTTGAGAGACTGGAGGCCAGGTCTTGTCTGGCCATTGCACTGTAGTTCTCATTCTGTAAAACACACTGGTACCACTTTAGTTACTCTTTAGTAGGTGAATCCTGGAGGAGGGGGGGATTGAAAGATCTGGCTGTGTTGTGTTGGGGATTGGTGTCATGGTATTCTGAATCTACATCTGTGTGTTATTTTAATAGATAATCATCAATGTTCCAGACAATTGAACATTGTTAAACTAGTTCATTGTCAATAGTCGAAAACATCAATTGAAAATATTAGATTTATATATGCACATACCATTTTCAAATACTTATAATTATGTAAATACATACAGTACTGTGCAAAAATCTTAGGCAGTCCAAAGAAATGTTTAACACTGTTTATCTGGGTAGCAAGTGTACTTTGGATTAGAACAAAAAACACAATTTAACATTAGAACATGTACAAATTAGGAGGAACACAATAAAAACTAGTAATATTTTCTTCTGTTTTCTAAAAAGTTACTGATATCTAGTTGGATGGCTACATGACCACCGCTTCAGTTCCCAAAATTCTCCTCAGGGGCACCTCAACTGTTCCATGATTTTGTTAAATTTCACGAACATCTCAATTAAATAATTAAATTAATTGGTTTAATAAGTCAGTAAGAGATTGACTAGCTGTATGAGGTGTGCTAGTGGCCAAGTCAAAAAAAAAAATACATGGCTGCACTGGACGGTTGCTGCAAATACTAGGATGATTTTAGCAGAGGTTCTGAAATGGCTAAGCTGACACACTTCGACAGGCATAATATCGTAGTTTTACACCAACATGAGGATAATCTAAACATCATTTTCTTTGCCTGCCTAAGACTTTTGCATAATACTGTATATTTAGATGAAATCCAAAATGGGCATCCCTTTTCATCACCAATAGTTGACATTTGTTAATCGACTATTAACTGTTAGCCAGATTTATAATGGATGCGTGTCCATCACCAACTACCAAAATACCAATACAAAAAATGAAGTGCTTTTGTTTTTTTTTTTTTTCTTCTCCAAGTGCAAACACGTCATGACTTATTTAAATAATCATCAACTAGTTGCCAGACTGCTGGCCCTCATCCTGGGTTGTTCCCTGCCTCGTGCCCATTGCTTCCGGGATAGGCTCCGGACCCCCCGCGACCCAGTAGGATAAGCGGTTTGGAAAATGGATGGATGGATAGTTGCCAGACTTTGCAATGAACAAAATAGTTGTACCAAATGAACCAAACATTTAATCCTCCAGGCCAAGTGCACTTAACAGGCAAGTCCAGGTTCCATCTCCTGTTTAGGAAAATATGGAATCCAAGCATATCTATGTTCTATGCCTTTACCACATTGCAAACTTTTAACATTTTTTAGGAACCATTTAATTTATAGTATTGGAAAAAAATAATTTGTGTCTGTTAAATTCAGAATTTTGAACACCCCTAATTGAGATATTCCAGCTAAAAAACACAAGTCTTATTCTCGATAATTTTTGTCGCTTGAGAGAAGAACAAACTTATACTTTCACGGAAGGTTTTACAACAAACAAAATAATGTTATCAATCAGTGTCTTCTTTTTTTAAAAAAACAAAGATGCATTTTATGGAACTATTACTGCAGTAATGGTGTAGCAAAATGTTTCATTTTTTTCTAAATGATGCTAAATTTATATTTATGACCAAAAGAAAGGTATGAGAGTTACAATGTTACTGTCACAAGATGGCAGTAATGACCTGTTAGTAGTATGTAGTAGTATTGTTAGTATTATTGTGTTGGACTGAAATCCATTCATCCATCCATTTTCCAAACCGCTTATCCTATTGGGTCGCGGGGGGTCCGGAGCCTATCCCGGAAGCAATGGGCACG
>JAODJX010000119.1:11399928-11411175 GCA_026776945.1 Isichthys henryi | reverse complement strand
TTGTTCCCTGCCTCGTGCCCATTGCTTCCGGGATAGGCTCCGGACCCTCCGCGACCCAGTAAGGATAAGCGGTTTGGGAAATGGATGGATGGATATATATCTATGACCATATGTGACCATATGCTTTCTTTTTTTTGGACTGGTCCTCTTTTTTGGCACCTCAAAATACCTGACATTTTACTTTGTTTCATGTTGACACTTGTTTTCTGCAGTCAGAGTACTTCCTGTGCTGTTTTGACGCCTTTCTTTACGTCCTGCTCCAAGTGTCCTCAAAATACAGTTACCCTGCCATACACACTCTCATATATATTATGCATACTTAGGGCACCAGCAGAGAAGCACGCAGAGATCAGTCTCACAACTTACCTGTAGAGAAATAGGAATCTAAAAAACAACCAATCTCCCCCTTACCTCATGTCGTTCTTCTCAAGTTGCCCTTTTCTTCCTACATAAGCCACCGGGCAAGTGGAGCCAGCTGGGGTAATTAGTGCTCTCCTGGTGGGGGTAATTATGGGTGTGGCTTGGTCCAGGGTGTTTGATTGTTGGTCCACAACATGGGTGCTGAAATTTTAACAGGTGGCTGCTATCCAGGGTGCTGAAGGAGAAGTGTGGCCACCTGTCAGTCGGCTGGGCCAGTATGGTGGCTCAGGAATGAGGTTTTGAATGCTGCCTCCATCCTGTGTGTGAAGCCTGTATGTTCTCTCTGTGTCATGTGCATACACTGGCTTCCTCCCCTAGTCTGAAGACATGTGGTTAGGCTAACTGGCATCTCTAAATTTCCCGTAGTGTATGATAGCCTGAGAGTGTGTGTCTGGTAATGGACCTGCATCCCATCCAGCTGGTAGCCCAGTCTTATGGCCTTTGTTGCCTGTGAGGGACATGAGGTCCACCTCCAAGCCTGACCAGGATAAGCGGTGCGAAGATGGATATGTAATAATACCAGTATCCCAGGTGGCTCAGCAGCCTGCATTGTGGCTGGATACCTCTAGGGGTCTGGCTTTTAATTCCAGCCCCAGCTCTGTTTATGTGATTTTCATATTCTTTCTGTGCTTGCGTATTTTTTGCATATATTTTTGTTTGAGTTCTTGGATTTTCTTCCAATATTCCAAACATGTGGGTGGGTCAGTGTTTGTGAATTGCCTCTTTGTATGTGTGTGTTCCTCTTGATGCATTAATATTTTCTGGCTTTAGCTCTAAGCTTGCCATGACCCTAGATTTGATAAAGTTATAGAAGATAGATAATAATTTGTAGAGGAAATATTTCAGTCAGCCAAAAGCCACACAGAAAAACCAAGACATAAAAAGGCAGAGCAAAAATGACTACTTAATATGCTTTGGGAAATCACCCAAAATAGCCTAGTTATCTCCCAACTACACAATTTAACAAGATGTCCTGGAAACATGACAGCACTGAATAATTAGATGGCCAACCTGAGATGTGACACTATCTGATAGACCAGTATACTCTCCTTCGTCACAGTTACTCATGGAAATAAGACAGACTGCACTATGTGTTTCTCAGGGCAGTTGAAACAATTAATGCAAAGCAAACTGTTGATTTATTACACATGAGATTTATACTTGAGTAAAGCCTTGCAATGTAACCACAATGTGCAATAAAATGGAGCACATGCTTGCACTTATGAGTGGTGCAGGCATGGGTGTGTTAAGTACAATGTTCTTATTTAAAAAATTATAGCACTTTAGTCTTATTTTTGGCTTTATCGCAAATTGCTCTGGTTTTTATTGGAAGCTATTTGTGAGTCATAGATCAAGGTTGACACGTCTGAGTCACCCCAGTCTGTTTTTTCGGCGTAAGATGAGTGCATTAGCATACTCCCACTTCCAATTCTTAACTAATTTCGCCCAGATGAGCTGCAATAAAAGCAACATACACATGTAAGTGATGCTAAACTGTTGAACTTAATAGATGAACATAATAGATTTTCAAATACAAAATAATGGCCTGAAAATATTTAGTAAAAAATGTATGCTTTCAGACTTGGCTTGCACTGTATTGCATTACCATCTAAAAATGGTTTAACAACCCCCCCGACCACAGCCGCTGGAAACTTGGTAAACCCCAAAGCCTATAGCTTTATTAGACATCTCTTTCCCTCCCCAAAAACCTGTTGTCTACAGAAAGCACAGAAAATGATGTCTGTAGGTTGATATGGCTGGACTGCATGGACTGATTTAGTTTTATATCTGACAAGTTGTTTTTCTTTGTTAAGAATTTCAGTTTGTAGAAATTGGACCAGCTTCCCTTTTCCGTGACTGTTTTTCTTTATAGCCTTGAGGGAATTACATCACATTACATCATCAAAAGACACTTTAAACAGATTTTTTATTATTTGTTTATAAGGAGTGAGATCAAATTTTAGATCTGATCTGGTCTTTTGGTGTTTTCATAAGACTTGAGATTTTCCTTTTCCTTTAAAAGGATTATGCAGAACAAAGCTGCTCTGTCTTTAATTAACTTACATATTATTTGGATTTTTTTTCAGTTATCATAAGCACTATACTTTTAATATAGGGTCCTGCCCAGCAACAAAGCTGGGGAATCTAAAATTTATGTTATGTGGGGTAGAAATAGAGGGGTTAGGAAATGAATAAGGAAGAATGAAAAAATCACACAATCAATTTGTACAGATAGAAGGTGTCTGTTGGGGCCTTTTAAATACTTAAGTATATTTTGATTCATTCCAAGTATTGGGGTAAAACCTTTAAATGTACATCATGCCACCTAGCTCTGCTGTACAGAAATATACTAAACATTTTCACATTTCAGTTTTTATTATATTTTTATTTATATTTCCTTAATTATATCCATTATGCATGCATATCAGTTATACAGTGCAGTGCACCAGTAGGGGGCGTACAATCGTTAAATATATAATTATATAAACAAAATTATTTTTATATGCTTTTTTAAGGTAAACATTGATTAGACTAACAGCATAAGTGAATAGCATACAGCAGGCTTTTAGGCATAATGCTCATTTTAAGTTATCGAGCAAAAAAAAAAATCTCTTCTAATTTTAACATATTGAAGTTTTTGAATACATATTTATTTATCATAAGGTAAATCTACCTTCTGCTTATCCAGTAGGACTGTCAGGCTAGCTGGAGCATTCCTCTTCACATCTCAGTGACTTTGTTTACACTGTGAAACATACAGGACAGGTACATACCCTGCGGCAAGCAACCAGTAACCTTATGATTTTACCATACTATAAACAAAAATCCATCCAACTGCTTACCCTGGGCAGGGTTGTGGCAAGCCTGGGGTCTGTCCCAGGAAATGCGGGCTGTGATGCCGGGGATCCCCTGGGTGAGATGTCAGTCTTCCATTTGGCACACAATTTAAAAACACCTTAATGGCATGTCTTTGGACTGAAACCAAACTGCCCAGAGAATAACACCCCAAACACATGGTCAGTCATTTGCACCTTATAATCAGTCATTTGCATCTTATTCCTTAAAAACCTATTGAACTTATGAACTTACTGCTCGTCCACAAATCTACTAGGCTCCTAGTAGTCAGCTTTATTATCCATTTTAAAGCTACTATGAAGAGCTATTCTTTGCTATTTTAATAGTCCAGTTATTTTATGAATAACAAATGTATGTACACAAATCATGCATTTATTTAAACATATAAGTAGCTAAAAATAAATAATTTATTAATAGAATGAGAGCTACTAATAGTATTAAAAGCAACACTCTCCAGTGCAAATGGTGATGTGTTAGTTGGCTGAGAGCAAGGAAACAGTCCCTGCAGAGACTCTGCCAAGGAGCATATTGGCAGTTCACTAAGTTGCCATGGCAACAGGAGTTTACAAAGTGGAACCAGCCTATAGTGAACAGAGTCCCACTTAAGCTCAAACAACCACTTGTGTGGAAGTTGTCTAAGCCATTTTAGTTGCACAGCACAACGGTTAGACAGCATGTTGTGACTGCAGGATCAATGAGTAAGTTATCCTTTGATCAATCACTCAGTAAATAAATAAGTCAAGTGACATTAGTAACCGTTCTGTGCTAGAAATCTCCTACTCCTGTGAAGTTATAACACTTCATTTATGGTTGACAAGGAGCCCTCATGCAGTATATTCCTATCAATCTAATCCATAGCACAGAGGTATGGATACATAAAAATGTGAATGCCATGTGTTACAGCTCATCAATACCATTTATAACACATTTATAACACATTCATAATACCTTTCATGTGGTAGGAATTACCATTATGATTTTTTACCTTAGTGATAAAGAAAATGATAGCAATACATATTGTAAAAGACTGAGATGAATATAAATGTAAAAGTTTTGAATTGTAGTAGTTTTGATTTAAAAATAAATATCACAATAATTTTCTTGCTCATTTCTTTAAAGGTTCCAGTAATTTTGGAGCTGACTGCATATAGTGTTCTGTCAGTAAAATAAGTTAATAACTAGTATAAACCTAGAACTAGTACCTAGGATTGCTAGCTGGTTCAATGGGTAACACTGTCGCTCCACACCTCTAGGGCTGGGTTGGAATGCTGCCTCAGCTCTGTGTGTCTGTGGGTTCCCTCTGGGTTTCTCCTACAGCTCAAGGAGATGCAGTTAGGTGTTACTGTCCTAAAATGAATGTTCATCTTGTGCCCTATGCTGCCTGGGACAGGCTGCAGGTTGCCCAATGACCCCATCCAGAAGAGGCAGATCTGATTGGTTTAGTCTAACTCCTTGTTTCTGACTACACCAAAATGATTTTCGAGTCTACCATGACAGCCATGATTCACGCAATTTGAAATAATAAGCCATATTTATGAAAACAGCCTTTCAGTCATTATATCTTATTTTGCAGAAAGTAAAACTACAAGAAGACATTTAGAGATTTAAATGATTTAAAAGTATACACATTTTAACAAACAATATCCCTATATATAGCCAACTACTTGGTACTGTAATACTGGTGAACTACACTGGACAAATGTAATTTCAATGATAAGATATGATCTAAAGTGATCCATTTGTAATACGTAATTGGATGTAGATTTTCTTATAAAAAGGTTCAAATAGCAGGGTAACAATGTATGCATAGACCCATTGACAAAACATTTGACTATATGATATTCAGAAACATTATAAATAATGCAGACTTTTTGTCAACTGACAACCCATACATTTTATTCTTAATGCCATTGTTGTGGTAATACGAATAATAATGACAGTAAATACCATGATTCTGTTTATGAAACATTGTTAGCACAGTAAAATAACACATAACTTTGTATTCAGTTGTGGATGAGTGTTTTTTTTTTATTTCCACACATAAAACAAAACCAGATAGCAGAAAGATGAGATTTTTCATTAGAATAAACAAAGGAGTAAGACTGAAAACAGGACCTAAACTTGCAAATACCCATTTTTAACAAATACGTACCTATATATAGATAAATTTTGTCCAAATTACCTGACCAATCTTTGTCATGTTTGTCATAGTGAAACCAGATTATCAGATACATACATATATTGTCTGTTAGTGTCTGCTATTGTAATATCCATAGAATATAGAAAAATGCTTTATGAATTAAAATGTATTACTTACAAAGTATAAAATAATATACAAATGTTTCTACATGTTTAAAATACAAACTTAGCTGCTTGTTCAAAATGTACAAACATACAATCAAGTGACATGCAAAGAAACAATACAATAAAAAACAATGTATACAAAAAGAAAGAATGCCATTGTGGTTCAAAACTCACACTGTGCTTTTGCAATTTACATCCATACATATATATTTTATTCTCAGATACTTCATTTGAACATTATCATTATAAAATTATCATTTTCAATGTATAAAATTTAAAACACATAATTATGTAATCTGTATTGTTTTTTTAATTCTTTAATTTTTTTTTTCTAGTCAGGTTATATTTGTCTATCATGTAATGTCAATAGATTCCAACAGACAGATTATGTCCCATTAACCTGAACATGCTTTGTCAAAGCGAAACCAGATTATCAGTTACAGTAGCAAAAACACATTTCATAATGTCAAGGCACCAGTATGTTGGCTGGTATATTAAATTACCGGGTATTTTACATCTTACCAAAATGTCAACCATCAAGCTGCGACCTCACAGAACCATCAATTTTGCGTGCATCATTATCTTAAACAGGAATCCACAATAATGACAGAATATTTACACTCCAGGTAAGAATGGCACATTTAGAGTCATGTAGATTTACAAGTTTCTATTGCAGTAACAATTAAAGGTACTGACTGTGAATTCATGGTATGGTTAACTGTTTGCTGAGGGAAAAATAAACACAAAGAAACTTTGGCCCCAAACAGCATTCAGCTCACAACATTTAGAATTTTAAGTTAAGTGATGCCTGCATGGAACAACGAAATTCTTGGTCCAAGACATCATATAACCACAGTTTGACTCAATGCAGTTGGATACATTTCATCCAAAATATTTACAACAGACATTTGGTAAATAAATATATAAATTAAGGCTGTGCTATTATTGCACGGATCACTACTTTGTGCAATTTACAAGTTGCTGTTTGTATGGCAATCGTTTCACATTAAATTCTTTGATCCCTGTTTTCACAACCATAAAATTGTATGCTCACTTTAGAAGGAACATTACATTCACAAAATGATTCATTTTTATTTTCTGTTGATAAATTTAATGCACAGTTGCACATATTTAATTTATTACTATCTGGAATAAAAATATTTGTGTGTAAAAACAAAAACAGTGTACAAGAAATTTTAGTAGTTTAATACTTAAAAGTTTACGTTGGTACAGAAATATAATGCTTAAATATAATGAGACTGAATTTGTCATGTACACTATGGCGTTGAAAAAAATATATTAATTTACGCACTAATGCACATGGGTCGTGGAATTTTTACTGTCTATAATGATACAACTAGAATATAGCAACCAGGAATTCCATTATAGGCATAGCTAAAACAGAGGTTCTTGGTTTCTTTGCTATGTTTCCCATATAGTTCCTAAATATGGGTCAGTCTCCTAAATGCATTGCAGCATTTAGATCACCTAATATTTAAAAAGTTCTTCCCAAACAATGACTAAAGTGGCTCTAGAAATATACTGTAGATCTATGAATTTGTACTTTTAAATGCCTATGTAATTTTCACACATTTCTTATCAAGACGACTGAAATAAAAATGAATGACCACAGGCAATTATACAGGCAGTATTGAAAAAAGGCAATGTAATGTAATGTAATGTAACACTGATCAAACAGTAAATGCATGTTACTTTATCAGGAAATTGATTCCATGACCATTTTGAAAATCCAGAAAGCAGAAAAAAAACAACTTATTAAAATGAGATTAAGAAAATGAATGAATAAAAAAACACATATATTATGAAGTTAAAAGCACCTAAAACTATTGTATATTGTACACAATAGCTAACTATATGCCCAAGATAAAGAGTATACAAAATAATAAATGAACACAAGGCACATTAACAAATGCTTCTATAATGAGATGGCCCTTAAAGGACAGTTTACAACAAAGATATCGCATAGCTATGTCAACGGTTTGCTACTTTCCATTTATGAGTCTTTACATATTAAGAATGTTTCCCAAAACTGAAGCATTTATATTGTTCACTGTGAGAATAAGGAAAAAAAGCACACATAAATTAAAATTGCACATATTTGAAATCAGAATTTCCTACTTCCTTCAGTTGTAAATGATTACTTTATGGCCTAAATATGCAGGCTGTCAAGATTATTTAGGTAAAAATGGGGGAAGGTTATACAGTCATGTACACAGGGCAAGGTCTTTTTTAAACACCTTTGCCCATAATTTTGTATGAGCATTGAATTTTCCTGTTCAGTGTGATCTCATTAAAGGATTTTTGATGAATGACCAGAAGTGCTTCTCCAGACATGTAAATAACACAAAGCATTGTTTTGACATATCAGAATTTTGCTAACTTATGAGGACTTCAGACTTAAAATATCTTAGTATACATTTGCATGTGCCTATATTATCTTTTACACCTTTTCAACCTTTGAAATATTAAAAGTAATTTTTAGCAAAAAATGTAAACATTTTAGATTGAAGTTACTTCATTTTGGCCATACTGCATATACAAAACTGCATACAGTACAAATGACCACTGGACACTTCATTCAAATACCAATATTTGAATATTTTTTATGAGGATTGTGTCATTGTGGATCACTATGATTATGAACTATAATGAGAGTCTGGAATATTCTCCTGACCATATGGTCATCAAGGTTGTCAAGTTACACGTGCCTTATGTTATTGAGGGCCTGATTAGTGTATATTTCTCTTGGAAAAAGTGGATGACTCAGTTTGTTTTCCTACCAAGAAGAATGTTTTAATCTGGGAAGAACATCCAGATACTCTAAGGTATCTTCCCTAATGCTGACAGTGTGTCTATTCAGGACTGACTGATGAATCTCCAGATGCATAATTTGCTTTTCTAAAACAAAAGGATGTTAAGATGCTGCATACATATCATACATATGCAGACTATAGAAGACCTTTCTTTCTTTTTCTCCTGCCCATGCAACCATGTTATCTACCAATTCACTATCCACAAATGTACACATTTTGACTGTTCTTAGGTACCTGATTGAACATCCTCCATCAATGCACAGATGGTGGAAGGGGGAGGGGAGACTCAAGTCAAGAAATCATGAAAAATATGGGCTCAAATTATTATCCGAGTATTACTTTTATTCAATTGCTCAAGCGACGCTTCATTGTTTTTGAAATGTTCTAGGAATATCTCAGCATTAGAACAAACACATGCTAAGCATGTATCAACCTAAATGCACAAAATAAGCCCATCTGACTGGAGTCTGAGCTGGTGCCAGGCCATGATAGTCCCTTGTATGAAAAAGGCACAGTGAAATGCAAAGACAGATTTCCTATTCCAACACTTACATGAAAATTTGCAGACCTGGCCCCCATATCATTTCCCCTAATGTAATTATGAACATTTGAAACGAACTAAGACTAATAGAAAAAAAGTGACTATAAAGACTCAAAGTGCAATACTGACTAGTGACTGCCCATAGTAATAAATAATGAAAAATGTTAAAGCAGACAAACAAAATGTTTTCAATTTATATACATTACTATATGTTCTAATGACAGAAATGGATTAAAATAAATGAGAGGGAAATGATTATTGTCTGAAACACTATATCTTCATAATAAATGGATTGTGCTTTAATTAAAATCCATGGAAAACAAAAGATGGTTATACTCTAAGAGCAAACGAACAATAGTCTATATACAGTTGCTGGTAAAGGTGTGGTCAAACCACAGTCCTAAACAGGATGATAATAACAGGAATTTACATGATGCTACAGCTGACATGGTAGAATCGATACGAGAACTGCACAATGCCTGCTCGATTTAAACAGGTTTCGCTTCAAGGACTGCCTGTATCTGTCTTGAATCTTTCAAATAAATTTAGATAATATCAACAGGCTAAAGTGCTGGGACAGTTCAGGGTGTGAAGTGCAGTGATAAATGACCGGATGGCAGGCTGCAGAGGTTGGCCCGCTTCTTCCCTGTGGAGAAGCCCACTTCCTTCTCGCTTCTTTGACACCATCGGAGCCGCTTGGCTTGAACTTCCTCCCAGGGCTTCTCAGGCTGACTCGGCTGTGGCTGAATCTTCAGACGACCCGTACGAACGACAGAATCAATGGTGTCCTGGCTGAAGAACTCAGGCTGCTGGAGAAGGCACTTCTTCCCTGGGAGGTCTACACATTTTTCCAGAACTGGCATTTGACGCACAGGCTCCTCATCAATCAACAAAGGCTGCTTCCTGGGTCGCCCTCGCCTCTTCTTCACTATGTTGTTGCCAGTCTTGGCTTGTCTTTGGAGCCTTTTGGCCTTCAGGATTTTGTTAACATGATCCAAATTCTTTTTGGTAGAGAGAATCTTGCAAGCATTTCTCATGCTGCAGTGAATCTCCTCATTTCTTTTTCGCTTAAATGTTTTCTTCATTGGAGGACTGTGAGCTTCTGAGGAAAGAGAAATAAACATGGTTTAAGATTACACACCTAAAGTTACTATTAAAGGAATATTTTATTCAGCAAAGAGTATACAAAAACATGTACTTTATATTATGAATGTGACCCTGCACAAGAGAAGCAGGTATAGAAAATGGATGGATGAATGGATTATACGTAAAAATGGCTTGTATGTATAAATGCATACTGTACACATATAAAATTCCAACACATTTAAAAAGATGGGTTTAAAATGATTGATTAGATGTTACTGCAAGCAGTCCTGTATTTTTTGATTTCCGTTTTTCAGGGAGGATGGGATTATCTTTGCCATAAATGATAATTACATCTGTGAACTTAATTTAATGTTTGTCTGAACATTGATTATGTATGGCTGTATACGTGCCGAAGAATACAATTAGTACAATTTCAACAATATATTCTGAAAGATTGAAAAATTCAGCAAAAGACACTTACACAACATCTGGAAAAGAAAATCCAAGCTCACGTAATTAAACACTAATAGAGTCCCATCTGATTATAATCAGTTATTGCTACATATCTTGAATTTCCATTTATATGCAGACCATAAAATATGGCATTGGTCCTAGAATATGTAGATAAATAATTTACTGCTTTCAACTCTATTCTGGAGTCTTGGAAAGTAGCCTGGACCTTAAAAGAAAACTACACTCATGCAGGTCTCATGTGGGAAAAAGTTATAGTCTATGGCTTTCCAAAAGAATACAGGAGAATGTATCATTTCACTTCAGATATTTGTAAAATGCTTTTAGAGGTTACAGATTTTTTTCTGGGATAAGGTAGTGGGAAATGGACAAAAGAGAAGCATATTAGAAACACAACAAAGGTCTATATTTTTAATATGTATTATTTTTTTCTGAGTGTTAACTGGACACACATAAGGAGGAGCTGAACAATCCTTGAACAAATATTAAACAAACCAGAACTGTAAAACTGAAATGTGTTCTTTAAAATCTATTAATATTGTCATAAAGAACACTCAATGTAAACGAAATCAATCCAATATTCAAGGGAAATGGTTTTCAACTAGGCCGGCATGGTGGTGCAATGGTTACCACTGTTGCCTCACACCTCTGGGTTCCAGGTTCGAGTCTCCGCCTGGATCACATGTGTGTGGAGTTTGCATGTTCTCCCCATGTCGTCGTGGGGTTTCCTCCGGG
>JAODJX010000119.1:11374518-11399828 GCA_026776945.1 Isichthys henryi | reverse complement strand
TTGCTTCCGGGATAGGCTCCGGACCCCCCGCGACCCAGTAGGATAAGCGGTTTGGAAAATGGATGGATGGATGGTTTTCAACTACAGCAAATCGACAGCAGGCAAGTTTGATTATAAACATTAAGGCACATCGGTTATAAGGGTATTATTTTATGTGGGCATTGTAAGAGAGCCCTTTGCTGACAGGGCAGCTCTGCTGTGAGACCATTGCAGATGAATCAAAATACAGCAGCATGTCTGGTATTTAATGAACTGAAATGCTCTTATGTTACCCGCTCCTTGTCTCTGTTCATTGGCCATCTACAGGCACTCATATAAAGTTCAAGTCCTTAGTATTTGCTTTCACAGTCCATAATGGAATGGTACCTACCTACATTGAGTTGTTCATTAGGACCCACATTCCATCTTAGCTAACATTACCTGGCTTATTTATTCCTGGAGCACATTGACTATCTCATCACTTAGCAATGCTTGATGTTCTCTTCTAATATTTCGCACACATCTAGTAGGAACCCAGTCCTCATGGTATTTTAATGTAACTGACAATTCTGAGATTAGGTTCTAACAATGTTTTGTAAAGTTCTTATTCCAATGCAATCTTGTACTTGTTACGTATTATTCATTGGAGACTCAGCCTAGGGGCACTTGTACCTAATTGGCTTCTTTACAGGTATTTGCTTGAGATGTGTTATCTGCCTTTCTTGTAAATTGATTGGGACAGAACTGCATGCTAAATAAGTAAAGGTAAGCGCTATAATAAGTAAAATTGTGACCAAGGCGGAAATTCATCACTGCTTTATGCTTTGGCACACAAAGCTTGTTAAATTTGCTTACAGAATCTTTAACTACAAAGTCTCCTTACCTTCCAAAAGAGGAAGTGACAACTGTGTCCTCTCCCTTTGGCCATTTTTGAATAGTGGACTTTGCTCCGCGTACACACCACGGCTTTCAAGGCTTTGCTTTTTGTTGCTGATACCTTCTCGAGAGAACTGGAGTCTCTCAAACAGGTCTGATGAGAAATCCCGCCTGGACTGTATGCTGTCAGTGTGTCTGCATTTGCTGACACTCTGTATCTCATGCATTGGCTGTCCTGGTTGTTGTGGAAGCTTCCATTGCTTTGACTGTGGAAGAGATGATTTGTAAAGAGTATTTGCTTGAAAGATATTCTGAGAGCTTCTTTGTAGAGTGTGAGTGGTTTCCGGGTTCTGTTGCTTATCTTTTTGTTTAGGGTCAGTGTGCTCATTTTCCAGCACCCTGAGCCTTTTACTTATATGGCTCAGAAATGTAGGCTTCATTGTCCTTCTATAAAGCCCTCCCAAGTCTTCGTTATGGCAGCTGGAGAGTTGATTTTCATTATGCTTGTGTTTGTGCTTGTGTTTGCGTTTGTGGTGTCGGACGTTGGGCAAGTTATCGGCCCCACCTTTAGGAACCATTAACAATGGCTGGACATTGTCCATTTTTGTGATGGGTAGCTGATGGGTACCAAATCTGTGTTTGCTACCAGGAGTAAACTTTAGATGAGCTCCGGAATGGAACTGGGATACTGGGACAACTGGCCTTGAAAAAGGAGGGGTTGTTGTCCCAAAAGTATGAGGAATGTATAAGGGAGCAGGATATTGACCATAGTAGCCTAAGTTCATCATAGTGGTTGCAACAGGCATTGATGTATAAGGCATTGTATAGGGTGCATAGAAATTGCTGCTGGGAAAAGGATAGCCAAATCCATGGATGAATGGTGTTTTTGTTAGCAACTCATCGGTTTTGCCTGGCTTACCACGCCGTTTTTTTGATTTCATTTCCAGATTCTTTCGAAACTGATGTAATTGGTCATAAGGAAAACATGGAACAGGATAGTACTGGTCATAATGAATTTGGTAAGTACTAGGATATAAATTCTCACAATATAACCTATAGCTGTGATGAGAAATATGGAACATCTGGAACTTGCTAATGAGCTCCTCTAGGTCAACTAGAAACTGAAGATCATTGTGCCTTTGAACACCCTTGCGTTTGCGCCAGTGCTTCTGTTTCTTCAGATTATCTGGACTAAGAGGAGTTTCTATACTGGGTGCAGTGCCATTCTTATTATGCCAGTGTCCTCTCCTGGATTTGTTGGCACTGTCTGCTGCAACAACCTCAGAGGGTTCAAGGCTACAAAAGTCAAAAGAATATCTTCTTCGGGAAACAGAACCTTTCTCAGCTTGATCAGATGTGCTGTTGTTGTCCGTGCCAATTCCACTATCACTAGGGATTGTCTCCTCACTGTGTGACTCACTGACAGGAGATAAGGTAACCTCTTTCAGGGAGACCACCTCAGAAAGATGAGAAGGTGAGTTAGTCATAAGTTGAGGAGGAGAACGCTTCCAGTTGCTGGTCTTTGGGGTCTTCATGGGTAATCCACTGACAGCCTGAAGATTCGGCATGGTCCTCAGCTCCTGTGTATTGGTCCCTTGATTGAAAAGATATGGTGTACAGCCTGTTCCACTAGCACCCACAGTTTGGGCAGAATTCAACTGGATGGCTTTGGGAGAAATATGCACAAGCGACCATGGTTTGGAAGGCACTGTAATGTTTTCAAATGAGCAAGAGGACAGTTGCTTATTTCTCACTTTGTCCTGGTCACTTTGGACTTGAACCCCAGGTCTTGGCTTCCTACCCCTCTTTTTACCAATATAAATAGTTCCTCGCTTACTTATGTTAATTTGCTTTCCAAGCCTGGCCTCGATTGTTGATGCCACAGTTGAAACAGCATTTGATGTGGGAGCCATGGATTTTAAAAACAGATTGTTCTTATGACATGACAAAATTTCATTTAAGATACGTTTCATTTCAACTGTTTTTGTTTTATTAGAAGTGCTTTTGTTTATTTTAGCGACCTTATTTGCCTTCATTTCTTTCACTTTGTGGGTATGGGACAAACTATCATGGCCCATCTTAACAAATTTTGCTAAACTTTGCTTCCTCCTTCTTTTCTTTTGTGTATGAGATGTCTCCTTGGTAACTGGATTAACAGGACTGTCAGAGGTTTCCTCATGAATTGTCTCAACTGTAAGTAAAGGTTGCTTTTTTGGACGCCCACGGCTCTTCTTAACAGGGGCGATGACAGTCAAGCTGCCCACGTTGGTGTAGAGTGGGCTAGAAGGGGTGATAGGATATGCTGAGAGAAGCTCTGGAACATTCTGGTGACTCGACTCTTTTAATTTTGTACATGACATTTCCTCTGCCTGCAATTTGAGTGACTTCTTGTCTCCTTGTTCATCTGAAGCCGTCCTTGCATTGGACCTCCCCATACCATTTTTCCTCAGCCTTATCTTACTTGTGTTTACCATACCGCTCACAGGTCCTGCCATCTTTGTTTCAGGTTTATGATTATCTGCCACCTTTGCGGCCCATGAATCTATCTTGCTCGGGACCTTTGACTCTTTGTCCCTTCTTTTGGGTAACTCAGGGGGTTCTTCTCTTAAGTCTTCAGAGAACACTGCATCTTTTATTGACTGTTGATACTGTCGCCTTCTCCCAGCGTGCCCCTTTGACTCATCAGTTTGCACGGGAGCATACACTGACAGCATTATGCTTTTCTCATTACACTCTGTATCCCCTGAAGACAGCACAGAATTGTCAGACTCATTAATTCGCCTCTCTTTCACGCTATCTTCGGAGATGCTTTTAGCTATTTTCCCTTCCATGACATCAAAATTATTGGATGAAACTTTTCGCTCATATTTCCTCTTAATATTCCCAAACACTTGCTCAGAAACCTCACGTAAACCTTTATCTTTCTTGTCAGGAGCAAGTCTCATTAGACTGTGCTCTGTCTTCTGAGCTTCCTTTCGTGGAGGACTTGTAGGTATGAATGAGGGGATTATCTGGCAAGGGCTTCCAGTAACACAGAAACCAGAAGAAGGGTTGCTGGCAACTTTTTTTGGCTGGGATTTAGTATGGGTATTTATCAAATCTGGCAGAATATTCTCAGCTACATTTGTCATCTTTCCTGTAGGTCCAACACCTGTTCTGTTTTCTGGGGATGAACCTGATGGTGCTTGTGACTTTGTGCGGTCCAGCTGAGGGTCACGTGTGTTTTGATTTAATTTCTTGAGGTCCACCTAGGAGACCAAAACAGAAAAGACATTAATAGAAATAATGTGAATTCCACAAAACAGTAACAACTCAAGAAGTGCTTTACGTTAATGAATGAAGTTCTTCCTGAACAAATATGCAAATGAGACTTTATCATTATGAATAGCATGAAAATTTGAAGTTTTTTGTCTTAAACATATGGCAAAGATAGGGAGAGGACTTCAACCCCTTTATATATCTTTTCCATACATACATTTTTCCCCAAAGAAGCTGATGTCTGAACTGTTAGAATAGATAGATGAATGTGTCTGTAACCAAGCTAAAGGAGCGGAGGATGTGGAGTAGTGCTGATCATTAATGCCTCTAAACAACACATTTCATTAAACATTATGGCTTTTAAAAAAGAACAATTTATAATTGGACCAAAGTAATGAATGTTACAAAAAGTCATCTAATTAAATATTAAAGATGATCCAAAAAGAAAACTTTAATGAAAACAATATTCGTGAAACTGCAATTTGAAACAACGCTATTAGCATATGGCAAATGCTGCGATTTACAATATACAATATAACAGCATGTCTAACCCAGTGTTTAAAACTATCATGAGAACCGTTTTAGATATAGTTTTATATATATAGTTTTACATATTCATGCAATCCTGCTTGTGTGACAGTCATTCTCAGCAGTCAGAAGTGCCATGCTCCAGAAATCTTACGGCAAATCTATCATTCCATTATAAACCTAAAATTAGCTGCAGAAAAGCACTGGGGTAGTTTCCAAACTATACAGAATTCTTATAAAGTAATGAACCTGTTACATATATGTAAATGTGCGTGCAGACTTGGCTCAAATTGAAAATCTCAAGCCAGCCAGCTGACCAAAGTTGGCAACCCTGTAAGATGATGCAGCTAAGTGATGGAGCTGACCTTCATTTTAGCAGCAATTATTTTGACATACAGTAACCCTAGAAAGTAAATTAAGCAGAATAATTTAAGTCACGTGATAACAAAGACATGCCAAGCTACTCCGCGTTGGCACGTCTATGGTTGCATTATTTATTTTTCCAAGTCTCTTCTTTTAAGAAGCATTGTAGTTGTTCTGTGATATTTAAGTTTGCTTTGCAATGCTTACAGACACTATATTTTCATTCAGTTTCAATGTGAGAGAAATTATTTAGACCCTCATATGTTATTCGCATCTTCCTTCGAGTAATCGAGAAGAAAGGTTTTAACTGATGCGTTTTATTAATCGAGTTTAATCGAGCTATTTTGTTAGCTCTAATACCAGTACCAGAACGGTATCTTGATTTCTGTTTTTAAATGAATTTAAACCTGAACAAGAACACATTAAACATTACAACAACAAGTTCGAACAAATTATTTTGTTAGTTTAGTTAGTTACTGGAGGGATCAATTTCAATCATAAAGGGACACAGCCTTTCATTTATATTTTTTAGTTATACATACTTATACTTTTTTTTTTTTTAACTTATGATCAGCCACTATATGGGGGCAGGGGCATATCTAGGCATAAATGCAAAGGGCATATTTGCAAGTCGCACTTGCAAGTCTCCAAAAATGGTCGCAAAATGCTACTAAATGTTTGCAACCTGGAACCATGTGGAACAACAATGTTGATTTTTTTTTTTAGCCATTTTTCACACTACACAAGTAACAAAAACAACACACACACACACACACACACACACATGAACCAGCTCAGAAATATGTCTCTGGGCATACATTTTTCCTCCAGCCTATATGACGTGCTTGTAAAACATTATGCTAGTCAGCCAATCACTTTAGATCTTTACACTGCATGTTTATTAGCTCACAGATGCTGAGATTTACTGTTTGTGCATTGGAATTTGGCACCAAAAGAAAATTAATTTTTCAATCCTGGATACGATTGGAGCATTTTGGTTGGTACTGCAAAAGCACCGAAGTTTGGTACCCAGCCCTACGCTCACGTCATTATGTAACAGCAGATGGTGCACCAAACCATTTGATAATATATATATAATTTGAAAACCACGATATATATACCAAACCACAGTAAATGGTATCGTTACATTCCTGTTAGGTAATGCTTTACATTAAATGCACTTTCATAATGCATTCATAGAACATTCATTGCACCTTCATAATGCATTCATATGCAACATGTAAGAATACCTTAACATGCCTTAATAGCTTTAATGCACATTACTAACAAACATTATATGATTATAATGTTACTTATCATATAATGTTTGTCATTAATGTATTCTACAGCTGTTAAAGTATGTTAGGATGTTAAGGTATAATCCTAGTTGCTTATGAATTTTCTATGAATGCTTTAAGAATGCATTAGGTAGGTGCACTTAATGTTTTATGAATGTGTTATAATGACATTATGAAGGTGTAATTAATTACCAAATATTAGAATTCTACTGCCAAACCAATTAGGCAAATTAGGCCAATTGATAGTATCAACTACAGGATTAATGAACGCAAAATTTGATGTGAGAGAATTTGGCATCCTTTCTCCGAGATCAGATTCATGTTAAATCTCACTTCTGCTTAAAGGCAAAGCTTTCTTATGGAGTAACACATGTTCATCTGTGCTGTGGCAACAGAAAGGCCAATAAATCTCATCATTTCGCTGTCATTAACCATGTGCAAAAAGAGGAACCATCTAGTTTTCAACTGCACCAGGTCGCTTTGAAAGGACCATCATTTTGTTAATGCAGCCCAGCATTTTGGGTGGCATGGGGTCTCAGTACATAGCACTCCTACAGAAAAGGTTTGAATCCCACCTCTGTTCTGCATGTGTGGAGTTCTCCCTGTGCTGGTTTCCTCCAGGTACTCCAGTTTTCCTCCCTCAGTCTAAAGACAATTCATTTTTTCTAAATTACCAGGGATGGTATGTATGCATCATGCAATGGACTAGCATCCTATCCTGAGTGTACCCCAGCCTTGCACCCTAATGCTGCCTAGGGTAGTGTAGAGCTCCCCTACAACCCTAACCAGAATAAGCAGTTAGAAGTTGGAAATCCTGTATTTTATACATAGCATATACATAACTAGCATATATATATAGCATATAGCATATAGTCCCTTTCAGTTCTCATTCTCTATTTTTGGTAACTGCTAAAGAGTCCTTTGACCTCCAGTGAAACAAAATGTATTTATTATGAAAATGAATCCTTTTCTATTTGTAATTAAACAATATTGTGTAACACTTTACATTAACTACACCTTGCTACATTAATAACAAACTTTATATGATAATCATATTATGTTTATTATTAGTGTATATTAAAGCTATCAAGGTATGTTAGGATGTTATGGTATACTTACATGCTGCTTATGAATGTTATATGAATGCATTATGAAGTATACATGAATGCATAATGAATGCGTTATGAAGGTGCAGTTAATGTAAAGCATTACACAACAATGTCCTTGAGAATCACCACTGGCACTCTGATATGTTAAAAAATAAATAATTAAAGCTGATAACGGACAAAGTATTTATCAGCATTGTAAGAAAATGTGTCAAGAATTAAAACAAAAAGAAATGCTGCAAATTGCTTGCATACATGCCAACTTGACTGTGGTGAACAAAGGGAGCTGGGTGACGGAGAACTTGCACATTTCAGTGAAACCTGTGAGCGATCAAAAAAAGACTCCTTATACAAAACACGTGTGGGCAGTGGTGGCTTAATGGTTAGGGAAGCGTACTTGTAATTGAAAGACTGCAGGTTCGAATCCTCAAGCAGCAAGGCGCCACTGAGATACCCTGAGCAAAGTGCCGCACTCAAGCACTGCTCTCTGGGCGCTGAATTAGCTGCCTCCTGCTATGTCACATCGTCACATATGGGTTAAATGCAGAGAACACGTTTTGTTGCATGACAACCATTCACATAAGTGTAATTATCAACTAGTTTTGATTTCTAAATACAATCATGCTGACGGATCCACTGATCGGAAGACAAATATTGGCGTATTCGTCTATAACCCGGAAACAAATGCAGGGAGGCTATAGAGGGTGGCATATATTTTTTCTGCGTATTCAGATAAGCCTTTGCAGTCATGGTTATGTCTGATACTGAAATCAACTTTCAGGTTTGGACTAAGCGCATCACAATTCATGCAATTTACATCTCACAGCCATGAGACAGCCACATAAGGGCTAAACACTACATCCGTTCATTACTTATGGCATAATTCAGTGACAGTAGAATCTGGTCTAATTACCATTGCATATACAGCAACTAAACATTTGTCTGAGAATACATTTAGATGCGTCTTTACATTGCGATATTAAAAAAAATAGAAGACCAGTTTCAGTTAATCAAGAGGATAACATCTGGAAGCTCTTCTGTGCTATGATGAAGTACTGCAACTGCCTCTTCTCTATAGAGCCATATCAGGGGAGCATCCGGTCCTGAGAATTACAGATTGTAAAAATTAACGGTGAATATTTATCTTGTGCCAACAGTTACTTGGTTCAGATTCCTTCCACACTGATGATGCGTTGTCTTCGGATTTTCCTAATTAGGCCAGATGCATTTGCCATCATCAATCTCCTATATTCAAATAAGAGCACTCTTCAGTATTAACTCACTCTCTTTTAAAAATCACAGAGAATGGGTCCTTTGTGCTTTTACAGGTACTTGTCCCTTTCCTCTTGAAAGTAATTACCGGATTAGTAGATTATCTCTGTCTCTCTATTAGTTTAGTTCTCCCCAAGCGAGCTTGATGGGCCGAATGGCCTCCTCTCGTTTGTATAGTTCTTATGTTCTCTCCCTCTTACTCTCCATCTCAGCATGCAACAACTTATGAAGTCTCAGAGCAGTCACACTTTGCTGTGAAAGAATTCGCAACAACCTCAGTGTGGAGTTCAGTACAAGCTAATCAATGTTCACTGGAGGAAGGTGTGTGTATGTGTGTGCCTGTGCTCCAACCACTAACACCGTCTTCCAACCCTTGGTGCAGCATAATTAAATTACAGGCACAACTGTGATGAATTAAATAGAGATGTTCCATTGCTGATCTTGCTCACTTTATTTCTGCTAAGAAATGGCACAACCTTCTTAGCTTCTTAATCCTGTAATCCACTGAGTGTACAATCATAGACATAATTCATGGAGCTTTCCAGGAGCCGTTTAATTTAAATAAAAAGTTCCACAGTGTGCATTTCGGAAAACAACAGAAACATATTAATTGTATTATGTTTCCTCGGAGTAGATGGTCTCCAAACCTTTATGAATGTGGTGGGTTGCATCCCAGTATCAAGAACCTTTATTAATGTAATGTGTTGCATGCCAATATCAAGAACCTTTGTGAATGTGGAAGGCTATATGCCGGTATCAAGAACCTGCATCAAGACCACTCATCCATTGCTTACAGTAATACTGCACTCCAAATTGAAGTTCAAACTGCTATTATTATACCTATTACTATTAACAATAAATAAAATCAAACATCATTTGACAAATACAAAGAAACCTTCAGGTATCATGGTATCTGAGGGCACAGATCTACAAAGTGAATGGCACCAGTACAAAGGCGGGTCAGAGCAAGTTCTGAAAGGATTGCAAGGTAGAGTTGGAAATGTAATAATTTAATCCAGCAAGCTCCTATACTGATCCATGATCAGATTTCCCAGCTCCAATCCTATAATTAACCTACAGTATATAAACCAGGAATGTAACGGTAGACGTATTCATATAAAAATTTTTCAGTATGGGTCTTTCAGTTTGGTACGCATATTAACCGAACGAATGCAGCAAATGCAGAACCTTTGATCTGTGTATTTGTGTGTTTCACTCGAGCAACACTCGGAAAGAGGCAGATGAAACCGTACCATTTCGCATGCATGTGTAAGTCCTAAAGTGAAGCTGGAAGTTGTTAATGTGATTACAAGTAAAGCACAGGTGTTTGTTTAAATGCTATAGCATAATGTATATTTATTTTGTTATGCTTTGTAGTTTTTTAGACAATACTGTAATTGTGTTGCACAGTTCTAATATGAAGCTGAAAGCTGCTAATGTGAATACAGAACAGATCAGGTTCAGCTAATTTTCTATATGTGCACCTCAATGGATATTTTCCGTATTTTGATTTACTTGAGATAATATTTAAGGACATTTCAGTTTTTTATTAGTAGGTTGCAGCAGTACTGAAACTTACACTTAATATAGGGTCACAACTGAGCTGGCATGATAAAAATTGGGTGGCGATGCAATGCCCTAGAATCTGCAAGAGTTTTGTTTTTATAAACAAGGGTACTATTTTAATCTGTTAGGTTGTCACAAATCAAATTAAGAATGCATTCAAGCATTACAATGACTAGTTAATGTATGAAAAGGGGGTCTGGGGGGGGGCATACATTCCAAATCCTTAAACAATTACAGTAGTCATCTCTGGGTTTACCATTTCCTCTACCTTACCTAGCTGATCCCTAACAAAGCTTTACTTAGCTTTTGTCATGTTGGTATGCCATGTGTTTGTTCTGTAACCAATGGTTACAAATGGCCAGTGCTACATCCAGCCAACTTTCCCCTGGCCTGCCTGCCCCTGAATAGTGTGTAATATCCATTCTGGAAAACACTCTTCCCCCTTCACCCGCCCCCACATCAGAGTGAGAGAAGCAGTAGGCTGCTTCTCTAATTAACTGGCATGTGAGACTGATACCCAGGCTTCGCATATCTTAAGGTCAAACATTCCCCATGGTATTCTCTGTGTAAATCTGATATTTTATATGCATTAGGAGAGCAAATTCACAAGAAATTACATCATGTGGTGCAAATCACATCGTGCATGCTGCATAAATTGCACTCGACTGGAAAAGTCTAGTTATGCTAAGGGCAGGACAACAGCACAGCAATGGCGAAGCAACAGCTTAATTAGGATGATGGCCATTTCATTGAGGGGTAGGCTTTTAAAATTGTTTTACCTTTTCAGTTATTTATGGTTTGCTTGGTTGTAAATTAAATGCTCAGTTTGACGCAGTTGATGGACCCACTTAGTGGAAATAAGGGATGATTCCAAATTTCTGCTGCAATTTTTTCCAATGAAGGGTAATATAGCAGAAAAGAGAACAAAACAGCCAATCACTATAACAAAAAAATGGAAACAATGAAGCAAGCGGCACAAGTGGCACAAGACGCAAGTGGCTCTGTGACCAGTACTAAGTGGAATCTCAAAATCGCTCTACTGTATATGAGTATGTGTGATACACTAGCACTTGTTCTCCTATGCTGTATTGGGTGCACTGGCACTGCGCTCAGTGTGTACCCCTGCTCTGTCGCCTATGCAGCATGGGATGCACTGGCACTGCGCTCAGTGTGTACCCCTGCTCTGTCGCCTATGCAGAACCAAAACCTGAATAATTGGTTAGAAGATGAAGAAAAATAAATTACAATTTGTCCATTATTATTCCTGTCACTATAGATCAATCAATCAGAAAAGCAAAACAAAAATTGGCATCGGCAGATTAATCAGAATACATTGTCGATATAGTGATGGCTGTGTGTGGCTGCGTGTGATCGACATGCAGCCACGCGGAGCACTCATGTGCTGTAGGGTGGTTTATCAGCACCTATAGTAGGGAACCTGTGTGACAATCAAAGGTAAGAGTTCGAAATTCCTACTGCTTACACCAGTTTCTCTTGATTAATAACACCACCACAAAGCCGAAAAGATCTGTTTCTAAACATATTGTTTTGTTACTTTTGTCAGAAACTGAATAATGAAACGCCAATGTGTTTATATTATTGGTATTGATTTTATTTTCATTTTAAAATATACTACACAGACTGACCATTCAACCTCATAAAAAGGCTACAGATCTGATAAATTAGTACGTACGTACAGCCAATTCTTGATGCTATTAAATAATAATAAATAATAATAATAGTTATGTAATAATCATTACAGTCAAGATTGAAAGCCAAATCTTACCATCACATATTGCAGCAGAACATCTTAGCATTCCCTAAGAACAAAGTTAAATTAAAATGCATGCATTGAAAGTTTCTAGCTAGCTGAGATAGCATCGTAAAGTCAGACAATTTTTCTCTTTCGCTCCTACAGATACATACCCGAGTAAAGTATCACACCAGAACGGCTCGCCACAGATTTTAACCAAGCAGTTTCCAAACGCAGCCCGAGCCCTGTAAGCCTAACATTTCCCCCTGCTATAACCAGAAAGAACAAAAGTCCTTATTATTTTCTGTTAGCTTTTGTAGCCTTGTTTGTTATTCCTTGTTTTGCCTTCATTCTTTTTCCGAACTGGTGTGTGTAAGATACAATGTAAATTTCAGTTTGTTCCCACAGTTACATCCTGTCCTGCAGCATGTTTACACATGGTATTGCTGTCCCTAGACATTTCATTTTTGAGAATACATTTTCATATTTACCTTATCACCATATTGCATTACTTATAGCTTACTTATTATTATTTTGCCTACTTATCCACATATTGCATTGTCTTGTCCTGTATTGCACTACTGCGTGTCATCTCCCACCCCCGCAACTGTGGCAGAAGAATTTCACTATATTCTCAGAATACATCACAGGATAATAAAAAAGCATTCTGGTGAGGTGGAGTCTTTTGAGTCTAATGAGTTAAAGTAAATAATACATGGAACAGGCACTCAATGGAAAGCATATGCAATAGAGTCTACAGAGTCACCAGTTCCGCTGAACTGCATGTCTATAAATTGTAGGAGGAAACCCACTCAAAAAGTGCTGGGAAAGTCACACCCACTGAGCTAGGGGCTGCACTTAAACTTTCAACCTTGATGCTGTAAGTGAACAACACTACGCACTGGGCCACCATACTACCGCCAGTAAAAAAAACACACTAATCACACAATTTGAACCTACCTTATACTTATTGCCAAATATGCAGTTTGAAGCACGTTAACAAAATGACGTTAATTTGTTCTCCATGCCGCTGGGACAGAAGTGCATTGCTCAATACTGCCAATAGCACTAAAGGCTCATGGCCCTCGTCAGCTACTTTCCCTCTGTCAATAAATCTACCGCAGTTGCCTGTAGCTGAAGGAAGTAAATCATTTTAACCTATGCTGGAAAAGAGAGGGAAAATGAAAGGAGAGAATGGGTGGGGGAAAATAAATGATTAACTTTGGTAGGCTCTCACAGCTCCCTGTTGAGATATATAATGTAGCTGTACAATGCAGCTGCTGTGGAACAATGAATCCATTCAAGTGAACCATAAACAAATTAATTTGATAACTGAGTAATTAAAAAAAACATCATTCATGAAGAGGCACAGTCATACTCATATGAAAATTAATACCCCACAACGAAAGGCTTCCAATTAAAGATTTTCTAGTTTTCCAGCACTGGAATACATTCACATGCGTGTAATTTTGCCATTCGGCTTAAAGAATGGCAACTCATGCATCTTCAACAATTTGAAACTATATAAAAGGGGCCGGTAATCACTGTGCCTCCACCTCCTCACATGCCATTCACCTTATACACTTTACTAGGTAGGATGAATGTGTGCTGTGACCCAAAAACTCAGGCTGTCATCCACATTGTTACAGAGTCAGACTGAAATACTAAAATACATTAAAATTACCCCTTAATTGCTGTCCTTATATTGCACTGACCATATTATCAATGTTTTAACAAGATTGAAACTGACATCATCATAAATACACAGTGAATCCTCAAATAAAAATTCACAGACTGCATTTTACAATTCCAGTAAGTGATGGATGGGAGTGTGCAGAGTCTGTGTGCTTTAGCCCCATGTGAAAAGATAAGACATTAATTTATTCAGAAACAATGTCTAACATCATCAATAACACTTGGCTGCACATATTAAATATAGAAATATATTTGTGATGCCCGGCTCGTCCGATCCTCGTGTGTGCCACGCCGCCTGATTACCTACGTGTGCTTCCCTGATCTTGCCCAGCTGTGTCCACTTATTTTCGCCCAGTCTTGTCTATTTGAGTCTATGTCTTGCCTTAGTTCTTTGTCCGTTATTGATGTTAGCTGTTGTTAGGTGTCTGCATCGTTCTTCTGTCCTGCTCGTAGTCGTCATCCCCACAATAAATCCCCAATTTACCTCGACTTTCGGCTACCTGCTTCGTCCTTGCCTTCCTGCCTGCCCGTGCGCCTTACCCGTGCATCGCGCACCCTGACAATATTTATGCATTTAACAAATATTGAATAATTTAGTATACTTTCCACCCAAATGTTTGAAATTAACATTTTGTAAATCATCCAATTTATGCCGAGCTACATAAGATACATTACACTGTGTATTGATACAGGTAAAAAAAAATCTACATTC
Source organism: Isichthys henryi (assembly GCA_026776945.1). NCBI lineage: Eukaryota > Metazoa > Chordata > Actinopteri > Osteoglossiformes > Mormyridae > Isichthys > Isichthys henryi. Next base: position 11,385,422 of record JAODJX010000119.1, on the reverse strand, counting down.
TATAAATCTTATTTTCCAAACTTGACTATTTCATCATGCTAGTGTCTGACTGTTAAAATTTGCAGTGTAAATTTTGTTGATGAAACCTATGACAAAAATTATTTGTCAATTAAGATTTTTAATTGACAAAAATAAGACGATAATTTAATGAAAATTCATTTATGATGCCAAATCTATGACGAAATGTACTGACATTTTCATCAATGAATAAAAAATGTCAGGAAGAGATGAAATTGGAACTGATGCAATGAGAATTAATGTCTTTAGTTAGTGTTGATTGTAGTTGTGAATAATTCGATAATGTTGACTTAACTGAGTTCAAGAGTATGAACTAGATATGCAACGATCGACTAGTCAGGGAATGGAATCGGCCGATTGTCAGTGTGCTTGGCCCAGATCGGAGACTGGCTGGTGAGTATATTTCAGTGTATTTCCAACACTGAACTGGTCCATTTTACGCATGCACCACACGGCTTATACTCAGTGGCACAGGCAATGGCCTCACAGCCGCCTGCACACACATAGCCAAATAGCCGCAGTGAAAGTCCTTCACGGTGAGTGAAGATGACACAAAGACGGCAATTTGTAATACATGTAAAGCCAAAGTAAACCGCTACGAAACAAAGTGCATGTGTGAAATCTAGGCATGTGATAAGGTTGAATGTTCAATAAGAGCATCTCAAAAAAATTGTAGTTGGCTGTGTTTGTCCAAATAGAATTTTGTGGGCCTTAAGGGTAGACCATATATCACGTTAGCATCCTCCACTACTTCAGGACAGAAGATCTAGCCGTGAGGAATTTATGACCGACCCTGCCAATGATGGGATACAGCCTGCTGTTTTTTTTCACTAGTAAGTTTTAAATTAAGGATCAACAAATGCACTTATTAATGTTTACTATTGTATTAGGGAACATTTAACTGGCTATTAGTCAAATAGTAGGTAACGTTATAATCTTCGGCTAACCGAACCTACATAAAACATTACGTTTCCCAAATGGTGATGATTTTCCATATGTTTTAGTTACACTGGCACCAATTATGGCTATAATTTCTACTTGAAAATGCTGTTGTTTCTTCACACAAACTCTATATCAATAAAGTGCATCAATTGGGAATTTTAATTGGGCAAGTGGGCGCATTAATAATGGATCTAAAGACATTATAATGTAGTGTTTTTGCAAATTCAGTGTTGAGGATTGCGATTTCTTGCAACTTCAGCAATGTAAGCTACCTTTCCTTCAACAAATAATGCTAACTTCGTTGAAACCCAGTCTGTAACTGCCTTAGCTTTTGTGCGTTCGGTCAACTAGTGCCCAGTGTTGTAGAATTTTTGGTAGAAATGCCCCATGAGGTTTCCCTTGAGATTCCATGCCCCTTGAGCTCTGCAAAATGCACTACTTGACTTTCAGCACCTTCATCTTTCCGTGTTAATAGGCTAATCGTGGGGCCTAACAAATCAGATGGTGTGGTGGGCAAAACATTGCTTTACATCACAGATTGGCAAGTGCAGGCAGTGAGAGGTGTGTCTGAGACAAAGCAGTGCTTTAAAAAATATATATATATTTATTGCTGCAAAAAATGAATGATACCAATAACCAAAAAATTCTAAATATCGGCGCCAATAATCAGCCAGGCTGATAATCGGTTGACCCCAACTTATATTAATATTACCCTGCACTTATTATTACTTGGAAGTGACTACACTTCAATTTTATTTGGAGGTTTGTAATCTATGGATTTTTTTATTTTAAGATAATTAAAAAAAAGAGAAAAAGCTCAATGCCGTAGTATTTGGTGAATTTAAACATGTTGCAAAATTATATAACTAACTAGCATTTCTTATTTATATCTTGGTTGGTAAAGTAAAATATGTCAGATAAAGTTGGGTGCACAGCAGCTCATTTTCAGTTAATTGTTATTTGTACCTCTTTCCAGTCACAGAGCACTTTATTTTGAGACGTGTTCCTGATCCTGTACCTTAGTGTAGTTTGGGGGGAAATTGTAAAGTTTAACAATTTCTTTTATTATGGAAATAAAATTTTTAATTGAAGAAAAGTTGATTTTCGTTTGTATATGCTGTCAGTTATAGTTCTTAGAAAGAAAATCAAAATATGCAAAAATAATTATCAGCGGGTCACACTTGCAAAAAAATGGAATTGGCAAAGAAAACTGCAATCAGTGCATCTCTAGTGTAAACCATGCCGTTCTGTCTCTAAACTCTGTCTGTAAACTAGGGTGAAATTTATCGTGAGGGACCCCCACCTGCTTGCCGAATTTATAGCTAGGGACCCTCTCTCAGCTTGGTGAATTTTATCAGCAAGATTTAAAAATACCAGAATATACGTCAAAATACTGTATAACACTGTGTAATCTCTGGATGATATGAAAAATGAGAAACTGCCCAAGCCTATTGTGCCACAGTCACAATACTGACATATATAAAGGCTGCCTGCAGGAGGACTCCACTTGCAATTAGACCCGGTTCCTTTAAGGGTTGCTCCCTGAATGGTCATGTGTTTAGTTTAGCCAGTTGCGAGTTACAGTAGAAGGAGCATATTTTTCCTCAGTTTTTAGTGTGGGTTCTGTATGTGCACACTGTTAATTATCGCCGCGAGTCCAGATAGTAAATGATCAAAGTAAGTATTGCTGTTGTTGTTTGATGTAGATGGAAACCGAGCGGCGGCGAAGCCGGTAATGTTGGCCTGTTCTGGGGTTGTGGCGTTACAGATTAGTTTAAATATGATTCAGTTTAGTTTAGTTTTCGAGTCAGTGTCAGGTGGTTAATGGTTGTAAACTTTTGCTGTTCTGTTCTTTAATTACAGGTTATTAGCCCTGTGTGTTATGCCTCGCAAATGCGATCTCCCTGTTCGGGCATAAGATGGCGCCTAAGTAGCGTAAAAGCTAGGGGAAATAGCTAATCGCGCTATCCTTTTAATTTATGTTGAGTTTGTCTAATGATGTATTTGGGATTAGTATTGCTGTATTTATTTACAGTTTTTCAGGATTTATTTGTTACATGCTTATATGGATTATTCAGTGATTACAAGTACATTTCTGTAATTACAGCACTTTCTGCGTATCTGCACATCAGTCCCTGAGTGCCTTTAAGAGGTTATAAAGACATCATGATTCACATTCCGAAGTCTGTCTCTTCCATTCACTGTCCTAACCGACACTCAGGAGTGTTTCTGCCATAACACCAATGAATCACCCTAACAACCCTCCATAACATTTTGGTCCTTCGAGTTAGATTGGCAGTAATTATTCCTGGTGTAATGGAGAATGAAGAGGAAATGTATGGAGATGGAAGAGCTAGGTGCCCAGTACGTCAACCTGCTCGACTTCAGGATTATGAAATGGCATATACAGGCTACACTCAAAGGGATGAAACTCTGAAGACCACACACATTCCTAGTGTTGAGGGACAGCACTCCTCACCCAAGGAGATGGCCAAGTTTGTTTCCCTTCCTGCATCACAAGCTCACCCTGACCAGTGCTACAGGGATTCCCCTCTTCATGAGATTTAAGTATAACAGAGCCTTGTGATGCTTCAGATGAGCGCTCCTCATTGGAACAACGTGCCCACTACATTGCCCCTGACTACCTTGATGAGCTCCAAGCAATTAAGGGAGAGAATGCCATGCTCCTCCAGTCAAGCCTCAGGGAACTCAAAGAAGTACGTGCTGAGATTAGAGAGCTGATCCAGGCAGCCCGCTCCATGAAGACCGACCTCCACACTGTTCCCAGTAGTCCAGCATCTAGCCACGTTCTCTCTGCCATACCACTAGTACATAAACCAACCTTTAGGAGTGATTCTACTTTGTACCAACATCAGACAATAATGACTGAGGCAGAGGAGGACGACGGCCTGACCCTCCGCCATAGCCTGAACCAGGTGCAGGGCTCAGTAATGAATTGGAAGGCCTGAACCTAGCACAACAGAAGGAACACCCACTCTTTCCACATGGAGACACCATGAGTCTTAGGGCCTTCCTCTGCATCCTCCAATACAGTGTTGGGAAACCCAACACACTCCTCAACCTCACAAGCTATTCAGAACCCACTCAAGTTTTGTGGGGCACCTAACACAACCATTGCATTCAGCCATACATCTCACCACACCAAACCCACCCAACCTGCTGCATGCACACTCAAACAGTTCAAGGCATCTGAGGCCTACTCGCACTACAGCCTTCAAGGTGGAGCCAGGTATGTCCTCCTTTCCTTTCCCTACCTATGGTCAACTGCCAACAACAGATCAAGTGTACAGAGGTCCCAAACCAAACATTCCAAAATTCATCCATCCTGACCCTAGTGAATTTGCCAGACTCTGTATCACTCTGCAGAACCTGCTGCCACCAGATAAAACAGGGGTTAAATATCAGATATTGTTGGACCATTTGAAATTGGAGGAAGCCAGGCTAATAGCTAATGCTAATCTTAATTCGCCAACCCCTTATACTGACACTATGGCAGCATTGCATGAAAAATTTGATCAGCCCCACCAGCTGGGCCATTATCTGAGCATTATCTCAGTCAGTGCATTGCAGCTGCTAAGCTTTCCACAGATCTGCTTAGAGAATGGGTATGCACTAATAAACGTTTCTGGCGATGTGATAGACTGCAACAAGCTGCCCAGTGCGATTTACAGAAGCCCTGCACTATATATCAGAGAAAACATCTCCTTGTCCTTCATGAGCTGCACACAAGACCAGCAAAACAGGGCGCAGAGGAAGAGAGCTGCTTGAATAATTCTGCATCAGACATGCTTTATTTGGATCGACCGACAGCTGGAAGCAGAGTCATGTGAGGCTTGGACACCTTCACTGTTCTTGACGACGGCTCATTGAGAACTATGAGGCTACCCAACACTGCCAAGACCCTGGGCATTACAGGCATAGCATAGGCGTAGCAGAACAACTCCCACTGTGTACAGTACGGCAAGATATTCAGACCAAAACAGTTTGCAGAGGTCAATGGCATCCTTCGGTATGCAACGCCCTTGCTGCGACAGAAGGAAATGCTGCCCTTACAAGCACCCAAGGAATCTGTCATGCCTACCTTACGGAGTACCAAGAGGCGCTTTCTAAGAGACCCTGGCCAAGTCTGAGGCCTATAAGATTGAGATGGAAAAGCTTATCCAAGCTGGAATAGATCAGGATCTCACCCAAGAGACATCACCAAAGAGAAGTCTGGTACATCTCTCACCATCTCGTCAATCACAACGGAAAAAATCGTCTTGTCTAACTGTTCCCATCAATACCTCGGACAAACCCTGAACCTCACCTGTTGCCGGGCCTTTCCCTTGGTGCCTCCCTTTTGGGAGTATTGATCAGATTTAAGGCAGTCAGCGGTGACATAAAGGGGATGTTTCACCAGATGCGTCTCCTCCCTGCAGATCGCTCCCTATTACTGTACAATTCCTGTGGCATGACCCAAACCAAGAAGAGCTCCCCAGGACTTTCAAATGGTAGGTGTTACCATTTGGCATTGCATGCAGCCCCTGCTGTACTGCTTATGCCCTGCAGCGACATGCTGTCGGCCATAGTCAGCCCGGGGAAGATGTCAGGGTTTCAGTTGAAAGGTGCTTTTATGTCGACAACTGTCTTCAGAGCCTGCTCACACTGGAAGAAGTTGGTGACCAAGCTGAGAGAGGTTCTAGCCTCTGCTCGCTTTGACCTGTGGCAATGGGCAAGTAACATCCCAAGTGTGCTGGGTCACCTACCACCAGAAGCCAGATCAGAGGGTCTGGAGCTGTGGCTGGCGCAGGACAAATCTGATCCGTTGGAGTCTACTTTAGGTCTTAGCTGGCATTGGCAGTCAGATACCTTGGGGTGCAAACTTCAGCCAGTCAGCTATGAGAAGCCAACTATGCGGAACATCTACAAAGTATTGGCCACACAGTATTTTCTGCTGTGCTTTACCACCCGTGCGAAGATTATCATCAGGCAGGTATGGAAAAAACATTGTGGATGGGATGATACAAACCTACCGCTGGACCTCCTGCAGCCATGGCAGACATGGGAGGAAGAGCTGTAGGCCATACCCCACGTTACCCTTCCACAAGCATATAACCCATCCAAGGTGAATGTAGAAGATGTCACCTATGAGATCCATATCTTTGCAGATGCTTCAGAACAAGCCTATGGGACCGTATCATACCTGAGGACTGTGTACAAGCAAGGACAGACAAATACATACTTCATTCTTGCAAGATCAAGGGTGGCACCCAAACGTGTGCAGCAGTAGTAGCAGCCCAATTGGTCTCCGTCCTGGAAAGGGAGCTTACACTGAAGATAAGTCAAACCGTCCTTTGGTTAGACTTGACCACTGTCACTACAAAGTCTTTGTGAGGACCAGAGTAGCAGAGATCCAGGAACTGACAGAACACTGCATCTGGCCTTTTGTAGATTCAGCAAACAACCCTGCGGATGACCTTACTCATGAAAAAACCCTGAAACAGCTTGTTGAACCTAACCGATGGACATCAGGATCCCCTTTCCTCAAAGGGAGTCCCTCTTCATGGCCGGAAAATCCCACCCTGGGGTTTTCAGAGGACATCACAGAATTATGGAAGTCAGCATTCTGTGGGGTCAGTACAACACCTGATGAACCAACCTGCATAGAAGGCAAGAAATGTGGCTCCTGGCAGGAACTCCTGAACACTGACGTACAGGAACGTTGGTACCCAGCCTACAGCTGAGCATTACTGGAGAGCGGAAATCCTCATGCTACAGCAAGCTCAGCAGGAGTCCTTCCTTGCTGACTACCAAATCCTTGTAGCAGGGAAACAGGTAAGCTCCCGAAGTCGTCTGCTCATTTTAGCTCCAGAAATCGATCAGGCCACTAGACTCATCAGGGTGGGCGGGAGACTTCAGCGTTCTGGTGAACTGGAAGAATCGGAGGTGCATCCAATAGTCTTAGATGCCATGCATCCGACTACACAATTGCTTATTCAGGACTATGACAATCGATTAAAACATCCTGGTCCTGAAAAGGTTTATGCTGAGATGACGCTCTTACTGGATACTTCGTGGTCATGAAGCTATTCGCTGATATCAGCGTACCTGTGCTGACTGCCAAAGATGGAGAGCCAAGACCATAACCCCTAAAATAGCTGATCTGCTTGCTGTTTGCCTTTGCCTCCATAAGCCTGCCTTCCATTCTACAGGCATGGACTGCTTTGGTCCGCTGTTGATTAAGGTTGGGAGACGCACGGAGAAGAGATGGGGAGTCATTTTCAAGTGTCTAACTATGTGTGCTGTACACCTGGACCTTCTCACAAGCATGGAAGCAAACTCCTTTCTAATGGCTCTTAGGAAGTTTATTGCCCGAAGAGGAACACCAGTGGAGCTGTGGTCCGATCAAGGAATCAATTTCCGAGGCGAGGAGAGGGAGTGGTCGTGATGATGTTGGATCAACAGTTGCTGCGGGCCTTGTGACCCATTGGGCAGGTAAACAAGGTCCATTGACAGGTCAGGTCAGCAGATGTGGACACTGATGGACGCACTTACACCAGACCTGTGGCAAGGCTAGTATTGCTGCAGGCCCTACCTTCTGGTGAGGATCACATCAACACATCAGGATGTAGGTCGGACTAAGTCACATTTTACTGGTAGCGAATGTGCCCTGCACATTCGGGGGCAGCTGTGTAGAAGGCTGCCTGCGGGAGGACTCCACTCGCAATTAGACCGGGTTCCTTTAAGGACTGCTCGTCGGCTGGTCATGTGTTTAGTTTAGCCAGTCGTAAGTTAGAAGGAGCAGCCATATTTTTCCTCAGTTTTTAGTGTGGGTTCTGTACTGTATGTAGGTATTGCTGTATTTATTTACCGTTTTTCAGGATTTATTTGTTACATGCTTATATGGATTATTCAGTGATTATAAGTACATTTCTGTTATTGCAGCACTTTCTGCGTATCTGCACATCAGTCCCTGAGTGCCTTTAAGAGATTATAAAGCCATCGTCATTCCCATCCCGAAGTCCGTCTCTTCCATTCACTGTCCTAACCGACACTCAGGAGTGTTTCTGCCATAATACTAACGAATCACCCTAACAACCCTCCGTAGCACATTTCATGTGACAGAAAACAAGACTTGCAGGGCAGCAATAATGGGAAAAACAAAACAAACTTGAAGCACAAATAAGTTTCACAAATTTTTCCTTTAATGTGCTTGAAAAGTTCACTTTGAACTGAGCTAGGTATACAAATAAGCACAACCCAATTGTTTTCACTAATGTGGTACTTGTTTATAATTTTAAGGGAGAATAACTGAGTTTCCTTTATTCCAGTTCCAATGAAGATGTATCATATGAAAGTAGACCAGTTTAGAATTAGTCCAATGTTTCATATAGAAATATAAGTTAATGTTCAAACCTACTGTCATGCCATAACAACTTTACACTGGCCTGTCTCCTTCAAAAATCTAGCTGATAAGAGGTAGACCAATATGTGAATGTTTGCATGTACACAATAATTTAAGTGAAATTTTCAAAGAAATGTGAAAATCATGTCTTAGACATGACTAAACCTCTTACTTTCATTCACTGCATAATGTGTAGTTGTTGACTAAAACAAACTAAAAACTAAACTAAAAAACAAACAAAACAATAACAATAAAACTAAAACCAAATCAAACTTACTCTCAAAATCAACACTGATCATGTGCTAGGGACTAGAGTACACATAGTACTTATTTCAATATACTTCCCTGGCTAGAAACTATCGTAGAGTGAAAAAAAAGAATAAATAAAAGCAAACTGGTACTAGAAAGGATGAGAGCAGGACCCTCTGCTAACACAGGCAGCTCACTAGCTGCCAGAAGCAGGCAGAGGTCCAAGAGCAAGCTGCAGAATTCCAGCCAGGACCACAGCTGGAGCCAGGAGGTCACCCCACAGAAAGGGGAACAAGAGTGCTGGTATTTCAGACCACAGCAAAACTTTAGATCTTAGTGATCAATCATCAATGTACCATAAAATATAACAGCTCATTACTGATTCATCTTCAGAAATGCAGAACAACAAGTAGAACATATGTTGAGAAGCGATTGTTAGTCTTCTGAATTGGACATGCACCAGTATTGGCAGCATCGATCCAGACCTATTAGACAGACTGGGTATCGGCCATATGTGACCATTCCACGTCCAATAATTACTTATTTAGTTTGTACAAAGATCCTCCTATTTCTTGTTAAGTCGATTAGTACAATCAATCACATGACAGGTCATGTGTTTTTGCGGCATTTAAGTTGAATACTAATGCTGCCACTCAGTTTATTTGGCACTCAGTTTGTGTGAGCGTGGTGAATTCCGCTTGTGATGTCATACACATACCATTTGCAGCAGGAACGTAAGGACATCACATAAGGTGACAATCTGGGAGTGTTTTTACTTTTAACAACAACCAATAGCACTGCCATTTACAAGTTTTGAGAGCTGAAAGTAGCGCTTAGTGGAAAATCCCACCAAACAAAGCAATATGAAAAAATATGAATATGAAAAAAGCCATGAATGATTTGGGAGTCGCTAGTTTGGGCTGTTTTGCGCACTCGCTACAGCTTGTGATACGCGAATGGCTGCTATCGTAATGAAGTGCAACTAATGCTGCATGGCATTCGCCATTTGTGTATACTGTCATGGAATATTTTTAAACTCAACTACTAAATTCACTCGAAAACGCTTAAAACGATATATGGAAACGAGGCGGAAAAGTATGTTATGAATGTTTCTAGTAGCCCCATTAAAAATTTATTGGTATAGATCTTTTCATTTGCATGTACTAGTTTAAAAAATATAAATAATATACATGTGAGGATCTGAAAGGGTTGGCGGGAGCAGTTGCATTGGTAATTTCACCATATTGGTAACCACATGAGCCAGGTCATATGACCCACCAGGAAAAAAAAGGCTGCCAAGATGGAAACTCATTCTCTTGTTGCTGTGATTTACGACTGGACATGGGGGTGATTGCTAGTAGCATGTAACTCTTCATGGAGGACACAGAAGTGACTGAAATTTTATCATTTGATGTGATCCCCTACGAGCTGCTGGGCTACAGACATTGAGGATCTGCATTGGAACGCTTCCTCTTGGTGTTACTGTGCAGCGAGGGCATTAAGCAATCCTGCAAAGGACCAGATCAGCCACTGTTTTATGGTTATTTGATAGGGTTTGTTTTCTATTATTAGTTGCCCTGGTTGCTGCTGTGGGCTAAGTTGTGAGATCGTAACTTTAGTATTGTATCTCGGGTGGTGGATACCACTTGCTACCCTCCCCTTATGTTTCTACATGAGATCTTTCTGTACAAGGCTGGATCCGCACAGGCTTTTGCTCTTCGCTGCTGGGGTGCCACACTGAGGGGATACTGTATTGTTTTATATTGTAGTGGTATATGTGTCGTGTCTACTGCTTGTCATGTTGCATGCCGTGTGGTGTTGGGTTTTGCTGTTTTCTTTGTCACCAGGGGCCTCCTGAGCTGAGAGCTGTGCATGCCAATCTGACCTTACTATCTGCAGGACAGTCCCCCCAGCAACATTTTTTATTTTGCCTAATTGATTTTAGATATTTCTAATGAAGTGTATTGGGTTTTATTTTCATATGCCTCTTTGTTATTGTCCCTTTGCGGGGAGGGTTCACATTACAGGAAGGAGCATTAGGGGTTTCTCCTGCCCTTACCAGGAAGTGGCGTAGTCAGAGAGCAGTGTGGGTATTCTATGCTTTGGGCACTACATACAGTATAAGGTTTGTGTGTGCATCCACACACAAACACACACACACACACACACACCGGCCACTTTATTAGGCACACCTGTCCAACTGCTTGTTGACACAAATTACTGATCAGCCAATCACATGGTGGCAACTCAATGCATTTAGGCATGTTGACATGGTCAAGACGAACCGCTG
>JAODJX010000119.1:11356704-11368541 GCA_026776945.1 Isichthys henryi | reverse complement strand
TCAGAGTAGAGCTGCTGCTCCTCCGCATTGAGAGGAGCCAGATGAGGTGGCTCGGGCATCTAATTAGGATGCCTCCTGGATGCCTCTCTGGTGTGGTGTTCTGGGCATGTCCCACTTTGGGGAAGACCCAGGACACTCTGGAGGGATTATGTCTCTCGGCTGGCCTGGGAATGCCTCGGGATCCCCCCAGAGGAGCTGGATGAAGTTGCCGGGGAGAGGGAAGTCTGGGCCTCCCTGCTGAGACTGCTAACCCCGCGATCCAACCTCGGATTAAGCGGGAGATGATGGATGGATGGATGGATGGATGGATGGATGGATGGATATTAGTTTATTAATTCTGTTCGCAGAGCCTAGAGAAGTGGAAGGAGATTCCAGTGTCTGATTCTCCTCCACTTACACAAAACAATGTCAAGCTGAAGACGAGAGTAAAAATGTTTGGTTTTCTTGTTTTATTTACAGGATCACTTCAATGAAAGTTGTGTGGCGCAGGACACTTGCTCATCATTGAGGTGGTCCTGCAAGAGTTATAATTATTCTTCGCCCGACCAACATACATTAATTGTCCATTACAAACTGAAGCACAATCATCAGGCAATAAGCTGTCGTCTTCCCAGTGTCTATGCAGACTGTGTCTGCTCATTCAGGACTGAATTATCACTGAAGAAACATTTAACTAGAGGACACAGTCAAGATCATTCTAAGTGGGTAAGTTCAGTCAAATCTTCCCTTTTAAAACTCATATTTTAGCTGATAAATAAGCATTCTACTTGCAACACAGCCACTTGCTTGATATGTTCGGTGTTAATTCCGCACACGCACCCTTCACGTTATTGTGATGCGGCTGCGAGTCGTGTGCGTGGGATTGTGGGAAATGGTGTTCTCTTTCAGAAAGGCTAGAGGAAATGGCTAGAGGATTTTTAAAATCATCGACATCGGTATCAGCATGACAATAGCTTGTGAGATTAGAAGTGTGATGTCATCCAAAAAGCTAGTTCACATGGAGCAGGGATACACTTATGCATTATATGGCAAAACTTCTCTAAAGAACAGACACTTTTGTATTTTTTTTCCTAAAGCCCACAGATCCTGAGGAGGACATCATCAGGGGAATGCTGACTGGGATACTGGAATAGTTGCATGATATTACAATGATACAATGATATTGCCATTATGGTCGAAGAAATTATTGTCATACGCCACTTGTGCGATATACCCAGTGCTTTTGTAAATCTGATGGGACTGCTCTACATTCTGAACATTGACTGTCCAAAAAACCTTGAAGTATACTTTTGAGGTAATTCAATGACGGTTCATGGGAATAGGGCTGGACGCATGCACTGCCAGAGTCCACTCTCTGAAGAATAAATTGCTCATTTAATTAGACAGCATATGAAGATGTTTGCAAATGTGTCTTTATATATTTACTTATACACTATATGTATTACAGCAGCTGTGAAAAGGCATTTTTCTAATATTTGATGTATGTTCTGGCTGGACACATTAAAAGTATCTCTTTAATGTATCACCAAGACACTATTTTAGCTTTTTTGGCAGCTGTACACTGGACATTTGATATTTTTACAGTGTTTTTGTTGTGGCTGCTCTATTCAGAGTAAATGTGTCTCTGAGACACTATTTTATTTTGTTTTACAGCAGCCTTGAACAGAAGGGATATTTGAGCAATACCTGAAGTTCTGATGTTCTGACTGACAGTTGATCTTGTGTCATAGTTGACATTTGTTTGCATTTTACTTAAGAGTTGAGATAATAAATACTCCAGATTGAAATATGTCTTGGGGTATTTTCTTTGCTAATATTTGTTGGACTCTTGTAGAGCTGCTTCTCTTGTAGATTAGTAGTAGCTTTGTAGGTATTATTTGCATATCCTGGTAGGTTATGGAATGCTCTATCAACCTCTGTAAACTTAACCAAACTAAATTTGAGCACTAAGTTGAAAAAAAAATTGTATTTTATGTTAAACAAGCGTGATTCACATTTGTAAAATAAAAACTATAAATTCACCCAGCATTGGTTTGTTATTTTAGTTAATCTTTTTAATCCAAATTATTTGATACAAAATGTTGACAACATGCTTCATGTTGTATCAACTAGTGTAGTTAATCTGACACTTTACATTGATATACCTTAACTCTGTCAAAGCAACAAGATGACTTGACTAAATCAAGTTGTCAATGAATAATTTGTTACAGTGTAATATGAATAATGCCATATCTTTCATCCACCAATCTTCCAACCACTTAACTTGAACATGGTTATGGTAAGCAGTAACTTATCCCAGGAGCCCAGGAAACATGCCAATCCACTACATGTACCCACTATGCCACCCTACACATCAATAAAGCTTGGGAAACAAAATAACAGGTGTTTTAAGACATTACTCCTATCTCAATGGCGTTCATCGTACATTTTTGCTGAATAATGCTTTTCCTCCAGCTGAACAATTCCCAACTTTCTCGACTACTGTAGATACCAGTGACATCTTTAAAGACTGCCACATGCACCTATTTTCATGCATAGTGATGCAGAGGGTAGACTATCGGAAATTTTGTTCTAGCTTTGTTTATTTTCTTTCAAGATAGAATATGATGAGAGCAGAATAAGAAACATGTTCTTATTGTGGAATTTAAAGGCTATTATGGTGGAAAATGTAGTCTTACGTAGGAAGTTGAGCTCCTGTGTATGTATGCATGTATAGGTCCAAATTAAAACATTAAAACGAAACAAATTACAAAGAGCAATGTTCATGTAGCTGGTAATTACAGTAGAGCTATTTTATTTTTATTTAACTCAAGTCACAGAAATCAAACTAGGGCTGGGCGATGTGTTGAGTTTCTAAGATATATCGGTATATGTTCATACGAGATATTGGATGAGACAATATTGTTTATATTCATATAGTTTATGCTGCTTTAAAATTATATTCGTAGAGCCACCAGGTCACCTCTCTCTCCTCTCCCTGTCTGTGTTTCGCACAACTTCACACTGCCTGACCCCCTCCCTCTCTGAACATAACCCGCACCTCCCCCTCACTCATAAGTCCTGCATGCAAGGACAGCATGGAGACAGACACAGACATGAGGCAAGCTAATGAAGAGGAGCTGGTTGATATTAGGACTAGGCGATATAGAAAAAATCTTCTCCTGATAATCTCTTTCCATATCAGCTGATATCGATATATATCACGATATGAATCAAATCACTGTCAAACCACCTTTTTATTCCAAACTGAGATGTGAAGACATCGTAACATTAATTATAGATTGAAGTATTATTTATTATAAATGTTCTGTAGAACACTGCAATAAATAAAAAAGGATGGATTTAAGAAATAAAAAAGGACACTCAAATCGGGTCATTTAGAAAAGGTAAATAGTTTAAAAACAAATAATACACAGAAAAAACAATCTAAATATTTATAATGCATGTGTAATTATATATTTTTTAAACTGTTTAAATACAGTAATGCTAAAAACATATACATAGCTATACTGCACAGCTCTCAAAAATTATATATTTAAAGTTTCGCTATAAACCATCTGTTATGTGCGGGTCCGGAAATGCCTTAAAAGTGTTTCGTGGGACCTATCGTGCAGCAACATGGCGGCGCATGCGTGGAACTGATTGTGCAGCCGGCATGCAAAGGGCACTGACACCAGCACTGCAAAATGTCACGCCGCGTCATCATGTAATATGGTACAAAAACCTTGCAAGACCAAAAAGCACGTACAGCAGTGAGAACTGGTGAAGTCTGTGAAGAAGGCATTCAAGTAAGAATTATATTGTACTCTGTACATGACAATAAAAACTTGAAATACATGTATTTGATCTTTTTCCTGGCAGTTATACAGTGGTACTTCAGAACTCGAACTTAATCCATACAGAATTCGGGTTCGAATCCTAAACAATTCGAGTTCTGATTGAATTTTCCCCATAAGAAATAATGGAAAACCAATTAATTGGTTCCAGGCCCCAAAAAATTACACCTAAATATGTTTTTTTAGCATTCAAACACAAAATGAACAGGATAAAACAAGAATGGGTTAATGGGTTCCAAAACGATAAAGAATGTACCTTAACACTACCCCTGTCCTGCCCCGATCATCCGCTCCTTCCGTGTGCCATGCCCCCTCGTTAACCTCGTGTGGAATCCCTGTGTGATCAGCCATTTCTGGTTGTTGTCATTAGTCCTCTGTATTTAGTCCGCATTTCAGTTTGTTTCCCCAGTCCGATCATTTTAGCGTTACTGTGTTGTTCTGCCTGTTTTCAATTAAACACTATTTTTCCCGATCGCTTGAGTCCTGTCCCTGCTTCCCCGGTCCCAGCTCGGGAGATCGTGACAACCCCAAGCCATGCCCCAACACTGCGCCAACACTGTCATGCCCCAACACTGTGCCAACACTAGACTATGCCATGCGGTTTATTTCTTTATTTTTATTATTACTCTGTATTTGTTAATTTGTTTTTAAATCGCAAACTTAACATTTGTAAAATTATTGCGTAACTTTTTAGGGAGCAATGGCTACCAAAATGACATAAAGTACAGTGTATTAGCTGATACAGTATTTTCAATAAAAAAAAAGCACTATCACCAAAAAATGATACTATCACAGCGAATGCGAGGCTGAGACTGAAGCGTCACCCTTTGTTTCTACTGAGACTTGCCACGTGACATTTCCCCGCACGAACAAGTTATCTTAATTCGGCATTCACGGTTCGACTTCTGAGATTCAGATCGAGTTTTAGGTAATTTTTTTTTAACTGGTTGGGTCAACTTTTAAGAAATTCGAGTTCTAATGAGTTTTACACAGTGTCACAATACACAATAGTTTATTTGTTTTCACTGCTAACAGTTTGGATCAGGAGTTGGTTATTATAAAAGAAGTAATGTGCATGCAGGTGATATTTCTATAGATTATCTACACCCTTCTGCCAGTGCAGGCATTGCAGTCAGGTTTTGCAAACTACAAGGAGCAGAAGTTGTCTGACTTGGCAGCAGTCACTTTACACTCCACCCCTGCAGCCGCCGGCAGATCTCGCTCCACGTTACGTCAGCTGCAGACAGACCTAAGCCCAATTCGAACGCACCCATTGGCTTCTCGCGTAGTCAAAAGATTAATGGATTGAGCGCTAGCGACTATATCTATTTTTCTATTGACGAACATTTATTTCGTGATTATCTATATCGTTTTAACGCCCAGTCCTAGTTGATATGTATATGTGCATTTTTTTCATGCACATATACAGCTGTCTGTTAACAAAAGTGCCTGTGTGACATTTGTAACACTTGGCTCTGATTTAGAACTGTCTTTTTGTTCTTAATTTATGGGATTAAATGTCGAGATATATATCGTATATTGTCATTCAGCTTCAAAATATCGAAATATGATTTTGGTCCGTCACCCAGCCCTAATTCAAACCTACAAATACATATAAACCAACTTTACTGAACTACACACCACTGCATAATTCAAGGACTGCCTTGAACTGACTGTTCTGCCAAATAAGATGATACAATAGTTTGAAAATTATAACAGGTAGTAATGTAGTATTTAAAATAGCAAGGAATGTCAATTTTAAGATTATAAATACGATAATATTAAATTTACTAGAATATGAGACTAATCAATTTAAATAGTTAGTTTGAATAATCATTATATCTATTTGGAAAATTAACAATAATTAAAGAAAACAATAATTTGACTGTTGAATGAAAATTCTGCATTCTACCACTATTCAAAATCTGGTTCATTTTCACATCATACTCCAAACATGTTATGAAGATGATCTTAGAAATTGGTAGTTTTGGCTTGCAAGAAACTAGCAAGACTACACTTCTAAAGCAGCATTTTGAATGGACCCATATTTATTCAGCAGGTTATCAATTTTTTTTTAAATTGTTTTAATAGTAGAACTTAATGACATTTAGTTGGGGGCTTGTGCTCAGGTAAATAGCTAACAGTTGTCACAAGAGTAAACATTGTGAGGTCAAGCTCATTCCCCAAATTCTTCCTTTGGCTTCACATGCTGCACTCCCCCTGTGCACTTAAGCCTGTGACACTCCCTTCCCCACAGCGGGCTCTCATTTTAAACAGGCTCCCCGTATGCCCAGTCTTCCCTGTCAGCCTCTCCACTTTGCCACCATCTGGCCAATTAGTTCAGCCAAAATAAAAAAAGAGAGAGACCCAGACACAATGAAACATAGACACTTCCCATCTGCTTGGTACCAGACTCAGAAGCCATCACAATACAAAAGCCTGGGTCTGACCCCAATGCCATGCATTGTTTGTGGAACCCACTCCTTTCCCACTGAATCATCTCCACGTGTGGGGCTGACAGAGCCTGTTGGCACTACATCATCAAATATGCAAATATCCCATGAGTGAAACTTACATGAGCTAAAATAAATGGTACATTTTCACAGCTTAGGTGTATATGATGAGGCGTCTTTCTGGAAGATAGAGGCTATTAGCAAGCTGTCTAATTTACCAAGCAAGTGCATTAAAAATTAACACAAACATCCACACATTTTAAATCAGGCATTTGATTAGATAAAATCTGATTAAATAAAAGAAATAAATTTCCATAACGGCCAAATGTTAAATTTAGCACCTTTGATGTTGTGAAGCACAAAGCTAATCAATGACTACTGGTGTTGAAGAGAGTTGTTAATACTGGCATTTTCCTTTTGATTTGGCTCCTAAAAATATTAAATTATAGGGTCTGCGCTATAACTCTATCCTTTTATATGTACCAGAACAATTTTTCACAAAAATTATAATAAAAAAAAATCTATGTAGTTAATATATAGTAGCGCAGAATGTTTTCTAAACTACAACTTGGTGTAATGCTCTCAAGATAATGCCTAACACTGAATCCTTGTTGCTCCGTAAATCCCATTTTCCAAACTGTAAGTTTTACAAAGACTGGCAAATAAACTGCCTTCACACAATATGGAGAAAAATATCAGAAATGCTTTTCAGAATTTGAGAATTTCATCCCTGTTAAACATGCCGATGAGTTTAGCCAGGCTTATTTCTTCTTTTGCAATGCTTTGGTCAGAAAACACTAGGCATAATTATGAGATCTTACCATCTTCTTGTGAATTTTTCCCTCTTCCTTTGCAACTTTGCCGCTCTTGCACTGCTTGGCCATCTTGTGTTCCCCGGATTGTTTGATGGTTATGCGTATCTCAGGGGGACATATGTAGTTCTCGAGGTTTTTTGGAGGCTTTTTGGCCCGCTTGGTGGTCTGTATCTTCAACTTGAGGCTGCCTTCTGAGAAGTTGGCCTCCTTAATAGAAAACTCTTGCTCCTCAAGCCCATCTTGTGACCACTTTCCACTGTCCAGGTTCGACCCTCTGAACTCAACCCCCTCCTTAAATTGAACGTTCTTCCCAGCCATGGATAGCCCACTCTCAATGGTGTGCAGGGGACCCCCCAAGTCTTTGGGGAGATCAGCCAGAATGGCCTCACTTCTGCTTGAGTGCATGTCAGCCTCCCCCTCCTTTAGTCGGGCAGAGCTTGAGAGCTCTCTTTGCTCCATTGATGTCCCTGGTTTCCGATTCAGATAGAGGGACTCTGCGCCTCGGAAGAATGGCTCAGTTGTCAGCTGTCAGTACAGACTCAAACGTCCCACCTTGCCATTGCCCCAGAAATCCAATGACATTTGCACATCTGCCAGGGTACTGGGGATAGAAAAAACATATGTTTGAGGAGGTATCGACCCATTGTAACTTCTGATAAGTTCACTTTATCAATGACCCCTCTCAAATGCATTTTACTTCCTGGGGACCAATTTCTTCATAATAATCTTCCAACTTAAATTACAAGCATACTAAAATATTTATTAAACATAGCTTTGTTAAATCAACATTAAAAAATATAATTTAAGCCTATTTATCACACAGTCCTCTTTAAACAACCTCTCCAAGTGCATGCAGCACTAAACAAGTCAATTTAGGCATAGTCATAGCTGTGAAATGTCTAATATTTGTACTATATACTCATAGATATATTTGTTTTCAATCTCATTCTGCTATCCTTGCATAGCATGCAAACATATACATATTTAGCTCATACACAAACAGACATATGATGAACATACACAAAGATAAAGAGCTATGAAACTTTTTAAAACACCAGAGAGACAATCCCTGGTATTGATGTTAATTTCATAATGACTAATAAGAAATTTATTTCTGGCTTTGCATCCATCCTGTAAGTTCATGGTGTTATGTGGAACCATGTGATAGACTTTTTTCACAGGAAAAATGTGAAAGACATTCCAGTGGGGTGTGGAGTTTTTGTTTTTTTATTTAGATTACATCTGAGTCTGCATTACCTAAAATAGTGTAATATAACAGTAATTTACCTTTACTGAAGAATGAATGCACACATTTTTAAATAATATATTCATGTAATATTTTGGAAGCCAGCATCCCAATGCAGTAAATCGTTTTGAGGTGAAACCATTTAATACATTAGTGAAGGTCTATTTGTGAGTAAAGTGTGATTTCTTCTAAAAGTAAAGTTATAAGCTTATACGATAAGTTTGCAGATGGCATGCTATGTCAAGTAGGGGTGTAAATTGTTAGCTGCAAGGCAATTAGATTCAATTAAGATTGAGGGAAGAATTTGATGCATGAGAAATGTTAAACTTCCATCACGATTCAATTTGTTTTGATAATCTAAATTCAAACCTTTTATAACTTCACGAAAAAGTCACAAATATTACCATGGAAACTTAATTATGCACCATGAATGGAATACAAAACAGTAGAATCTCGGAACACTCATTTTCATTGTTATTATTAAATAGAGAGAACAAGCCAGTGTAAATTGTCAAAATGCGAATTACTGAACGGTTCAAAAAAAATTAAATACCTAAAAGAAGGGCTACCTGATTGTTTGGGGGGTGGGGGCGAGACCATGCCAAGCTGACACATATTAGCAGAAGGATTTTACATTGTCTGTTATTCTGTGGAAAGCGTAAGATAGATCTGCAAGTCAGATTTAACACTGCATTATAAACATGTTGCAGGCGAGTACTTTGAGACCTCTTCCAAGTGGTGAATGAGCTGATTAAATCCCCTGTTCTCCATTATGGCTAGTGATCCGATGCAATCATTTCTATTAAGTTAATATTTATGTCTTTAGCTTTAGTGATTAGTGAATATTGATAAAGTTTAAATTGACCACCCAGGGGTGTGGGAACTTGTAGGGATGGGAAGGTATGTGTATACCCTCCCCCCCGAGAATTATTTATCGTCAAGGTTGAGCCAGCATTGAGCATCAGTATTGCCGATACCAACCTTTTATCCAATTGAAATTGGACTGAAAAGAAATTTTGCCCATTCAACCAGAAGAGCATTTGTGAGGTCAGGCACAAGTTGGACGTGAAGGCCTGACTTGCAATCTCTATTCCAGTTCATCCGAAGGCTGTTCGATAGGACAGATTCTTCCACACCAACCTCACAGAACCTTGCTCTGTGTACAGGGGCATAGTCATACTGGAAAAGAAAAGGGCCTTCCCCAAACTGTACTCACAAAGCTGTGGTGTGGCATGCTTTACACCACTCCATCTGATGCTTAGTATTGTGCTTGGTGATGTGAGGTTTGCATGCGGCAGCTCAGCCATGGAAACCCATTCCATGAAGCTACTGGTACAGTTCTTGTGCTGAGGTTAATGCCAAAGGAAATTTGGAACTCTGCAGTCAACAGAGCATTGTTGACTTTTATGCATTATGCGCCTCAGCACTCAATGACCCAGCTTTGTTCCTTTATGTGGTTTGCCACTTACTGGCCGAGCTTCTGTTGTTTCTCTACTCTTCCACTTTTCAATAATACCACTTACAGTTGACCGTGGAACATCTAGCAGGGAAGAAATTTTACAAACTGACATTGCATAGAGGGCAATCCATAGAAATACCATGCTTCAATTCACTAAACTCTTCAGAACAACCTGGGGGGTATTCCAAAAAGTAGTATACGGTGCTTAACAGGAAAACCTGTTTGATTTAAGGTAGTATGAACTAAATGTAAGTGAACGAAAGTTTATTTAGCCCAGACTACCTTAAATCTAACAAGCAATCTGGCTAAGCAAGAAATCTTGGGGGGTATTCCATTAAAGTAGCTAAAGAAAGCCAGACTTTCCCGAAAAAGTCAGCGTCAAACTAGCACCATCTCTAAACTTAACATGTCGTTCAACTAACGCAGTTCAGCTTTAACTAATGAAGGCTCATACAACACAGATTTGCATAGTATCATTTAGTGTGCACACCCAAGGTATTTTAGAAGCCCAAAGGAATGGATGAATGATAGATCAATCAAATGAGTCGGAAAGCGTTTAAGGATTGGAAAATTAGATTTAGAGCCACTGGACGGTAGTGAATACAACATGATTAAATTTGAGGTTAATTTTAGTGTCTGAAGAGCAAAGTCCAAAACAAAAATATACAATGTGAGGAAGGCTAATTTTAACGGAATGAGACTGAAACTAGAAACTGTAAACTGGATGGAGTTAAACAGCAAAACTGTTGAAGATGCATGGGAATATTTTAAAAGCACATTATTGCAAGTGCAAGAAGACTAGGAAACTACAGCCAAGGTGGTTTACTACAGAAATTAAGAATAAAGTCAGGAGGAAAAGGGCTATTTCCACAAATGGAAATTAACTAATGATTTAAAAATAAAGCAGGAGTAACTCAGTCTACAGGTTGAGTTAAAAAATAACATTAGACTCGCCAAGAGGAATGTAGAAAGGAAGATTGCATTGGAGGTTAAGGATTCTTCCAATATTTTAACTCCAAGAGAGCTCTAAAAGCTGAAATCACTAATCTGCAGGATAGTAAGTCTTATAATTGAAAACGAAACTGCTATAGTAAAAGAGTTTAATGATTTTTTTTTTTACACGGGTGTTCACAAGAACACAAAAAACTTACCACCATTTAGTACAAACACAGCGTCATTTATGACCAATATATGCATAACTAGGTACAAAGCCTAGCTAAGCTCAAAATAAATAAATCGCAGGGCCCTGATAGCGTCTTACTTATAGTTTTAAGAGATATTATTAGCCAACCTTTAACATTACTATTTCAGAAATCCTTATTTTCTGGTATGGTATCTTCTATCTGGAAGCATGCTAATATAACACCCATATTCAAAAAAAAGGGATAGAAGTAATCCAGCAAACTATAGGTCAATCAGTTTAACGTAGATAAATGTAAGGTAATCCATGCAGGGAGCAGAAATATGAAGTACAGATATTTTATGGGTTCCATGGGAAAAAAAAGTAGCTGATTACCAGAAAGACCTCAGTGTGTATGTTGATGCTTCCATGTCCCACTCTCGCCGGTGTGGGGAAGCAATTAAAAAGGCTAATAGGATGTTGGGTTACATCTCTCGGTGTGTGGAGTTTAAGTTACGGGAGGTAATGCTGCGATTATACAATTCCTTGGTAAGACCCCATCTAGAATATCGTGTGCAGGTTTGGTCACCATACCTTTAAAAGGACATTGCTGCCTTGGAAAAGGTTCAACATAAGGCTACAAGAATGATTCCTGGTCTTAGAATGTCTTATGAGGAGAGGTTAGCTGAGCTGAATCTGTTTAGCCTCAAGCAAAGGAAATTAAGGGGGGACATGATCCAGGTATATAAGATTCTAACAGGTCTCCATGCTGTTCAGCCAAATGGCTACTTTAATATTAGTTTAAATACTAGAACTCGTGCCCATAGGTGTAAATTAGCGGGAGAACATTTTAAACTGAATTTGAGGAAGCACTTCTTTACACAGCGTGTAGTTAGAGTATGGAATAG
>JAODJX010000119.1:11323901-11339298 GCA_026776945.1 Isichthys henryi | reverse complement strand
ACATTTTACGTCTTTTTCTCTGACTTCCCTCGCTATTTTCCCTGTCTTCCTCCATTGCGCCATCAAATCAAACCTGCTACACTTAATGGAGCGTAAGCACTCTGTTCGACAGTAACAATCCTCCGAGTGAAACATGATGATCACTAAGCAGTACATGCGGATTACACAAAGCATCGAAGCAAAGAATCTGCATCGAGGATTTTTTGTAATCGAGTTACTCGATGAATCGTTGCAGCTCTAATGTACATTGTGACATCATGATGTACACACATACAATATTATATTGCCAAAGGGTGCAAAGCAAGAATGATTTCATCATTTAAAATAGGCCAAAAACATGCTTATTTGTAAAAAGCACTAGCTTATGTTTAATAATGAAAATAAAGTGAAAAATAACTAAAAATAAAGATCCATATGAAAAAATGATTTCATCGGCTATAGGACATTTCTTTAGCCCCTTGGGTACCCTTTCCCCTTGAACAGAAAAGTATTAGGCTTCCCTATGTATATCTTAGTACCGAAAGACCTTTTTAACACATACATTTGCTGCGTTGACACGGTATAAAATGCATGTCTACAACACGAAAAAACCACATTGTGAAATATAGTTTGATTTTTTACTAATCACATTTGCAGCATCTGGCATAATGTTTTATAATGACTAACGAAAATCGTAACGTTATTACAAAGTGGAATTTAAAGATAATACGTAGAAGACAATCATTATGAAATACCTTTTATGGAATTATTTAAAAATAAAAGGACACATTAATTATTGAAATATTTATTTATAAATATATTTCTTTATTTCAACAACATAATTTTTTTTCTGCACACCAATTATGCCTAGTACGACTTCTGGCCGTTACTCCCACTGCGCAGCATGCATACTCCCAGCATCCTAGTTCTTTGTACTTGCATTTACCCTTAAAATGATGTTGAACATTTCAAGTCACGAACAGCTATACACACGCACACACACACACACACACACACACACACACACACACAGAGAAACACTTTATATACTATTTATATTTTTAAACTAGCAATTACAACTGAAAAAGCATATGCCAAAACATCTTTAAATTAGGCTACTAGAAACATACACAACACATTGTTCCAACTCATTTGTACATTTTATTTTAAGTGTTTTTGGGACATTTGCAGTTCAATCTGAATATTTTCCAAGCAAGGATACTCAAGTGGCGACTGCTTCAAATGGCTCACAATTTTTCTCCCACTGGCAACAGCATGACTTACACTTCGCGAAGTGTGCAAAACACCCCAATCTAGCCACTCCAAAATCATTTGTTGCTTTTTTAATACTACTTGCATTCTTGCACAATTGCATATGCTTTGTTCAGTGGGATTTTCCACTAAACGCTACTTCCACCTCTAAAAACTTTGCTTTTACAAAGATTGGAAATTGCTGTGCTGTTAAAAGTGTAAAGTGCTCCCACATCATCATCGTCTTATCTGATTTTCTTACATATGCACATTACGTCACAGCAGGCAGAAGTCACTGTGTTCACCCTCCATAATCAGCAAAAAAAGACTGGCAACATTAGCATTCAGGTTGAATGCAGGAAAAACGTATCTAAAAAGTGAAAGAGCCATCGTGTGATTGACTGTGCAAATAAATTTAACAAGAGATAGAGACTGCCAAAATCTAAATAAGCAAGTATCGGACGTGGATCAGTGACGTATGGCAAATACCCGATCCGTCAAACAGGTCTGGATCGGTGCCGATACCGATCTGAATATGGGATTGGTGCATCTCTAGTTTCTACCAGTATTTCTTATTCAGCCTTCTGGTTTTTGGTTTCATGTTCTGTGCTACAGCATAAAATGCTCAACAAGCTATTTACATTTTCTCAATATTGGACTTTTAAACAAATCTGATACCTCTTCGTTTTTCTTGAACAATTGAACTGAATAATTTTGTTTCCCTTTCTGTCATAATAGTAATCACTGCTAGATCTCAGTCCCTTCTCCACTTTTTAACATTTTTGCGAAGTTCTGCAGTTGGTGGAGTTATACGTGGTGTTAAAGTTACATGCTAAATGGAAAATCTCCACCCTGTGATGACAGATCAGTATCAGCTAATTCTGATTCCAGTAATCGGCAATCCCAGTCTCTTAGACAGGCTATGCGCACAAGGCAGGAACAAACCCAGGATGGGGTGCCAACCCATTGCTACTCACTTACCATTCACTCACACATGCAGACCTACAGACAATTTGCCAATGCCAACTGACCTCAGCATGCTTTTGGACTGTGAGGGGAAACCAGAAACCCCATAGGGAGAAGATGCAAGCACCACACATGTGGAATCAGGATGGAGAACCCTAGTCCCAGTGCTAAACATTGCACCACTTCACTCATTAATTTTGATTTAAAAAAAAAAAACGGCTTGAATTTGGGTTAACCCTTGAATTTGGGTTTCTCAGGAAATATGAGAAAAATTCATCTATGGGCTAGATATAATAATTAATTATAAACATGTTGGGTCAGTAC
Source organism: Isichthys henryi (assembly GCA_026776945.1). NCBI lineage: Eukaryota > Metazoa > Chordata > Actinopteri > Osteoglossiformes > Mormyridae > Isichthys > Isichthys henryi. The sequence continues at coordinate 11,336,778 of JAODJX010000119.1, read as the reverse complement.
TTCAAGGCCTTTTCTATGTGGTGAATAAGTCAATAAAATTCTTCACCCTCCACTATGAAAATTGGCTGATCGACCAATGAAAAGATCTCAATTATTTTAGCAGTTGTGTCGTTTGCTCTGGTGCTATTTAAATACAGAGGCTCCTCTACTTACAAATGTTCAATTTACAAACTTTCAGACATACAAACAAAGAGGACTAAGTCCAAATAGTGTTCATTGGGCTCACATTTCCTGTCCGCAACATAATTTTTTTTTTCTGCGTGCCAATTCCTCCTAGTACGACTTCTGCCCGCTACGCCCCCCACGTAGCAGCGTAGTGGGCGGACTCCCAGCATCCTAGTTCTTTGTACTTGTGTATACTCTTAAAATGATGTTGAACCAAAACTTAGAAACATTTAAAGTTACGAACGGCCGATCTCATTCGTAAGTAGAGGAGCGTCTGTATTGCCCAAGACTTACACATTGTACCGATCTGTTAACCAATATGTCAATACACAAACATTACTTTTTACTTAGCTAGCTAGGGTACCTCAGGGTCTTGATCATTGCTACTGTAGCTTGCAAAAAGAACAACTTCTTTGCACTACGAAAGAGGAGCATTTAACAAAAACATTATACCACAAAGACTGGAAGCAGGCACAATAGTAGTTATTAGAGGCACAATATCACAGTGGGCTTGCGTTCATAGTGGGGTACCGCAGGGTGTCACTGTTATTCCTAATTTACATTAACGATATTGACAACAATATATACAGTAAACTGATGAAATATGCAGACGTCACCAAGGTAAGTGGTGTAGCAGATACTGAACTAGCAGCACAGGAACCAACTCTGGTACAGACATTTTACGGGTTCCACTGAAATAAAGGTAGCTGATTGATGCTTTCATGTCCCGCTTTCTCCAGTGTGAGGAAGCAATTAAAAAGGCCAATAGGATGTTGGGTTACATCTTTAAGCCACATCCAGGTATATAAGATTCTAACAGATCTAGATGCTGTTCAACCAAATGGTTACTCCAATATTAGTTCAAATACGAGAACTCAATGCCATAGGTGGAAATTAGTGGAACATTTTAAACTGGATTTGAGACAGTATTTCTTTACATTTCGTATAATTATATGGAATAGCCTTCCTGTTAGTGTAGTGCAAACTAAAACCTTGGGTTCCTTTAAATCAGAGCTAAATAAGATTTTAACAAGCTATTAGTTGAGTATTCCCCCAAACAAGCTTGATAGGTTGAATGGTCTCCTTTCGTTTGTAAATTTCTTATGTTCTTGACTGTCTTAACCATTACAGAGTGCTTTGCTATACAAAACAAGAGCGATTTTTCTAAAAGTATCGTACCGCAAAAATCATCACCAGTGAACAAAGACCATCTGATAGAGCTTCCTTTATGAATCCTAATGAACCTTCCACTGCCATCCTACATTTCAGAAATTTGCAGGCCAGCACAGCTACTTTTTCGTGCGTCTACCTGCACATGAACAAGAAAACATGCAGTCTGGGAATAAGAATATCTTCTTTTTACATACAAATATTGATTATGTCCAGATCAATGCATCGAATCGCCACCTTAATAACCATTTCATTATGATGCATCAATGCATATTTACATCCCTAACAGGCACAGGTAAAATCATTTAAATCAATGATTTGCTTTTATGTGAAAAATATATAGAAAGTTTATAAGCCTTTGTAAGATAGATTTTTTGGAAGGTTACGGGGCTATATGAATGCTTTAGTAAGATGATCAATGTGCCAGAACAATTGTTATGGATTGAAATTCATATTGCTCAAAGTAATTAAATGGAATTTACATCAGCATTCCACTACTGACCTCCTTGCAAGCAACCATTAAATTAGCCCTAGAGGCAATGCAAATGCGTGCAGTGTTGCAAAGTTCAATGTAAACTGATTCCATAAAAGATCATGTACAATGACTGCACAACATGACTAAAAAGATCTTTTTAATGTGCAAATTATTCTGCTACCATTACCACTCTTTTTTTAACAAAAGGCCCTAAATCTGTCTTTTTTTGGTGTAAATATTTTATACTTGTTTTTGAGTACAGTTACATCTGCTAGCCAGAAGCACGTTACTGTAGCTCTTGTTGGCATGGTTTAATAATAAGCCAACTCTTATCTACAGCACAATAGGGGTTTCCTCTCACTATACTGTTTGTTATGAAAAATTACTAGTTTAATGGGTTTTTTTAAATCGTTGACATAACCATGGCTCAATATTTCTGATCCCAGGAAACAGGAAACAAATGATTCAATCTTCAGAGATAATAGATACCAGCAGACAGGTTTAGAAAAAGGTTTAACTTGTGAATCACATTCCACACTTCCTCAGTAGCATTATGCACTCACTCTGGGTTTGATAATTCAGGCTCATGCCTACATTACAGTACATAATGTCCCTTTTGAGTGTGTACATCCTGAATCAGTTCTGGGCGAGTTTCACCCTGGCAGCATTTCAGGAAGTTGTTCATTTTAAAGCTGCGGTTAGCAGATTATAATTTTAAAAATGGCCCATGGTTTGCCTTTCTGCAGCCGTCATCATATAAACCAAAGGGCAAATTTTGAAAATGCAACTACTCCTGAAAAGCATGCTTCTGGATTGTGGGACCAAGTTGAGCATGAGCAAAGGAAATGCTCACTAACAGTAGGAGATCACAGAAATATGACAAACAGAGGAGGTGCTGGATTTAACTCTGGGGTGTGACGTGACATTTCTAACAGCTATGCTACTCTGTATTATTTATCTTGCATGTATATCAGGCCCAAAATTCAGACTCTGAAAATGCTTAGCATACATACTTCAAAGACACTAATGTACTTAACTGGCACAAGGTACAATTCCCTGCCTGAAAGATGGGTTTAGAGGACTGCAGATCATGTAGCCATTTTAAGGGAAGGCAGAAATTTTTAAATAATTATTATGGGTTTGTTGAAACCAGGTGTCAGAAAATAACCTCAAAGAAGCAGAACTTACTGAACAGATCTTTAATACTATATGTTTAACTAAATATATAAAGGAAAGATAAAAAGACAGAAAATAAATCTTGACTTTGGTCGCACTGTGCCTTTGTTGAGTATCTAGTTAAAGACATAAATTTAAAACTATAATGTCTGTGATTCTGGATAAAACATAATTAGTAATGAAAGTTATAATAGGTAAATGTATACACAAAGTATTTCACAATATTCAAACGTGAACAGCAGCCAGAGCAGCACTTCTACCTGATCATCTCTCCTCTTTTCATATCCCTGCCAAAATTAAAGGCCATATGCTCTTAATTAGCATTTCATTTATTTGTGGGAGCAAATATAAAAACAACGTGCCTTATACTACGCTGAAACTTTTATTGCTTTTTCAGAACAACCTGTCTGTTGTAATTCGGTGAACAGATCACCTTTATTGACTTAAGAAACCTACAACTTGCGAAACCAAGACATGCCATGAATGCAATAATCCATCTATAAATAAATGTGAATCTGAAGCTAAAAATCCAATACAAAAATCCCATAATCACAAGAAATCCCAAGGGTTCAACGACATCTCTAGGGGATATTATAGGGTAAGGAAGCAGAGTTATAGCTGTAGACATTTGATCACTTCTTTTATACAATGTCACTCATATACAGAGTGTGCCAGTAAACAAGATAAGATAAACAAGCCTAGGTAAGCATGAATGAACTGACCTGTTTATGTCCATGGTGTACCCAAAAGTGGCAAGTGGTAAGACCTGGTATCAAATTCTTTATCTCCCAGCAACCAGCATGAAAACAATGGAAGTCGCATTCAATGGAGTAACTAAGCAATTAAAACCAATTTAAAATACAGCATTTGTATTTGAACCTGACCACAAGGCTGCCCTTTAGATAGTGCTGCAGTCCAACACTACTTAAAACAAAGCTCCATAAACAATTCTCCATACAAATCAAAAAGAAATTATATTAAATTCAACACAGAGAATACAAGTCAAAATAACACTTAACTTCTGGTTATTCTGCCCCAAAATTTTTTGCTAGTATTGCTAGCAGTACAACAAAATTTACGCTGGATTCCAAGTATTAGCTGACATAAGCAGGATGTATTCATGGACAACTGACACTAGATAAGCTACACAAATTTCTTCCAGTTTTTGATTACAGCTATTTGGTACTGCATTCATAGATAATACAGAACTTTTTTGAAAGATTAATAAATTTTATATATGTATATATAATTTTGGCAGATGTAAATATTCCCATTATTAGTCTAGAGGATATTATTGCCCAGGCTTCACAGCTGGGGTGTACCATGGCTGAAGTACTTCCAATCAGCGACAGGCTCTCAATAACTGTTGTACTGCTAGCAATACTACGCATAAGCAGTTACTGAAACTGGGTTTATGGATGAACATCAGTGGGAGTTTATCCCCCATGGGGCTATTTATATAGTTAGCTGGAGTGTGCCCACAGTGTGCTGATGATAACATAACAATAATAGTATGTTTCCTAAGCGGCAGACAGGGATGAGTATAGAGAACCAGTACTGAATTGGTACGGGTTCCAGACTGGGCGATACCTACACTATCGATAAGCTCCTGTAACAAATGACAGTTATTATGGAAGCAAATTAATGAGAAAAGTCACTGATGTAAAAAAGCACGTTGAATTACACTAATCGAATAACTGGTACCCATCCCTAGTGGCAGATATAAATCTTTGATTGTGCCCCTGAACTCCTCAAATGATCCTTGAGAGAATTGAGAGTGTGAAGTCTAGTAAAAACAACGCATTGTAAAAATTCACATTTCAGTTAAAACACAATAATGCAATTCTAAACCTCACACCTTCTTGCCAGCAATACGGTGGATCTGTCATTTAGGTATTACACTGTGCAAGCTATTGCAAATGGGCGGTGAGATCCTGTGAAATCAGCTTTAAGCCTCTAGCTACACATTTACCTCCGGAATGTCTGATTAGTTTCACATTCAAATAAGTTGTATAACACAATTAAGATATGAGGAGACTGTATTACCCACAAAGACCCATACTATATGGTTTTTGGCCTCTCATTTTACACCAGGATAGTGAGCATCAGCTCCTCTGGAGTCAGAGAATTTTTCAGAGTCTGAGTTACCCCTCAGATACCAAAATGTTCACAACTAAAACTCTAAATAACTTTAATGAAATAACGGAGTAGTATACTGCAAAAGCAAGGAGATGCTGCAGCCCTACCAGATTGGATTTTGACCTCCCAAGGAACATGCAATTGGAATTAAGATACCAGTAAGTTTAAACTACAAGATATCCATAAGCTTAAACTACAAAACTTGTTTTCTGAATTGGGTCCGCTCTATGGCAGGCATCCTATAGTAACTGCCAGGGCACTATGCACCTGCAGGGGCACACTCTGGGTTTCACTCAACCTTCCTCCTCTTGTCCAATTAATTATCTGTTAATTGTATTTAAACATACACACAAAAGATGTTTATTTTAGCTATAAATTGTAGTACTTCTAGAAAGCACTGGCGCCATGTCTTTAAATCTCAATAAGTAGTGCGTAGGCATGCTTCTCCAGGAAGTTTTTGATAACCCTCTCCTAGAGTACACAGAAAGCAAACTAATTTAAAACTATTACAAAATTAGCCGGCATTTTGATATAAAGATTTTAGCTAGAACATTTTCTGTTTCTGACTAAAACAGACTGACAGCCATATGCACAAACATTTTCAAATTTCATACCGTTTCTCACTACCGCCTGAGTACAGTATACTTAAAATTTCAATCCGTCAGTTTATAAATTATATTATCAGTTCAGAAGGCGTCTCTTATCAAACCACCTACACCCTCAACAATATACCGCAGAGTTGCTACATAATATATAATTTTAGGGTTACAGGTTGTCGGAACAAGCAAGAAATATACTATTAATACCTCATATAAGATTTATACCATATTTATGAGGTCATTAAAACGAGTTTATCAACCTGTGTAATTTAGAGGCACTAAAAGGGCATCCATATTTTATAACGAGGAATCTTTATAGTAAGCTATGTCCGCTATTACGTTTTTATTCAAAGCTCATGCTCTCCGTTGAGACCCTCCCCCGTTGGCATCTTAAAGTAAATAAATCTAGCCACCGAATGACATTGATGTGCATACGGAACGGAGAATAAACTTCAACCTCCTCATTTTAAACTTTTAAAACGCCTGTGATCACCAAAACGTAATAGACGTCAAAACAGAAAGTCGTCATACCGCTCGTTACAAAATAAACTTAAGCTAAATCCGACCGGTGCAACACAGCCACCTTAGTCCATGCATCAGTTGTTTCCACTCAGGTAAATAAATTCTTTTTTTAAATGTCAAAAACAAAACGCAGTTCGGCTCGATTCTTCACTATCACAGCTAAAGGAAAAGTTAGCATGTAGACATCACCTCGGCAGGTTTAACTAACCAGTTAGCTACTAACCAAATACTCTAAAACCAGCATTCATCTCCACTTACACAGGACCGCATGTCTCCCAAAGCGTGAAAAATGCCCATTATCGATACTAACCCATGGTGCGCGGCGTGGCGACCGCTCCGACTGTCTCTGCTCCTCGATGCTGTTGTTGTGGTTCTTATAAAGCTGCCATCCGTCTACATGGACATGGTCAGCAAGCGAAATGACACCCCGACTACACCCCCCCGAAGATGCGTGTGTCAAACGGAGCAAGCCTCTAAAAGAGAAGGGCGAAAATGGCGTCTATTCAAGGCTGACTTCGTTTTAAAATACACAAATTTAGTTCGTGAAGGATGACAGACCACTGGCGTCAGTGTTTTCGGCTGAATTCGTGAACGAAGGCAGATCAATTATTCATTATTTTTTCCAGAAAAAAAAATAAGCCGCAGCTTTAAATATGTCCCACTTGTCAGTCAGAAGACTACATAGTTTGCCTCTCAAACCCTGGACGAGGAATGATTAGGGAATGAGTTGGATTTCATCTGCAGCGAAGCCTGACGAAAAAAAAAATGTACTCTCAGTAAATCCAAAATAGCACTTGACGAGTCCTGACGCAATTTCTTGTATGCAAGGCGCCTATGGATGACCCATTGTGGGGTAAAGAAGCAGCTTGGGCGCAGCTTTCATCCTTCGCTGTCTCAGAGAGAGTTCAAAATGTTTGCCTGGCTGACCCGTCCTGCAGCGATTCCCGATAATGATCTCATACGTACGGCACACGGCACATAGCCTGAGAATGCAGCAGCGCGGGCTACTCGCTGGCGCCCCCACCGGACAACCGGTACACAACGTCACGCTCCATAGTCTTACCTATCTCGCGTGTTGCTCCTCAAAACTAGCATGTATCTCATGCACGTTTACGTAAACGGATCAGTTCTACACGATGATATGTATATGATTTGGGATTCACGCCGTTATGGCTTTTGTATGTTTGATGAAACGTGGTTTGAATCTGTAGAAATATGTATGCCTAGTCTTTCACTCTAAGGAAGCTCTTAATAATGTATGGGAAGTAAAAATCTAGATTTAACTTTTACATTAGTCCAGTTTAATTTTATCATTCTCAAATGTACAGGGAATCTCACCAAAGTTAATTTAAATTTTGAATAGTATTAATATTGTAAAGAAGAATTATCATGTCTTTGATGTTTAACAGGCCTACTACAGCAAAACAAAATAATCACAGATTTGTTCCATTCTTAACTATATTATGTATTCATTATGCTATCCACCAACAGGCATAGTATAGTACCTTTGTCTAAATGTAGAATAAAAGTAGCATAAAATCTACTAACATAATACAATAACAATATAATAAATATGTATCTGTCCTCTTCGGTCAGCTCAGGTTGAGTTGATTTTTTCTTGGTATTTCTTGAAATATGTTGCTGCCCGTCACAAGGTTTAGTGAGGAGGCGAGTCACTCACGGTTGTTGGTTCAAATTGCTCCCCTGCTTTGCATTTCTTTGGAGTTTGCAAGTTCTTCTGATGTTGTGTGGGTTCAACTCCCACAATTCAAAGACAGCACCATTAATTTGATTGGCATTTATGAATTGCTGATAGTGTGAAAGGGTACAGTATATACCCTGCAATGGACTACCACTCCCTCTAGGGTGTCCCCCTACCTTGCAGCCTCTTTTGTTTGAAATTAGGTCCAGACCCCCCTCATTCACTCCATATTACATAACTAGTTAGGAAATTTCTTTTATTTTTTATTTAATCTTTATTTTTCCAGGCAAGTCACTAAGGACAATGTATTATTTGCATTGATGGCCTGGCAAAAGGTAAAAGAACCTCGTTCAAGGGGTAAAGACATAAAGACACATAAACAAATAATACAAACACAATACAACAAAAACAAAATGCAGTATAAACACACAATATTTTCATCAGTAATTATTCAGATATGAAACAACTATGTATATCTATGAGAGAGTCTTGAATAAGGTTTATAAAAGCTAGCAACGACAACAAATTGTCTAATTTTAATGTGTTCCAGTCTCTGTCGACAGCAGTCTGGAATGATAATAAACCAAACTTTATGTTTGCTTTGGGGACTCTCAGTAATATGAGTTTGGCAGTACAGGTATTTTGCAGCAGGTGAAAAATACGGAGGAAACAAACCTAGAAGAGTTTTATAGATGAACATAAACCAATGTATATTTTAACGTGTGTGTTGAAATATACATTGGTTCATTCAAGCAAATGATTTGAGGTTCCCAAATTGTAGAGTAGCCATAAACGGTGCAAAAAAAACTTGACAGAACTGATGACTTACTCATCTTACTCACTTAACAAAACAAACCATCTTATTCCTAGTCACAGTATTAGAAGAGGTCATTATGACAAGCCATAGTCTGCTAAATGATATGTCTGTGATTTTTGAAATAAAAAAGTACTGTTATTAGAGAATTTGTTGATCACAGAACCTGTAAACAGCAACAGATATAAAAGTACCTGAATTTCCCTGAGGGGAGGAATAACGCATTTATCTGTCACAGCAGTTCAGAGAATTAGCTGTATATTTATCACATCAAAAACCTCATCACCTACCTGCCTGCAGAGACATTGCTTTTAAATTAAAGTGTTTCTAATTGAAATTACCCACCAGGATACACAGAAACAATGTTTTCCTTGTTTGTCTCATATAATTAGAATGTCAAATTCAAACCCATTTCATAGAGTTATCCACCTTTATAGTGATATTTCAACAACGAGTGAAAATAAATTAAATGTATACATTTTTAATGAACAATTCAATCTATTTTGTCCACTTTTTCGTTCTTCACCCTTCATAAGTGACAAATACCAACTGGGCCATAGTGGTTAAGAACATAAGACCTAAACTTGAAAACTGCCTGTTTGAATCCCAGATGAACTCACACTATGGTACCCATGAGGAGGCAGTGACACATCCACCAGCTCATACTTCAACCACTTATTCTGGTTCTGGGTATGTAATATACCCAGATGAATAATTGCATAACGAACTGAATCCCTTTGGATGAAAATGTAAAAATGGGTGCAGAAAATGACTTGGTTCAGGCATAGCACTGATGCCTCACCTTTCTTTTGTTAGGAGCTTGAATCCCTCCTCTGCACTTTATGGAGCTTGCATGTTTTCCCCATATTGCTTGGATTCCCTTTGGGCTTTCTTGTTTTCCAATGCAGTCCAAAGACACGCAAGTAGGCTAATTCGTGTTTAGAACTGGCAAATAATTTCCTGCTGCAGTTAAGTGTATGTAAGTCCATGTGCTAGGTGCTAGGATAAGTTTGAGGTTCCCTCTGTGACTTTGACCAGGATAAATGATTAGAAGATGGATGGATGGATGGATGGATGGATGGATGGATGGATAAATGATCTTTAAATTACTAATCAAGGACAGGGTCACACTAAGACTAGATCCTATTCCAGGAATCATAGGACAGAAGGCAAGAAAACTGCCTGGTCAGGATTCCAGTCCATCCCAGGGCTGTTACGTCTCAAATGAATAAACGGTCTAGCAGCTGAGATTAATTCCTTTAGCCTTGTCCTAAAATTCTAAGTTTGGCAAGAAATATGAAATGTTGTATGAAGTGTTGATAATAAAATGCCAGAAGTGTAATTAGCTACTGTAAGTCACAGGAAGTTGGTTCTCTGTACAGTATGAGCAGAATTTCAGCTAAACCACTTCCTTTTGACATGAGTTTCACAAGGTGGTCAGAGTGCTTTTTTAGCCTTAGTATTTGTGGTTTGCAAATTTCATATACGGTTGCATGAGATCAGATGCACCTATAATTATGTGCTTGAGTATAAAATTTTATATATTTTTATAATAAATTAAATTAGTTATATTGTGTAAGTTACTTTAACGTCTTAATGTGTGTAATTCTGGGATGAACTACATAGCTAAATTAATGAAAAACGTGAACAATTATCCATGTAACTATTGGTACAGTTATGAAATTACATTGAATTGCACTGGTGATTTCCCTTACTGCCCTCCCTGTAGGCACATCCTGACTGCGCTCCAGTGTGGTAGCACAATACTCGTACAACAGACACTGGTCCTGCAATGCTATTATTGCATGAACGATCTCTGACCCCATCTACACGACATCACGTTTCACCAAAGACTTCAGAACCTCAAAACATGCTATTTCATCTGTAAGAGGAATGTGGCTAAACTGCACTCAAAAGATGTTTCTCCATATTCTTAAGGGATGTTCTTTATAATTTTTTTCTGTATTTCCCATATGTCTGACCTGTCACACAGTTACTATTTAGCACTGCATAATATTTGTTGTGGTGGTCAGCTTATGTGCTTCACCACATTAATGTCAGTTCTGTTATACCATGAAAGTCCACTAGAGGTCATGCTGTAAATGGTAAGAGTTACTGTAATACTTTTTAGTTTCTGTTTCAGTGTTACCCTGTAACACCAGTATGAACACTGTAGATAATTGTAAACACTGAAACTAAGATTGAGTACATTAGGTGACTGGACTGCATATGTTTTAAATGTATCTAAAAAGTGGTAACCTCTGAAAGTAAGCCTCTGACTCACATTTCCTGGCATATTTACCCAGTCTCATTAAAATGATCAAGCTGGATAGTCATATTTAACAGCAGCCTTCAAATCTAATTTTCTTTAAATAAATTGATCAGGTAATGATGGTACTCTCTACCATTTTATAGGTCTCAGGCCAATGAAATTCTCTGTCTTTTTCAGATCTTCATTTATGCCTATGTATCCCTGTGTCAGGACAGTTGTCCAAAGGTTAAACAAATGTGTTTTATTTGCCATTTGTACAAGTCCATTGGAATGCTTCTCTTTGCCTGACCCATCTTGCTCTACATAGCTTAGGGGTCACAGTGTAGGGTCAGCTAACTTGCAGTGCCCCTGGAGCTGGCGATTATGGGCCTTGCTCAAGGGTCCATGGGCATATGACTGTGCTATTGAGGTTGGGCTAGAACCAGTGACCTTCTGATCACAGACACAGAGACTTCACTGCCCCCTACCACCATCCTTCACAGAAGTTATGATGTTGCATGACTTTCAATTTAGGGCAAATTGATGAAAAATACCACCAAATATTACTTTGATCGTAAAATTATTATATATTCCACCCATCTTCCAAATACTTATCTTCATCAGGGTTTTAGGGGGACCTAGAGCGTATTCCAGGCAGCACAGGGCACAAGGCTTTCAGCTCATCACAGCTCACATACAAGGATACACTGACACACAATGGGAAAGTTAAATGTGCCAATTAGCCTAATTACATGTCTTTGGACTGTTGCAGGAAACCAGATTATCCAGAGAAAACCAAAACAACATGAGAAGGACATGCAAACTCCACACAGACAGAGCTGGAGATGAAAGACACCAGTGACACCAACCAATGCTAATATTGTCATTCTTAAATATCACACTGGGAATCATGCCTTCCAGTGAACAAGCTGTTAAAGTATTTTAATGAATTATGTGTATTCATGTTGGAGTGTAAAAACCATATTATTAAAGTTTGAATAAAACTTTAAAAAGATGTTACTTATATTGCATGATGTTGGCATATTTAGCAATACATTTGCAATACCATTGATAATTATAACATTTCATTTGATATTTCTTCTTGAAGCTTGTAATCTCTTTCCAACCACACAATTCAATTCCTGATCCCAAGTGATATATTTGTTTTCTTACATTTGGCTATTTACTATTTTTTAATGTTGGTGGGAAGTTAGTGACACTAGGCTGAGATCCATCATTCCTGGTAAATTTGACTGAAATCATCATGAATATTGTTTTACTGGGTATATAGACTGCAATTCTGACCTCAGAAAGTGTACATTATACATGCATCTTATTTCATACTCCAGTACACAATGCGCCACTTCACGTTTGTTCTGTGCCGCTCTTCTTATGAGCTTTTGTTGATTAGGTCACTGCTAGTGGCAGCTGCTGACCATTTTCAGTGACGCAACCTCTAGACAGACCCCCAGGTTTAGTTTCAGACTTGATCATGTATTAGTCATTGTTATAAATATTATAGTAAATAATAAAATATTCATTACACTGTAGTCATGAACATTTTCCATTGGTTGCTAATGTCAATCTAGTGTAGCCATATTTAGCCTGTTTGCCTGAGCCTTTAATTGTGTGACTATTAAGCTGGTGAGCTGATGCTTAGAATGTGATGCTGACAAAAGCTTTCAGCAGGATCATGCTTTTCTGAAATAGTCATGACAGAAATACTGAACATTCTAGAATGAATAAATTAATTTACAGTAGCCTATATACTTAAGAACATAAGAACAATACAAACAAGAGGAGGCCATTCGGCCCATCAAGCTCGCTTGGGGAGAACTAAACTAATAGCTCAGAGTTGTTAAAA
>JAODJX010000119.1:11297471-11311434 GCA_026776945.1 Isichthys henryi | reverse complement strand
CCCCCCCCCCCCCCCCCCCCCCCCCCCCCCCCCCCCCCCCCCCCCCCCCCCCCCCCCCCCCCCCCCCCCCCGGGTTCACATCTGAGTCCAATTAGATGTTCGCACACAACCAGTAACAACACAGTGTTTTGTCAGTAAATAAAGAGTCCTCCTGCTTATGCAATGTCGTTACACATAGGTCGCTCTTTGCTGTTTTCGGTTTGGTTTTAATCAAGGTATATTACAGTGACGTGGTGTAAAGTATCAGATACTGTTGACAATTGAAGCACAAGTAAACGGCATTCATGCTGCATAATATTGTTTTCTGGCATCATCGATCCTTTTTGTGCAGCTGAAGAATCTCTTCTTCAATAGTACTGACTTCGGTGCTTAAAAATAACGTAACACGTAATCACAAAATAATGTGATTCCAGAGGCGTTCAGGCATTGCCACCTTAAACTTGTAGATGTATTGGCTGCATTTTGCCTTTCCATCAGTGTTTAATCTTTAATAAAAAAAAAAGAACAGTGTAAACTGGAGGGTAAAGTATGTATGCATGTTCTCAGACTTTGGCACGAGTGAATGAAAAAAAACTACATATTTATAAAAGTGCTACGTGGTTCTGAGTGTAAGTTTCTTGCTCTAGTGTAGATGACCATGCCCCGCACTCACTTTAAAGTTTAAAGAATATACATTACGGACAGTTGCTTTATAAGGTGGTAAATGCCAAAATTTTAAGAAGTAGTAATCTTTTATTACTATTTTTAGACTTTTTCCAGTTAGGTCCTTCGTGTTGAGGAAGAAACGTACGTGTCCTTGGTCTGTGGTGACAGCTGTCTGCTACTGTGTGTGCACCATTCCTTAATTTATCAGTGTAGAGAAGAGCTCCTGGCAAAGCCATTGGGGTACAGTAATCCAGCCTGGCATCTCTGCTGTCTCGAAGCTAATTAATATAAATAATAAAATAAAATCACAGCGCAAATGCTGATTTAGCATTTATATTACCAAGTCTTTATTTTTATACAAACATTGTGTTATCAAGGATATTTTGTTCACTGTAAGCTATGCCAAGGAAGTACTGTAATTCAATTTCCATTGCACTACTGTGGAGCAAAACAAGCAGGAATCATACATAGAAAGCAGATTGTGACACAACCTGTCACTGTAGTAGGATACTTTACAAGAAAGAAAATCTGGTGTTTTTAATGGGTGTGTGGCACTGTGGGTTAAGACTTCAAAAGTTGCCGGTTCAAATTCCTTGATCGGCAAAATGATGTAGCTGTTGAGCTGTTTGAGCAAGTCCCATAACTCCAGTTGCTTGACTGCTTTCTCAACTGTATGTTGCTTTGGATAAATAAGTAAATAAAAAGCTTGTTTTTTTTGTCAATTGAACAGGTTGATGTGCTACATGTGTGTTTAGTATTCATGGCAGGTTGGTTAGGAGTCGAAAGGACATAGCAGAATGGACACTTTTCATGGCTCATGAGGTTTTACTTACACAAGAATGATCTGAGGGCAGAAGGAAAAATGATTGGTTGAAGGAGATAACCAATTAGATTGCAGAGGAGGAAGGTTAAAACATCTAGAGGAGGCTGGACCAATCAATCGAATGTCAAGGTACTATCTCCTGGAGTTGCTTGGACACACCTCCTCTACAATCTGATTGGTTATTTCCTTGAACCAGTCATTTTTCTTTCTGCCCTCAGATCATTTTTGTGTAAGTAAAACTCCGACGAGCGTTTTCTTGATGCAGATGTAACAGGTTTCAGTTTCAGGTGCATGAACTGCTCTTGGTTATACAAAACACATTTTTCTTTTTCACTGGGCTTCCTGGGAGATCACCAGCTGACCTAATTTGAGTTGCAGTTGTCCTAGTGCATGCCTTCACTTTGATCATTTGTAATTTCTAGAAGGTCAGACTTCAAAATTTAGAATAAAGAAAAACTGTGTATTTATTGTCCATAAGTTGCAGGTGCATGGATCGTTTTGTTTTCAGCAAGCACATAGCAGAGGAAGGAAGGGCGTTTTTTGTAATTTTGTGGTTCTGGGTATAAAAGGATCTTGTCATCTTTAGGATTGGCCATGCTGTTTGTCTTTCTGATTAATTGTTTACATTATTTGAAAATGCTGTCAGACTTCTACGAATACCTTCACAGTTTTTGACTTGGCGATATTCACAGTACCAAGATGAAGTTACTCAATACAATTTTTTTCCTGAATGTGATTCAGATCTATTCTTTTTTCAGGGCTGCGTGGACACACAGATCCAATCTTTCAAATCAGATTTCGGTCATTTTCATATGTGGTCCTAGATTGGATACGTATCTGATTCATGGCCATGCAATATGAATGTGAACGATCAGATCAGAATTCATGTGTTTTGCCTATACGCAAGCTCTGAGCGCTTACTTCATCAGACAGCATGTTTTCTTGGTGATGCAGATGACCTGTGTAAAAAATGTATCAATGTGCGCATGTGATCGATGCATTCACATTACAGTCAGCTACAAGCCGCTTGCAATTATGAATAAGAACAAAAAACTGGCATTGGACGTTGAGGCTTTTAATATGAATGTAGCCTTTGATAGTTTCTCTCCAGTAGCTTAATTTAACTATTTAACTTCTGTAACAGTTGATGAGGTGAATTGCTGTAGTGTTGATGTGTGAGAGGCTAGCTTTGTGTCATTGTGTCAGTATGGGTGTTTTCCACAAATGGATGCGGGACACGTCATGTGACCTCATTTCTGTATTTTCCCAGCTGGCCTGCTGCTGTGGTTATGCCCCATGCACCCTCTGCTGCGAAGCCTGTCCTAATATCAAGCAATCGACAGGGACTCGATTCATGTATGCCTTCTATTTCCTGTTGGTCACTGGCATTTGCATGATCATGATGTCACCCACGGTGGAGAAGGAGTTGCAGGACCATGTGAGTGTGCTTTTCATTTGACTGTCAGCTGCATAGGACCAATACATCCTGTGCACATTAATCTGCTGGTTATTTTAATGAAATGAGTTAAATTGATCTTACTTTACCCATACATTTAAAAATTTGAGTGCCCTGCTTTGTACACACTTGGTATCTTCACAAATTTCTTATTTTTGAATCACACAAGCTTAATAATCACTGAAGTGATGATAAATGAAATTACACATTCTTTAAAATGATGCAAGTATGGCTGTTTTGACATTTTAATTTCAATTCACATAAATATATATTTCCCGTCTTTTCTTGATGCATTAAACATAGAGAAACATTACTTTCTGTGATTTAAAATTCCCTCATCTTATTTTGAAAGATGTAATGTACAGTCTTGCTTGAAAATTTGTGAGCACTCCAAAACATTGTTTTCTAAAAATAAATTTGAAAAACCTTATGAAATAAACATTTAAATCCTAATTTGTAAAGCAGACCTTCCAAATAAGGGACACACAGAAAAAAAGAGATATATTTCCATTATTTATTCAACGAAAGTAATTTCTCTCTCAAAAAACAGAAAATATGCTATGTGCAAAAGTATATGTAGCTCCCGCTTCAGATCTTGCCACAACATTTCTATGGGATTGAGATCCAGACTTTGACTGGGCCAATCCAGAGTGCAAATCTTCTTTCTCTTAAGCCATTCATTGGTAGTTTTGTTGAAATGCTTTGGAGCGTTGTCTTGTTGCATAGTCCATTCCATCCCAGCTTCAACTCCCTAATGGATAGCAGGAGATTCTGGTCAAGAATTTGTTGTTACAGTAGGCCTGGGAATTCATGGTTCCCTGGATAATATGGAGTCGTCCAGGTCCCGAGTCAGAAAAGCAGGCCCAGACCTTCACATTTCCATCACCATGCTTCACTGTTGGGAGGAGGTTCTTTTGATATGCAGTGTTGACTTTTCTCCAAACATGGCGCATGTGATTGTGGCCAAGTAATTCAATTTTGGACTCATCTGTCCAGGGAATGGACTTCCAGAAGGCTTCTGGTTTGTCCAAGTGCTCTCTGGCAAAGTTTAAATTGGCAACTTTGTTCTTTCTTGAGAGCAGAGGATTCATTCTAGCAACTCTCCCATGAATGCCATATCTGTCTATTTTTTGCCTGATTGTAAACGCATGTACATTTATCCCAGATGCTGCCAGAGAGGTCTGCAACTCTCTCGAGGTGATGTGTGGGTTGGCCTTTACTTGAATTATTATTTTTCTGGTGCTTCTTGGTGACAGTTTTGATGGCCGTCCACTTTGTTGCAGTGATGCTGAGTGCCCTCCTGCCACCTGTCTTACGGTGGTTGAATGGAGCTGGAATCTTTTGGAGATGGTCTTGTAGCCTTAACCAGACAGATGGGCTGTCACCACCTTCTTTCTGATGTCCTCGGATGTCTCCCTTCCTCTCGGCATTGTTGATCTGTGTGCTTTATGCCTTGGCACAACAGTAGTTTGGGTTGATTTCCTCTCTCTTTTAATCAGTGCTGCTCAAAACCTTTCCTAGTGATGTCTCATTTGATCGGTCTGCTTAATTGATTACTTGAGCACCCAGATGTGTTTCACCTGAGTCTATTACCCTACATATCAGACTTTTGCACATACTATGATTAAATGTTTCACGTGGTCTGCTGGCTACTTACATAGCTCCCTTAAAAAACAGGTACATGGAATTGATTAATATAAACCCAATATTTCATGTATAAAAACTGGTGATGATAAAATAAGAAAATAATGGTAAAACAACAGAAAAAT
This sequence comes from Isichthys henryi, assembly GCA_026776945.1. Classification (NCBI taxonomy): domain Eukaryota; kingdom Metazoa; phylum Chordata; class Actinopteri; order Osteoglossiformes; family Mormyridae; genus Isichthys; species Isichthys henryi. Next base: position 11,306,741 of record JAODJX010000119.1, on the reverse strand, counting down.
CTAAACTACTCAAGGGGTTCACTAACTTTCAAGCAGCACTGTAATATAGTAATGTAAACTTTTCATACTTGGGATAGTATAATGCTTTTTTGTTAATAGATCACTACACTAGGCCAGATATTCTAAGAAGGAAGATATAAATTCTAAATGGAAGCTAAATTATTGCTTTACTGTTAAAACACTGTTTTTAATCTCACTGTGCTTCAGATGCATTCCATAAATAAAGCATTCTGTGCAGTAGCTTCCAGTGTGCAGGTTCAGTTGCATGCTGGTGTGCCTTCGCTAACGTTAAAGTATTATCCAGAACCTTAAATGAATTTAGCCTGAAAATCCTTTGTGATGACTTGGAGTTACTTATTGAGTTGCCTGGAAAAGTGGTTTCATCTTCCACTTTGTTATATAGATGCTAGATTGTGCACAGATCATGTTTTCTTCATTGGTTATGTGATATTAGTGGCTATGGCACTTCCTTGATTACTAAGTGAATACTTAAGTTAATAATCTATTTAATATTTTTGTTCTTTGTTCATGAACAGTGCCAAAAAGTAATCCTTAATACTCTATGGTACGGCGGCAAACACAGAGATATTGATCGCATATTTTTAAAATGAGATGTGATGGCTGTTATGTATTAAAGCATAAAATACATTTAGCAGACTAAAGAAGACTAAGGAAAAGTTGTGAATAAAAACACATTTTCTTCCCTTATTCAATTATTATATTTCACAGGTGATCACATGATGTTATGCCTAAAGATTATTGGTCAGAGCAGTAAATAAGCAGATCACACTCCCACTGTTATTTTTTTTAGTCTGCTGCAGGCGGCAGCTTTGAATAGATATAATACTTTAAGTCTATATATTTTTTATGCCCCAATTCAGCAATGTACTCAGCATTAAAAATGGTACTTGGTATTTGCTGTGTAATTAAACTGGAAGTGTTTCAGATGTTACATATCATTTTCTTACACATGTTTTATCAGTTAATGTAGATTATTTGGAAGTTTTATGAATGCAAATGGAAAGAGAGTGAGAATCACATCTAAAATCTCTTACCTTTCTTTTATGACTTCTGGATGACATAGTCTGAATGAATTTGATATTTCTGGTAACAGATGGTAATATGCATACTGGTGCTTTCAGTGTGAGTCACCTTTCTCCTTCGTTCCTCAGATTCCCTTCTACTCGGAAATGTGCCGTAGGCTCCTTGCTGGGGATAACTGTAAGGCGCTGGTGGGGTACTCTGCTGTGTATAAGGTTTGTTTTGGGATGGCCTGCTTCTTCTTCATCTTCACCGTCTTCACCCTCGGAGTGAGCTCCAGCAAGGGCTGCCGTGCTGCAGTACACAACGGGTGAGTGATCTAATACTGACACTTCTGGGTAGCAGAGAGTACTCTCCTCACCAGTACGGGCGCCTATTAGTAACTGGAAATCTGAACCATGTGAGTCATGCTACTTTGTGGATGACAGGCCAACATCGATATTTTTTGCTATAAATATTTTTGCTACAAATGCTAATAATATCATTCCACCTTCTTGATGGAATGATACTCTTAGCAGGGTCTCAGTGACAAATATTTACAGGTGAATCTAAAAACTAAACAGGATGGCACGGTAGCTCCCAAGTTACTGCTGCCACCTGACTCCTCCATGGTTGATGGGGTCATTTCTGGCTCTGCTTCCATGTTGTGGAGGTCGACCCCAGATTGGGGGTGGAGGGCTCCTCTCCGTACTCCAGTTGTCTGCAAGTACATATCATTGCCAACTGCTTGTCACTGTGGCTGTACCCTCAAGGGTCTGCTAATTGTACCCTTAGCTGTAGGTAAGTGTACTTTTCAAAATACAGAAATGTACTATAAGGAACATTTTTGAACCATTGGGGTACATTAATGTTGTTTGTGCTATGGGGATGTTTCTTAGAGTCCATTTCTGTACCTTAAATTTGATTAAAAGGTACATTTACCTACAGCTAGGGTATAATTGGCAGAGCCTTGAGGGTACATCCCCAGTGACAAGCAAAGGTACAAATTGGTAGCCTTTTTTCTGAGAGTGTATAGTGTGTGTACCTTAGGATGATTTTAATTTTCATTATGATAAAGTTGAATGCAGGAACAGTTTAATGAATCATAGTTTAGAAATATATTTTGTGTTTAACAGTATAGTCTGTTTGCCAAATTTCTTTCTTCTGTAGCTTCTGGTTTTGGAAGTTTCTGGCACTGGTTGGCTGCTGTATAGGAGGATTCTTCCTTCCAGATGAAGAGAAATTCCTTGAAGGTAGATATTTTACCGTACATTGCTGTTCCGAGTACTCACTTGCTGTTTTTTTACCTACTGAATGGGATTTTGTTTTGGGGTTATGTGATAGAAAAATTGTGATTCTTATCCCTGTAGTTTTTGTGTGTGTGTGTGTGTGTGTGTGAGCGGGTATACCTATCTTAATGGGGACACAATGTCCCCATAACATGATAAATATCCGTTTTTTTTCCCTTATGGAGACCGGTTTCCTGGTCCCCATAAGGGAAAACTCTATTTTATAAAAACCAGCGACTGCTATGAAAAAACTAAAAACGCAAAAACTCTTGTATTTTGTTTGGTTACTTATGGTTATGGTTAGGGCTGGGTGGGGATTAAGGTTGTCATAGTTAGTGTTAGCATTTTTCCCATAGAAGAGAATGAGCGGGCCCCATAAGGATAGGTATACCCTACGTGTGTGTGTGGTCATATATATATTACAGTGTCCCTACTGTGTGATATAAACCTGTTATTTTGATGATTTCACCAAATATGCCTTTGTGCCTTGCTAGGATTTTTCTCTAGTCCCCACAAGGAAATTGGGTAGTGGTTAAGGTTGTCATTGTTGACATTACAATTATGTCCATAGAAATTAATGGAGAGTCCCCACAAATATGGGAATGTTTTGTGTGTGTGTGTGCGCTGCCTGTGTCTGTAGTCACCATAAATCAACTAACCTTACAGTCACTGTTTCAGCCTGGGGCTGAGCTAAATTTAAGCAAGAAAAATATGGTGCATTTGGTTACACACAAGAATTATTTATATAGTTTATTTACATTCAGTTTTATATGTATGGGAGAAGTAACTGGGTACCGTTTGGAATAAGTCAGTAAGAAAAGGCTTCATACCTTACAGACTAACATTGCACTTCTTTACGCAGCGTGTAGTTAGAGTATGGAATAGTCTTCCTGTTAGTGTAGCGCAAACTAAAACCTTGGGTTCTTTAAATCAGAGCTAGATAATATTTTAACAACTCTGAGCTATTAGTTAAGTTCTCCCCACACGAGCTTGATGGGCCGAATGGCCTCCTCTCATGTGTAAATTTCTTATGTTCTTATTTTGTCATCAGTATTAAGTCCAGCTAATAGTATCCATGTATAAGAATATCAGCCATTGGTCAGTATGCCTTTGGGTTTAAGCCCTCGAATTTTACATACAATTACATGAGGAGATAAACGGTTAAACACAGTATGTGTCCAAACCTGGGGCACTTTTTATAAGCAATACTGTGTTTTAGAGAACTGTGTTTTAGATGATGGTGATAATCCTTCATAGCTTTCAGAATCATTGAATTGGTCTTAAGCATAGATATTTGCTAGGCAAAAAAAATTGTTGCCCTCACTTGAGTATCTTATATTGGCATTTTAATGGCAAAGTGGCATAAGTACAAATTTTCCCCTACTGATAGAAACTGGTATATTTGTACAGCAGGTACAGTAGAACCATGTGAGGAACACATAGATTGGTTTTACTTAGGGTACCAGAGTGACGGAAGGGCTAAGTTTGGCACTGCAGAACCAGCAGAACAGAAGAAAGGAAAATGAACAAAGCAGGAGCCAGACATGTGAAAAAGCAGCATTCAGGGAGGTGGAGGTGGTATTCAGTGCTATTGAGGCTGAGAGAAGAACTGGCTGACGTTTATAGTGATTCTTTTGACAAGGACCGGATGGGGTGAAAATTGAATTTAGGATATCTGAGGCAAAAATTCAATGGAAGTCAATGGCAATATATAACTAATAAAAATTGAGTTACAGAGCTCTAAAATATAAATTTTTAAGAGTAAAAATACAACTATTACTAGTAAATATGATCATAGTTTGGGAAATCCGTGTATAAAGATATGTGGAAGATGATTGTTCCATCTTTTTGCAGAAAATGTTTTTTCTCTGCAGTATGTCACTTGTCACATTGTATGAATTATTCCCCAGTCAGAAGCTGTTAATCACTGACAATCTGTGTCTGTCCTGTCTTCCAGTGTGGCGCTATGTGGGGGCAGTCGGTGGGTTTCTTTTCTTGCTAATCCAGCTGATACTTCTGGTGGAGTTTGCGCATCGCTGGAACAACAACTGGTATGACTGCCAGTGTTTCAAAGGACAGTCTGTATCAAGACAAAAGCACTATAAGCACACTATGGTTAAAGTAATACAGTGGTGCCTATGGTTCACAAACGCTATGGTCTACAAACAATTTGGTTCACGACAAATCTCCATGTCTCAATCTGCTCCCACGATGCCTCGGTCCGCCCGTCACCTCACTATATTGTTTTTTTCTTTAAAGTTTTTACTGTAAGAACCATAAAATCAATTAACAAAAAATTTTTTTTGGTAGGCTTGTGAACGAATTAATCGAACTTCAATGCTTTTTTTATTGGAAAAATTCCTTTGGTTCGCATGCAAATTGGTTCACGACCGCTTTCCTGGAACGGATTGTGTTCGTGAACTGCAGGCACCACTGTAATAAAGCAAATGACAAGATATACAGATAACCCCGGAGTGTTTTGAACTTATTCTACCCATTACATATTTATTGCTATATTCTGGGCAGTGTCTGGATTTTAATTTGTATTACCAGATTTGGCTTTATTAATTGCCAGAGTGCTTATCCCTTTACCTTAACCAAAAATCACACTTTCTGGCCTGGTACACCTTTATGTGTTGTATTTTGTAGCTTTGTTAGACCTGCAGATCTTGGATCGAGATGCTGAGACTGTGTCTTGTTTCCACCTGTTGCAGGGCATCGGGCGTACGCTACAACAAGCTGTGGTACGCCGCCCTGGCTCTGGTCACTCTGGTGCTTTTTTCCATTGCTGTGGCAGCACTGGTCTTCATGAGCCTCTTCTACACGCATCCCAAGGCCTGCTTTCTCAACAAGGTCTTCTTGGCGATCAACGGAAGCCTCTGCCTTCTGGTGTCCCTGCTTGCCATCTCGCCTTTTATACAGAGTAAGACCAGATGCTCGCAGCCAGCTGGCTTCTTCCAAAGACATTCACTGGTGTAGGGCAATGTTCGGTATGTTAGATTGGTGTCTATAGATGATGCCTGTATTTCAAAAAAATTTAAATAAAAAAGAAAAACTCCATATGGCTGGCATGTAGAATATTGGTTAAGGTTGTGGCTGCCGGAAAGATCTTATCCAGTGCACATCTAAAATAAAAGTTTGCATATATGTAAAGTACAAATTTATAGTTGTCATGTAATTTATTTTAGCCAGGTTGTTATGCAGTGTAAGACCATGTAGCATTCTAGAAACATCTGTCCAATCTGTCCAAGTTTGCTTGAAAGGATTTTCTTTCCATGCTGTTTGCACACTATGATTTGGCAGCATTTCCACATTTTAATAGTTTGCACATGTGCTTGTAGAGAGCTTTACTAGTTACACACCGTTTTCCCCAGTCCAGTCAACCTCTGGCCTGCTGCAGTCGGCCGTCATCAGCGTGTACGTCATGTACCTCACCTTTTCCGCGTTCTCCAGCAAGCCCATTGAGAGTGAGTGCCGTGCCAGCGCCAGACCACTTTCATCAACCTGAAAGGGTGATTAACAGGAAGGCACTGCAACAGACAAAATAGAAGTAACCATAGCAATGGTTTTTCTAGACAGCTGTAGGAGCCACTCTTTTATGAATATGTGTGTGTGATGTACTCAGACATCCTACCTTAGGCATATTGATTTCAGGGAGGTGGATGAGGGAGGGTGGGGGTAACTTCCTGATCGATGGCATGGGATTGCAGCAATAAAACTTCTCCGCGGCTAATTTTATCACCACTGGCCAGGTGGAAAAAAACACAGAACCCCCCTATGTTTGTTTCTGCTTCCTGAACATCCCCCATTTGTTTTTACCTGAATATTTACAGTAGTAACACCCAACTGGAAATATTCACTCTGTTTGCCTCCTGACTCATGGTTATATTTTCCTTCCAGCGGTTAAAGAAAATGACCTGAACGTCACAGTCTGCACCTTCCCCTTAAACTCGGGCTTTGAGAGCGACAGCAGGATAACCACGGCTGTGGGCACAGTCCTCCTTTTTGGCTGTGTGCTGTATTCCTGGTGAGAGTCGTCCGCACTCTTGTCACAGTAATATTTGTGCAGTCAGTGCTGATAAATCAGCGTTACACTAATTTGGGTATTATCTGGAAATAAGGTTCCGGATGAAGGAGTACAAAACGTGACTCCATCATGATGTTTTTGTTCCTGTTATATTCGAGAATGTGATTGACGGGAATTGGAGAAGCGCACAAAGGAGCGTTTTTCAGATGAAATGATTGCATCGTACATTTGGCCAGATCCTAACAATGCAAGACTTACTGTAACCAAAACGGAATATGGCTAGTAAATAGTGTTTTGCTGTGGAAATTTCCTAATCCTATGTTTGCTTTTGCGTTATTATTGGAAACCTTTATAGCTGTTATATATAAATAGATGAAAGCTTTGCAGTCATCTTTTTTTCCTTATTATTTGTTTGTTATAGTTTGACCTCCACCACCAGAGCAAGTTCAGCAGCTCTGGGAGTGAGCAGGACAACTCCACCAGAATATGAGGTATTTGTCCTTTTGGAATGCACTTCCTCTGAAACAGTTCCTTCTAAATCACAGTACAGGTCATCCCAGAGGCATGAGGGGGGGCATGGAATTCAGCCTTTTTATTTTGATCAGGAAATTAGTTAATTTCCCTCTTATACAGTACTACTCAAAAGTCTTAGGGAGTCAAAGAAATTGATGTTTAAATGATCATCATGTTGGGGTAATGCTATGATATTGTGTCTGTCAAAGTCTGTCAGCTTAAACATTTCAAAGCCTCTGCGGGAATCACCCCAGCGTTTGCAGCAACCAGCCAATACACCCATGTTTTTTCTGACCAGTAGCACACTTTCTAAGGCTAATTAAATTCTCATTTCAGGTTAGTCTAATTAAATAATTAAGTAATTGAGCTGCTGGTGAAATTTAATAGGTTTTAGAACCAAAGCCATGTGACAAAATTTCAGCATGTTTTGTATTATTTGCTGTAATGTTAAATTTGCTTTGATATACGATTGCTTTGGATTACAAGCACATTTCCGGAACGAGTTATGCTTGCAAACCTTGGTACTGCTGTATTGTATATCATAGCTTTTTAAGTTTTTTTGTGCATACATGTATATCCATCAATCTTTCTATCCACCACAAGGTTGCAGCAAGCCTGGAGCCTACCCCAGGAGACACAAGGCACAAGACAGACAATACCCTAGATGAGATGCCATTCCACCATATAACATTTACATACACACACACACACACAGGTTTGTAATTATATCTTTGTGGGGACTCTCCATTCATTTCTATGGGAGAAACTCAACATGACGACTCTAACCCCTACCCAGCCCTAACCTTAATTACCTTAATGTAATAGAAACAGGTTTTTATTACATTGTAGGGACATTTGGTCCCCACAACGTAATACATACTGTATATAACCCACACACAGTCTCCAGTCACCACAGTATCCAGAGGAAACCCACACAGTACAAGGTGAACATTCACACATTCATGGCAGAAGGTGCAGAACAGCAGTGCTGAGCCACCACATACTGTACATACACTATTTTAAGAATACTATTGTTATCGTTATTATTATAATGAATGAATATGTTGTATATTTCTAACATAGTATCTATCACCTCGGAGGGTGCTGTAATTTGGCACAGAGTGCCATTTTATTCATACAAGTTTCCTCTTCTTAACATCTAGAAGGCTCGCTGCTGTTTCTGCTTTGGTGAAGATGATCGATGTAAGTGCATTATTCCATGAAATATTTAGCGTGGCTCTAATTGCCTTTTTGGCCAATAAATGCAATTGCTTAATACTTGTTATTGATACTGTCCCCTATTTATGGGGTTCTCAGCATGCATAAGCATCATAGCATAGGAAAGTAAACCCACACAATGTATGAAATGATACATTATTAACTTTTCAGACAGTAGATTTTGTTGCCTTTTTAGTCAGTGAATTTAATTTTGATTTCACCACAGTCCTGTTGCACATATATGCTTTTGAACTACGCACAGTTATCTGTGGAGTTATTTCTTGGTTTGATCAAGGAGTAGATTCTTCTAATTAATAGTAATATGATTTTATGTGTTCTTTCCTTTAACTTCATCAGTGTGCAAAAGGCTTAAGCACGCAAAGAAAATTATGTTTATATGATCTTCGTCTTCCATAAAACTATGATTCTGTCATTGTGCGTTGGCTTAGCCATTTCAACACCTCTCCTAAAGTCACCTCAGTGTTTTCAACAACCATCACTGGTGGTTTCTTTAACGGGTGAAGCAGATTTTTACCAAAAGAGTAATATTCATATCACATAAAATATCATTTTAATGCCAATGTATAATCACATTGACCATTTCCACGTATAACCAAAAATGTGCAGCTGCTCACAGTGTTTTGCAAGACAAAAGGAACTTCAGTGAAGAAAAACGTTTTCTGCCTCATTTAGCTCATAGAGATGAACACAAATACATCAAGATATGTTGTTACACATTACAAATACTTGCTCATCAAATGTAACAATATACAAAATACTGGTATAATGTATTTAATTAAAGCACTAGTAATTTGAAAATACAAAAATAAATGTAAAATAGTAATGGTATGAATGACGAATATGTGTACCATTACAGCCCTAGTAATGTGTAGTATTTACAAAATACACAGCTTGCTCTCAGTTTCAGAACCATTACACCCTTAATACCCTATGTTTCTCACAGAAATAGTGACGATCACTGGCAGGGGTGCTGGTGTGTGCGTGTGCACACGCAAGGAGGCACACCGATGCTTTTTTAAACTAATTCTTAATGCGTGAGTTTCCTGCTTTGTTTTACAGTAGAGTGTTGAACACGAACACCTCAAAAAATATACTTTTTTAGCTATCCATCCATCCATCCATTTTCCAAACCGCTTATCCTACTGGGTCACGGGGGGTCCAGAGCCTATCCTGGAAGCAATG
>JAODJX010000119.1:11260993-11275422 GCA_026776945.1 Isichthys henryi | reverse complement strand
GTAACGTAATTTCAATTCTCTGTATGTCCGGTACATATGGCAAAATTGACAATAAAGTTGACTTGACTTGACTTGAATTGCAAATGATTAACCAGGTATGAACTGATGACTGCTATACACAAATCAGTGAGGTAATTAGACCAAATTGGTAACAAATGCTGTAGGAATGTTCTCTTCTCTAACAATAACCTAGAATCTGATCTTTCAGACACATTTTACTCGCAATAAACTCACTAATCTTTCAGCACTGCACATAGAGACAATGATTATTCCAGCATGACTGAAATGACACACGATTACGGCATGGGCTTGCAATTACTGCAGCTAATGCACCCCAGTGAACACTAAAATATATGTTTAATCTCTTAAACTGCCAATAGCTCTTGTCTTAAGGTCATGCAAAAGGACGTTTGCCAACAGATAGCCAAATCTTTGAGCAAGCATGACTTGGCCCAGGAACAAAGCCTCCATAAAATGGGCAAATAAATATTTTCTCGTCATTAACCAAAGCTTTGTTTAATCATCTGCCTCTGACAGGAGCGGGTCATGCTCGGTTCAACGACAACCTGGCTCATTACTTGAGAACTGCCTCTTTCCATCTCCTAAAAAATTGGTGGGTCCATTCATTTGACAATTTTTGTTCTGAATAATACATACTGATGTGTAATATGCAAACACACTTTGAAATTACCTGTTAAGTATGTAAAAGCAAAATTTTTCCACATGCTGTAGTACCTTATTTTGTCCAATAGGCAACAAAATATCTTCCTTTAGAATGGAATAGAATTGAATAGAATGCTTTATTTTCATGTGACCAAGGCCAATGGAAATTTTTGTTGGTTAATTAGCCAGGGCCCTGATCATGAGGCTGGAAGATGGATGGATGGAATAATGTTCATAATGCTACATTTATAATTTAGAAATTCTGACACATTTGCACAAACAGCTTTAATGCTGCTTTTACATATAACTTTGTTACAACAAAAGATTAAATGAGTAGGTTCAGTGAGTTGACCAAGTCTGTTGAGGTAAGATAAGAGGTAAAATAAGGGATATACGAATATCAAAAGATGATATTTACAAATATCCATGCAAAATAATGCACTTTACTTTGTACATTTCCAAATATTAAGGAATGCACTCCTTCTTGAACCACTTTTCCAGTACTGGATCACAAGATGGGCTTTGACTCTATCCCAGAGAACATATGGCATAAGGCGCGTAAAAGGAAACAGGACGCCAATCCCATCTCAGGGTATAATCAGTCGCACTCTGCAGACAGTTTATAAGGTCAACTGACCTGACTGCCTTTCTGTGAACTGCAGCAGGATCCCCACAGAACACAGGTAAAACATGTAAGCGCCCCGTAAACTCATAGAGATAAACAGCAGAAGATCCCATTGTTTTGAGTGTCCAGATCTGAACATTCCAGTCACTGGACCTTGTTGCTGAGTGGTAGATTTCTCAAGAGCGGTCTGCTAATCAAAGACAGGTGACTGAAACTGCCCAGGGGGGTACTGAAGTCACTGAGAATGTCTGGCTGCACTTTAAAACATGTAACATTATGCTCTGTGTGAAGGAAGAGTGCCGAAGCTCCTCCAGAGATGGTGATGTAATGCAACATTTATTAAAATTTGTTTCCTGTGCTTAATTATCTATCAGTATGATATAGTTGCTGTACTGACATGTTTATGATGAAATCAACATATTGTTTACAAGTGTTGACATAATAATAGTTTTTCATGCCGAATTCGACATAATGTATCTATCATGGCAGTCAACAAAATTCTGTAAAAACATGCTTTTTTTATAACCAGCCATTGTATCAACATGCTGCTATTGCTGATACACAGTGCAAATGTCATATTTACAACCAATTCGGACAACAAGGATTATATTTGAAAACGTTATTGTGATCAAGAGATAACACTATTGAGTCTGTCAATGTATTGAAGAGAAAGGTTACTTAAAGTATATGCATGATGCTCACTGCAATTCTTAAGGCATATGAAAAAAATAAATGTACTGACCTGTACTTTGACCATGTGCTCTGCTGACTAGCTGTAACAGCATCTGTGAGAGGAGGAACGGCCCCACAAAGGAACCCATACTCCTCAGTGTCCGCTGATTTCCACTATCACCCAGTAGCGGTGTTCCCTGGAAGCACGGAGGCTGTGAATGAAAGGAACTGGGTGTCTGGCTGCCTTATAAAAGGAGAGTGGCCACACTGACATAGTTACGGGGTGAGGTATCTCCCCGGCCAGCTGGCTGAGAGGCAGGGCACTTCCTTGAAAGAGAATCAGAGTAGTGGCTGATGGAGGGGATGATGCCTTTTTCAGACGACCTCATGCTGAGAAGGGGCTGACTTTGCCAGAATGAGTCCATTAGATCCCCAGGACTGGCATTTCACAGTTTGAAATGTTATCCTCCTTTTTACTCATGTAAAAAGAAAATAGCTGTTCAGGTAGTACACTGAGTACTTGATTATGACCGTTATTATATATTTATATATCCTGCCTGGAGTCTATAATAGTCAGGAGCGGAGCTTTAAGTCAATATGAAATAAATGTTAAGTGATATTTGGGGCAAAAATTACAGTAACTGTCTGTAGAAATTATTACATTTTACCTTTTAATTACATTTCTTTCTGATAGTTAGGAGCTATTAAAGCTATTTCAAATCAATATGAATACTAATGGCTTAATTTAGACAATTCGCTCCTCAAAGGGAACAAAGTTCAGTGCTTGAAGCCTACTTGTTTAATCTCGAAGTTTACATGATTGTTTTATGCAGCAGTTGGTTTTTGTGTCCACTAATTGAGGCTTGATCTTCAGAAATCTCTCTAATTAATCAAAACCCCAGGAACTGCATCCTGTTTTCTTTATGTAAGAAATACACTAAATGGATGTAGGCTTAACATGGAAAGGCCTTTTTGCAAATACTGTAAGGATGCAGCTATCATTTTAGAAGGAGTATAATATACTATTTTATACTATTCCTGTCACGCCCAGCTCGTCCAATCCTCATGTGTGCCACACCCCCTGATCATCCACGTGTGCTTCCCTGATCATGCCCAGCTGTTTCTTGTTATTTTCAGCTTGTCTTTCGTATTTAGTCCGTGTCTGAGTCCATCTTCCCCAGACTTGTCATTAATGTTAGTAAGTGTTAGTTTGTTGCCGTCTTCCCGGTCTTCCCGTTCCCTGATTAAACCCTTGTTTTCCTGCAATCCTGCCTGCCTGCCTCATCCTTCCCCGCTTACTGCTTGCCTGTCCAACCCGAAACCTGACAATTCCCTTATAATGCCGCATTAAATAGTGCACATGCATTCACCTAGGAAATACTTTCTGAGCGCTCCAAAACTTTACCTTCTCACAGACAGAGTAAATAACATCATAGCAACAGGGCAGCCACTTCAATCTTCAAATTAAATATTAATCAAGGTATAATTAATAACCCTCTATATTTGTAATAAATTGCAACCTATTTTTAAAGATCATGTTTTTTGTACACCAAAAAATCTTTTATTTTATCGTTTATGAGCACTGACAGATGTTTATATGTTTACAATATAAACATTGCCCAGTTAAAACATGGAGAATATAAAATTCTCTCATAAAACAAGTAAGTTTTGTTGTCCCCTTTGTTAGAACCAAGTGATTATCTAGGTATCTGCTGTACTATGGGAGGTTTGCTCACGGGACATTTCTTGGAATTTCTCTGAAAAGATACTTTAATTACATAATAGAAATAAATATTCCATATGTGTCCAGTGATTAACTGATTAATGGTCTGAATTTGAGATAATGACTAATTCTCTTTTTATTTTCTTTCATTGTTATTTTGATCAATAAAGTGATCTATCACTGTTGTTTTGTCAGGTGACCATGACTTATGGCGGATTGCAAAAAAATATATATATTTTGAATGACTTCTGCTTGCTGCATATAATCCAGTGACATCTGGCAAGCATTATAATTACCTTTAATAATTTTATTTTGATAAAAAATAAAATTCTGCTTTTTAAGTAACCTATTCAGTATTTTAGTATTGGACTTATAAAACAAACAACAATCGATCTTAATTCCAGATCATAATCAGTCAGTTCTTTAATTAAATGGGACCAGTCATCTTGGCAGTTCTGTATGAAAACTGTCTTTTGATTACAACCATCTGATCAACTGATTGCAGTAAGTTACATAAAATCCAACATATGGGCTGGCACAGAAGACAACGCAACTACCCAAACCTCCAGATCCAAGGATTTCAACTTCACCTTCTGTGTCCCTCCGTAGTCCAAAGATAGGAGGTTAGGTTAACCAGGATCTCTTAAAATGCTTGTTGTGTGTGCTGCCTGAGACCGGTACCATGTCCTCGGTAATCCTGGCCCTAACCCTAACCAGGATAAGCCTTCGGAAGGTAGATGTTGTGGTGTTTTAGCTCCATGCAGATTGCGGGGGTGCAGCTATTTAACATTTATAAGAATTGTTCCAAATACAATACATTAACAATACATTAACTGTTTGTATTCTTTTTTTGTCAATGCCAACATTTTATCTGCCTGTTCTTAACAGTTCGGATATATTAGACACATAAGAAAGTCAGTAAAACACTCCTGTACAGTTTCTGAACATACAGTAGGCCTTGACTATTAGACTTAGCTACTATGAATGGTAAGCTGATGAAGTCATTTCCATTCTCACTAGTTTTATGACGTAATCTCCGTCCAAATATAGACATGGATATATATAAGAATCCATTTACATTATTATGGATGTATGTTAGGCATTGTATTAGGTATTGTAACTCATTCAACCTTTCTACTTTCTGTATGCACATATATATGTAAAATGGGGTTATTCATATTCCCTGTACTAAATATATATTTTTAAGCAAAAGTGAAACTAACTAAAAATACCTCATTCTTCTTGTGCCAGGAATCAAAGACCTAATTGAGTTTGTAACGATGACAGCTTGAATTGCTTCCCCAGATTGATTAAATATGTCTATTTAAATGTATTACTTTTATATACAAAAAAAAAAACTAAAAATACCTAATGGAAAATGTGCACATCTGGGAAGGTCTCAGGCACTTATGGGTTATTTCTGATGGTTTCAAGCATTTTGGTTTATTTGTTTAAACAGACTAAGTTAATTGGCCAGGAGCAGCCGCTCATTTGGTCCCAGGTGAAGCTCACTGCCTGCTGCCATGTTAGGTGCAAACTTTAACTTTTAAGGTGCATTTATACGTATTTATTTAGCAGGTGCTTTTGTCAAAATAAACATGCAATTGAGAAAGCAGAGTCAGCTGGTCCCTGAAGCAATTAGAGTTAAGGATCTTGCTCAAGTTGACCATAGGATTTATACCGGTGACCTTCCAATCACGGGCACAGAGCCAAACACGCACTTATTAATCATCTTTTTATCCAATACAAGGTCATGGGATTGGGAAGGACCAGCAGCCCAGACCAAACAGATCACAAAGCAGATATAGATGCCAGTCCACCACAGGGATCTCGCACTAGGAACAATTTATCAGAGGTGGAAAATTCAGGTCCAGAAAGTAAAAATCCAGACCAAGATTTTATATTAACCAACCAACTGAGTACTCCGTGGCTGTGACTCTTCATACTCAACTGGTTGGTTGAAACAAAATCTTGCTCTGGATTTGTATTTTCTGTGCCTGAACTCTCTGCAATTTATAAATGCAGGTTCGCCTAACTGCATTTTTTTGAAGTACAAGTGGAAACCAGAATACTTGAACATGGGGAGAACATAATAAAGCAATGATGGGGTATCAACTCCAAGCTCTGGCAGAGCACCACCAGTCTGCCACATACAGTATTAGGGGCACACCACCACGCTTGAATCCCACCCTTATAATGCGTCCAAGCTGTGCATTATGTGTAGTGTAACACATTTTCATGATGCCACAGGGATGTGACAGGAAACACACAAGGTTTTATCCAGCATGCTAACATGTTATCACATCAGAAAAACTGTAGCGTTACTGTACATTCTTCTGTTGAATGATACAGTTCCATGATAATTCTACATAACTACAATCAGGAAACATGAAGCAGGTCATGATAATGATCGAAATAAGAATATAAGACCATTTTCATTATCTCATAGGGATGTGATATAGCCCACTATATCAAAAAATATGTGTTTATCATGGAATGTCTTTATCTTCAGTGTTATATAATTAATGTCTGGGGCAGCAACCGGCCAGTTCAATCCAATCTGAGGAATACGATTAGCTACCTAGAACAACATTCTGTATTCAAAATGATACCTTTCGGTTGTTTGTCACTTTTTAAGTATTTGTTATTTTTATACTTAACCCTTAGTGTTTGTTAATATTTTCTAATTTCTTGTGCTTGTAAGTTGTAACCCGATTCATCTGTTTCTTGTGTTTCATGCCTATCTTGATTTTATTACAGTCCACACCTGCCCTGCGTTAATCTTGTTAGCCATGTATGTAGAGTAAGTGCTTGTTCTGGTTCTGTTCTTTAGTTAATCATTGTGTATGAGTAGGTGCTGTTGTAGTTTTTGTATGTCTTACTCTGTGTTTTTAGTTTTATTTACTAGTCTAGCCTGGCTCCCTGTGTTGGTCCTGTTCCCGGGTGTCATTGCTTTAGTTAGTACTCATTTTCTAGTTTTGCTACTGAACCTCCCATCCCCTCTCCCCGAGGTCCCTATATTTTGTGGTTTTCCTTCTTGTGTTCAGTTTCTGTTAACAATCCCCTTGTTGCTTGGAGCTGTTCTGTGGATTGTCAATCCTTCCTGTCTGTAACATGCTCCGTGGCAACACTACAATTTATATACATAAATGAAATTGCACTTTATTTTCATTAAATAGGACATGAAAAAACAAACTCAAAAAATTAAGCCACATGCCTTTACGAAATATAGGTATATTCCTGTACTTTTAAACACATTCAGCTATGATTTAACTAACACTAAAAAAAGACTAAGAACATAAGCAGACAGAAGAGAATTAAACAGGGCACGAGCAGAGTAAACCTTCAACAGGGAAACAAAGATAAATAATAGCAAACACTAGGGAAACAGAAAACCAATAAAAAATTGAATGATAGTTGAGGCTGGTCTTCAGCCAGCCTCAAACTCATGGCCAGAGAGCTCAGTCTCTGAGGCACATAAGCAGCCTGTTGAGCTACACAGCGACTTGGGGGACAGGGAAACACACCATGGCTAAAGGGCTACAAGAAAAGGAGAGGGAAGTAGGATGACTAGCGACACCTGCTGGCCAAAAGAAAACAGGATGCATAGGATAGGGTCAGAGGGGTGCTGACTCTGACAGTAGGCAGTTTTATTTGAAATTTATCACTGTTTTCTTTTAAATACCTGAACAGCTACTTTACTGGTGACCTCTTTAACTGGAAGAGAGGAATACATGGTGACGGGTAGTTTCTATGAACCACATGATGTCAGTTCCCTGGAAATTTACAGATGCCAAAAAGCTATGCTGGTTGAACCTCGTGCTGGGTCATGTTCTAATGTGGTCAATGAGCTCATCTGAACCCTTAGACTTACTTAATGCTGCTTTTCACAGTACTCAGTGATGTGCTGGCAATGTACAGGGCAGACTGCTATACTGTAAGCCATAGATTATCAATTTCAAGATCTCTTGCTTTGTTCTCCAGGATTGCCATATCTAAGTATGCATCAGACAGTACTTCCTTAAAATCAGCTTTATGTAAAAATAAATCAATACACTGGACAAATGGGAAGATGTTAATATACTGTATATACTATTCTTGTTTCTAAGTGTTACCCCTGTCTCTTGCACAACAGATTAATTATAGGGGTGTTTCACTGGTGACATAGTGAAGAACCATGAAAGGATTGGCTGGCTTGTTGTAAGGATGTGGCTGGCTGAAATTATACTTTTAAATTCACACTCTCTGTCATTATATGTACAGACAGGACAAACTGGGGCTCTCCCAGTAAGTCTGCAAGCAATGCTCTGCCTTCGAGATGATATGGTGGGTAACCTATTAAGAACTGAAGCAAATGATAAACCATACCTCTCTGTGACATTAGGTCATACTCTTCTGAGTAAAAAATTGAAAAAAACATTTTTAAAAATTACAACTTCCCTGTACTATATCCCCAGCCTACATCTCTCAGGAAATATTACTCAACCCCCTAACTGCAAGATTATTCTCCTTTGGCTTAAATTAAAGTCGCTTTGTCTGAGAATGAAGCAGTTCTGTTTACTTTGGAATCCAGAATTGCGCAAGAATGTCTGTATGGGTTCTAAGGTACTCTTCGTTGGAGATTGTTTGAAAGGCGAGTTATTTGATCCTACATTAGACACCAAGAAGAAACATACAAAGACTCAGACACTAACGGGTGCGTCTTTTTTCACCTTGAAAAACCATTAAATATTGTGACAAATATATTCTTTATACACTCAGTCACAGGCTAGGAACTATCACTATCTTGATTTTGGGACATGCTGCATGCCTTAAAAACAGGAACATTCAACAATCCTCACCCTACTAATGTGTCAAATATGACTTTATGGTTTGTACATAAGAATGTTTAATAATGTAGCATAAGAAACTGTTTTAACTTGTGTTACCTGCTTCTCTCTGGTAAAAGCTTGTGCTGGTTATCCAGAGACAAGTCTGTGCATTTTGCATAATTGACTTGAAGTTTCTGTATAGGCAATAACCATAAATACCAGGGAAAAACCAGCAGCATAAAATAGGTTAAAAGGTGGTGAAATAAGTGTTAAATTACTGATTCCATGTTTGTTCATCATTAAGTAGTCATAATGCTTCATGTATTTCATGCATTTACTGGTATGTTTGTTAATCATTAAGCAATCAGAACGGTTTATGTATTTCATGTAGTAACTATATTAATTCATGATTTGTACTTCAGTATTATCTATATTACTAAGTTAATTGTGCCTTCTCAAATAAAGTGTTACTTTGGGAATTTTTGACTTGTGCGTTCAGTGACTGGCCTCCATGTGCTTCATTTATTGACATTTTCAGTGACTTTGGATACAAAACGCAAACCCCAATCAGAAAATAAGATTATAGGGAGGTGCATACATTCTACTTATCAGACATTTTCTTCTGTATTGTAGTTCTTATGAAATGGAAAATAAACTGAAAATGTGTCAGAAAAACCACAGATCAGCAGCGCATGAAATGAATGGAGTCAAGAGAGAAGCAGTCTGTTGGGTTGTAAAGCAAATCAAGATTAACTGAAGTATATGTCACACAATACTCTACTTAAGCCATGTCTGGGGCATGTGGCCTAGTTCTGGAATCCACATTATAAGGAGAAAATAGAACTCTGCAATATTAACAAGATAGGAACTGAGGTTTAAAAGGCTGTAGCTGTAAAATATCAGACGTCGAGGGCATTTTGTCTGAAGGTTAGATTTCATAGAAGACATAGAAGAGAACAGAGGATTGTAACCTTTTTAGCTTGACAACAGAACAAGAATGCATGAGTGAAATATAGTCTATCGAACAAATAAATATAGCAGATCAATTCGGAAGCCAATGGCACTGAAAATTGTGTCATCACCATATTAAAACACTGCTAGTGCTCTATGGAGATCATTAAATTAATATCGGATCAATTGTTGAATTATGAAGCACCATCCATCACTGTAACTGCTTAATCCCAACCAGGGTAACGGAGCCTATCCCAGGAACAACGGGCACAGGCAGGAACCAACACACTGCAGGGCCAACTTAGAGTCACCAATTAACCTACCACACACTTTTGGACTGTGGGAGAAAATCAGAGCCCCCAGTGGAGACCCACATTTAGGTGGGGACACATGCAAGCTCCACACAGAAAGGTCCTACATCCAGCCTAGGGACCAAACCCAGGACCTTCTTGCTGTGAAGTGTCAGCACTAACCACTGCATCACTATGCAGCCCATTTCAAAAAATCTGATTGAATATTTAGGATTTCTTTGAAAATTATCACCCTAGAAATCCTTTTAAATATATGAAGCATACTCAGGTATGGAATATTCATATACATGTGGGTGTATGCAGAGTTGTTCATCTACCTATTTTCAAAAAACATGTCCCTGTTAGGGTCAATTCCTTCAGAGAGGGTAATGGGACGCCTGTCCATTGCCAGACACTCATTCCTGCACCTACGCAGAGCACTGACACAGGAACGTGGGAATTTAGAACACTGATTCAGAACAGTATGTCTTTTTAAATGTAGGCGGAAACCAGAGTGTCCAGAGGGAATGCATACAAACGTGTGGCAGATGTCCAAACTCCAACACACGGGGGCCAGATTTAAGCCACACAGCCCTGGAGGTGTGAGGAAAATTTTCAAGTATGTGGGAGGTGGGGGATCGTACATTAAAATACAAATTATGACAAAAATATTACTTAGGTATTAGTAAAGAAGTCTCTTACCATAACCATTGCACAACTTACTATGATCTTACAATGTAAGTATAATTTCTCAAGTCAATCTAGTTTTCTGGCTGCTTATATTGGATCCTCAGGTTACATGAATTGGCATCTTTTCTAATTATATGTACAGCTAGTCTTGGATAATATATGGACTTGGCTAATGTCAAAAATAGATCTTTATTTTTCTGATTTAAATGCTGCAAATGTTTCTGGTACTTAAAGTATATATTGGACATATGCATCAGGTCAAATACTTCAGAAAGGAAAAAGTCTGAACAAAAGAACACGTTATAGAAATATGATATTAATATGTATTCTATTTATATTCTGTAGACTCTAAACAAGCAGGTTTATGCTCAGGTTATGTAATGATCATTGAGATATATTATTTTCATTGAGATATACATTTGCATTAGTGCACAGGCAAAACACAGCTGTGTCCAACTGCTTTTGAGCACTTGTATTGTTCTTCTACCTAAGTGAGACAATTAGTTTTATTATTTTATGAAGATTAATAATAAGACAGGGATTCTGGGTTGTCACCTGTATGCCATCAGCAGATTAGCAGTACAATCATTACACTTATTTGCTGCAATATTCATTGTGCTCTACTTAACAGGCTGGCAGAGATTAAATGAACTCACTGCTGCCTCTGGTGGGGGCAGGGAGTATACAGCATAAGCGCCACATGGAAGCCATTAGCTCAACAGTTGATAATCTGACACATGTCAGATTTTTGCCTCTTTTGTGTGTGTTCTGTTCCGGGTACAAGATGAGAGAAAATCTGAAGCCAAAAGATCTCTGCTCCTTGACCGTGAAAGCATTCAAAAGTAGAAAAGTGCAAGAAAATGTGCAGAGGGTGGAATTATTTAAAACGTAATATTTACCTACAATAAAAGGGAGTTGTTGACTTTATTTATGGTAGAGTATTCTTTTCCTTATCTTGAATACTTATGAATCACAGAATAAGCAACTCAGGTTACATAGAAGTAGTATATAACCAACAAATGTGTTCGTGTCTAGCACATGTGCTTAAGCATAAGGTTATATAGCTTGGGCACCCATAGTTTTCTGTTTTATTATTCATATAAGCCTCTATTGCATTACCCAATAAATACGCTTCTAACTACATAGTAATCTTTATGGGTATGGGACCACTGCTGGGAGCATAATAATGTTGCTAAATGTGTAACCATGGGTCTAAGACCCCAGTAGGGGATATTTTCTAAAAGGATGTGTAAACATATGGAAAACTTTACTTCCTAGAGAGGGGGTGTAATTTGCTAACCATGCAGAATTTTAAGCCGTGGATGACACGCCTGTTTAAATGCATTCCTTAGGACAACACAAAATGTTTGAAACCGAAACCTTTATTTCCTGCCATGTCCATCCAGGATGAAGAGGATAATGCTTTTTACAGAAAGGGAAGGTCCTTTCTTTGAAGCCATATGCAGGAAATTAAACTGATTATAGCCATTGCTCTTCTGTCCACTATGCAGTATCTATTATGGAATCTCATTTGCAAAAACTGGGTAATTAATAATTACTTCTATGTTTAAAAACTTCCTACAGTACATGCGCCATCTTCCATTCACTTCTTTTGCACATGGCATACACAGAAGGCCTTAAGAAAAATAATATATTTCATAAGAGAAAAAGTTGCATTGAATAATTCTGTATTGCTATTGTGCCGTCTCCAGTGGATGTGACCATATTTGCATAAATCGCTTGTTTCTTGTAAAATAGCCCTTGTATTGCAATAGTAAAGCTAAAAGATATTACACAGGTAGGTTTGCCAGTGTAGTACTAAAAATATAGAATAAGCCCAATCATCTTCCTTTAAGTGTTTGTCACTCGCAGGGTCTTTTATGTTCTCAAACAACCCACAAAGCCTTTAAAATCTCAAAAGCAAGGTTTTATTTCTTTAAAATATATAGTACGAGAGGTCTGCAAAATAATCATGATTTCCATTGCATGTCCTCAGCATAGCCAAAGCAATTCCTTGCATTAATGCATATAAATGCTAAGGGGGATTCCACCCTGGTTATGCGGGTAACCTTATCACTGCAGGGGCTGTCATGCTGTAAAGGTTCGACCTTTGATTCTAAACTGCATTCCCCCACCTCCAGATTCAACCAGGAGACATGATGTAACCAAATGGGAGGCAATTAAAAACAACAGCAGCAGATTATAAAAAGTAGAAAATCCCAGGAGATTCCACACGGTCTGGGTTTCTTGAGGTGGGCAGCATTCGGCTTTTACTGCACAGGTTGTGGTGAAATCAGCACTACACCATCTTCCACCATCTTTAAAAAATAAAGACCAGCTGCTCTTCCTAGGCCATCCATGTCGATTGCCTGACCCCCGGAGTTTGAAATACACAAGGTCTTGTCACAGCAGGGGCATCCAGCATCAAAGGCTCCACTAATGGCTGAAAAACAGGACAAAAAAAAACAACAAACTTGTTACATTTGTTCCAGGCTCTAAACAAATGGAGCAATTTACTTCAGTGGGAGAGAGTCCCTGAAAACAGAGATGGATGGTTTGCGCACCGCGCCCAATGAGGTGCCACAAATCAGTCAGCCGTCTTGGGGCTTTTTGCATAAAAGCTCACAATGTGGGCCAATGAAAGCGGCAAAGTTGTGCAATGCATTGTTTTTAAGATGCAGATCTCAAGACTGAACACTTCATTTTGTTTGAAATGATTGAAAGGATGATTTAACAATACATTATACCCAGAAGCCCAGCCATTACATCATTTATACAGAACAATATTGTACATTAAAGAAGGAAAAGGGGAATACAGAAAAAAGAATGAAAGAAAGAAAACCAGATGACACCAGAGGAGAGTAAACAAAAAGCCAAATGTTTTTATCACAATTAGGAATAAAAAAACCTCTGGGGGGGGGGGGGTCTACAGTAAACTAGCTGCCTAGTCCCCCCAGGTAGATGGACAACATTATAGAAAAAAGAGAGAATAGATATGCTTGCAAGGTGACTGTCAAAGGTCAAAGCCAAAGTCCATTAATGCTTTGGTTCTCCATGTCGGCCTGTGGATTTGGCAGATTGAAGGCCACACCCACGATGTCACAGTGCATAAGTCACATCCACAATGTCACCATTCTAATGGACTGAACCAGGACTCCAGCTCAGATGGTGCCCACCCCACGCACCTTCCGGACATGTGGCAAGGAAGGCATGTGCGGTCAGAACAAACAGTCACATTGATGAACAAGTATAGTACATCAAAATGGCCCAAAGGTCCCAAATTAAGAGTGCCACTGCATTTTAAACATTCCTCCTGATTTAAGCTGCCTACAAAACATTCCTCCTTTACATATCGGAAACGGAAGGTCAGACCCTGCAAGGTGATCAGTCTTGACTTGATTTAAAGATGCAGTTCTTAACCATTGTGTACTTTCCTATTTTGAATGTGTTGCTCCCTACAATGCATGACATAAAAAATGAAACATCCATCCATCCATCCATTTTCCAAACCGCTTATCCTTCTGAGTTGCGGGGAGTCCGGAGCCTATCCCGGAAGCTACAGGTATGGGCACAAGGCAGGGAACAACCCAGGATGGGCCCATCACAGCCCATCACAGTTATTTATACTTAGATATTGATAAAAACAGGACTATATAATTAACAGAAATATTATCAGTACATTCATTTGTCATAAGCAATGATCCAGTACGGGGCCTGGAGCCTATCCCAGTAAACACTCTGGGTGGGACACCAACCACATTACAGGAAATCCAGACACACAGCTGTAGGCAAGAACTCCAACCCCCAGAGGTGTGAGTTGACACTAAGGCACTGTGCCGTCCTACCAATGTCACATTTTTTTATTAATTGATAATAAATATATAGTTTATAAATTACTCATAAATAATATACTCCAATTCATCTCATTGGCCCCTCCTGGAGCCGAGACCTTATCGTGGTGGAGGGGTTTGCGTGTTCCAATGATCCCAGGAGCTACGTTGCCT
>JAODJX010000119.1:11227285-11247896 GCA_026776945.1 Isichthys henryi | reverse complement strand
GGCGGGCGGCGGGGTTAAGACCTTGCAAAATAATAAACTATTACAGATGTACAATGTTCAGATGGTTCAGATGCTAGTGGACTTTTTAATAGTTCAATGTTTTTTGTGTACTTCACTGGAATGCTAATAGATAATGCCATGGGTAAAATATGGCATTAAATTATATGCTTAAATCACATTTAAATCGCAGCTAAATCACAGTATATAAGTGCATATAGAATAGTAAATATCAGTTCATGTATTATTAGTCCATAGAATACATTCGCAACTTTGTTAAAAAGTTCAAATTTTTTATATAGTCCAGACAATGTATGCTGGTATATGGCATTTTTTCAGCTATAACTTGTTCTTTTTCAAGATTATCTAGTATATGTTAAAAATTGTAAAGTTCACCGCTACTGCTTTTGTATGAGTTCTGCATGTGCTCTCCAAGCCAATCATAATCATTTTCATCCTTGCAGTTTGACTCATTCAGACAATCTTGTGCGTTTTTGAGAAATTAAACAAAAATGGAGGAGATAAGCAAACAAGAACTGGTCACCAAAAGACATTCGACTTCCACGGTATGTAATATTTTGTATTCCATAGAGATGATATTGAGCAAAAGCAGGCGATTTGTCGGCACTGCTTTGTGTCGGCACAAGTCACGGCAACATCACCGACTTCTTCGACAGAATCTATTAGGCTGTAGTTTATTTTTGCTTTATAAATAATCCAATATTTATCCCATAAAAATTCAAAAAAGCCACTTTTGGAATTTTACAGATACCGTGCAGCCTTAGTCCAAAATAAACTTCCTAACTGAGAAGGCGGGTACAAATCGCACAACAGTGTAAATTATATCATTATGCACAAATATCATGGGTGCGCTGGGAAAGCATATCAAACTGGGCCCCCAACCCAGGCCAATTCTATTATGTTCGAATTTTTTAGGGCCCCCATCAGACATTGAATGTTTTGTTTATCTTTACTTGCGACATGCGGTGCGCATATAAAATGTGGACAGAACTGTCAAATTAAGACACAAAAATAAAATTTTAACACGCTGCTGGGCCAGTACACAAGCCCCCAGCTTCAATGATCCTCAGCATCAGTGGCAGCTGGTAGCTAACAGTATTGCAATGGTGAATTAAGTTCTTAATGAGCTTTTGAAATCACAATAACATTTTAGTTATTTCAAAGTTACTTGTTTCATAATTTAATCACAAAAAGAGAGGAGGTTTGTCCTCCTCTACCACTATGGAGCAACAGCCTTACAAGTGCTGGGGAACTCAGTTTTGCTTCATGAGAAATTCCATTCTGTGTTGCTTTGTTGACGGTAGAAGAACACATTTCCCCAGCCGTTCCTCCAGAATCTCTCAACCCTGGCATGAGATCTGGTGACAGGGGTGGTCACGGTGCCACACATCATTCTTCTCAAACCACTCAGCCTCTCTGGTATCCACAGGTGTCCCACGATATGACCGGTGTAGAAGCAGAATGATCCTCCTAACACCCATTTCAATTACCTTTTGCCAATTTCTTGGTGACAGAATGAAGCATAGAAAGGAAAAACGTTTAGTCTCTTCAATACAGATAAGGAATACAGAACTCTGATCATCTATGTAGAAAATCAATAGGATCAATAGGAATTGGATCACTGGGCATACAGAATTACTTTTAGCAACAATTTATGGGGTAATTTTACAAAATGACATTAAAAACTGTTGCTTCACAGGAAAATATATGGAGGAAATTAGAACTGGAATGGGCCTGCATTTTTATTTGAGTCTTCCATTGTTACTTTTGACTGGCTAAAATGTGCGGTTTTTATACTGTATGATACATCAAATGCAAGATTTTAATGCAAAACTTACAGACGCTTTAGAGGTTTGAACAGTCTCCTCTATCTTCATCAGCTCCATCTCCAGAGCTTCCCTTGTTGATGCCATGCTTTCTTTGATAGTGCCAATCTGACTCTGTACCATTTCCAACTTGAAAGTCTTATTTTCATCCATGCATTCAGTCATCTGTTTGTAAAGATCCATTATTTTCTTCACCGTCTCTTCGGCCTGCTTGTCTGCAGACTGTTTGAGGCCTGCACAGTACTTCTGCAAATGAAATCCCAATACAAAAGCCCAGTTTCTGAATATGCTGAAGTTCCATATATATGGTATTGCATGGAAACATAATACTTTATATATCTTACCTCTACTGCACCATGTACCAACTCCAGGTCAGACACAGAGACCTCAGTGCTTTCTGATCCTCCTTTTAACACTGATATCAACCCACACAATTTATCCTGGAAATGAAGACCACTCAAGTTACTTTCTGAAAATAAGGGTTTAAAAGTTTAATTTTTAAATTCAATAGCACATATGTATAAGTGAGGAAAAGAATGGATTTTGCTCTTTTCAGGTGAAAGAGTAGAGTCAGTAGAGTCTTCCCCGTAGTGAAGTTCAAGTACCTCTGATACCTCTTATTCATGAGTGACGGTAAGAGGGAGCTTGTGGCTGACAGGCAGATTGGTTCAGCAACTGCAGTTTTACAGACACTGAGGATGTCCATGCCGATAAAACGGGAGCAAAAGTCATGACAAGACTTGTGCTTTACCACTAAGTCAACATCCCTATCCTAACTTCATGAATTGTGGGCAATAACTGATAAAACAAGTTCTCAAGCCAAAATCAGGTTGCTCCAAAGGGTTGCTGGAGGTCCATATAGAGCCACTGCTCTTTTGGATCGAGAGGAGTTAGTTGAAGGGTTTTTTTTTTTGCATCTAATAAGGATGCCACCTCGATGGCTCCCAAGTGACTGTGCCAAGCATGTCCCACTGGGCGGAGGCCCCGGATTATATCTCCCAGCTGGCTTAGAAACATCTAGGGATCCCCCAGAATAACACAGATAAGATTTGTGGCCATGGAAAAAGAAACTACTCAGCATGACACCATTGCGACAGTCATCAGGCAAAGCAGTAGGATAACAATGATGATGATATATAGCTTTCTTCAATTTATAGAAAACGGTCAAATTTTGGTGATACTAATTTTTAAACCAAAATACAGTACATGTTGGGTTCGTTGCATAGCAAAGAGATCACTGTGTGATGAATTACGGGGTGAAGGACTCAAGGGCAGGTGTGGTAGCAAAACAAAAGAAGTTTTATTGAACTCAAAAGAACAGAAACTGGGGACAAATAGGATCGGGAGGAACCAAAAATGGAAAGAGGAGCGCAAGGAAGGGATAGACAACAAGAGAGTTCGATGTCAATGACCAGACTGGGGAACACAGTACTTGGAAGCACATATACAGGTATATGAGATTCAAATTACGGGGGAACTAAAAGGAACTCGGCTCAATTGAAAAGGACACGAGCTTCCTTGAAATCCCCCCATGAGACATTCAGGGGGAGCTTTTAAAAAAATGTCCACTTTTGTGTCATATTTTTTTTTCCATGCAAGTTTCCTGAAATTAAAAATAGTATAAATATGTCAATGTCGTGTGTTTATACGCTCATTGCATTCCATTTTCCAAACATCTGTCTCCAATAATTAACACAATTCTGTGTCTATTCCTGCTGTGGACATCCATGCGTGGCGGCTCTGCACTCGAATTTCTAGATTTACATTGCCAGCCTAAGTCCTCATCAGTGTGTGGGTGTGGTATTTCAATGGAAGTTGTTAATTAAGAAAACAAACAGTGCAACAGGGAAGGCCAGAGGGAGAGAGAGAGCTGCGAGCCACAGACAGCTGTTTTATTTCACTGTGGTTAAGAACAAGTTAGCTAAATGAAACTCAGCTGTTTTTTTTTCAAGTGATGTGTAGTTCTTAAAGGGGTGTGTATGAGGAGCAGAAAGATGTTACCTGTGCCCCTCTGCTTTGTGATTTTGTTTTTTGTTTGCTCTGACTAGGCTATTAAACTTCTTGAGTGATTCGTATGTTAATATGGTCCTTGTATGAAATATTACTGATGGCATTAACTGCCAGCAGGTGTAATAGCAGAATGTTTTTTTTTTTTGCAGTATTCCTGTTTTTAATCGCGCTACTGCTCACTTATATGTATGTGTGTGCATGCTACTTAGAAGTCGTGATGCACACTGGAAAATAGGGATCCCCTGAAAGCCACTGTGTAATTTGAACTATGCACGAAACTAACGAAGGAACTAACGAGATGCAGCTGGGAGTGATTTCCACAGGAGGGTCAGGATCGAGAGGCAAGATGAGAGGGCCATAACAGGGAGGAGACGGGCAGGAATATGACACACTGAGATGGGCTTAATGGGCCAAATGGCTTCCTTTTCTGTAAATTTCCTATGTACTCTCTGATGCTGTTTTTGCATCATATTATTGTTGTTGTTTAATGAAATACAATGAGCTATAATAGCAGTTACACACCCCAGAGGCTGAAAAAGCACAACTCAGCCCTGGTAAAGGCATTCGGTTCCCCCATGATTGGTGGCATATTGTATGTCTCTATAAAAATCAAATTTAAATATGAAAGGGCATGACACAGGAGACAACCTAGGTTACATGCTGGTCATTGAATAACACACATGCATGCATCTTCAAACTGTTTTTCCCAGTTGGGGTTGGGGGAGGGGGGGGGCTGGAGCCTATCCCAAGCAGTACAGTGCACTAGGCTGGGTGTACACTGGATTGGATGCCAGTTCATTGAATTACAGTATTTAAGAATGTCAGCGTTGTTGTTTGTTCTTGATAGGTTTTAACTTGTTATGCATTTTCTGCCTCAACTTATCACTCTGGTCAAAAGCATCTACCAAATAAATAAATGTAAATTTGAAGAAAAAAATGCACATCAAACCACATTCACAGCAGTTCTAGGTGACACTTCAATGTCCTTCACGATATTTATTTATACAGGCTATTGAAGCCTGTGTGTGTATAATTAAGATACTTGACCCTTAATTTGAATAACCATGCTTACACTACCATGCAAACAAGCAATCTTTCCCTCTGACCTTCAAATATACATGCTTGTTTCATAAGCTCATAGACTCATGACTGTGTTTGTGTTCACCAAATGGCTTACTAGAAGGTTACAAAAACTTGTGGAGTTTTCTAAATGGTGTGATGAGATTTTTGTTTTATCACACCGCTCACTCCAGATGGTTAAGTAGTTGCAAAAGGGAGGTTTCTGTAGATTCAGCTGCAGTTGAAATTGCAAGCTATAGTTCCAGCATGATAATATAGTATCGTCTTATATAAAAATATGTTGGCATTCCTTAATTTAGAGGACAGTCCCACCCCATGTTTAAATCACAGCCTGGTTAATTCAGTTTCTTAAAGAAATAATTTTATTTTACACTCTGCAGTGTTCCTCATTGTGGGAGCGTCGCACTTTCAGTCTTCATGGATTTCAGCCTTTGCTCTTCCCCGTTTTTGTTAGTGAAAGATTTTGGAATGTTACACGTGATGGTTATTCCCCAGAAAAATACTATTAAAGATTTTACTTCAACTACGGGTGCATCCTTCGGAATTATCAGAAATTCTGCATGAATGGCCCATTGAAAGTGATCTCATTTTCATCTTAAAATAAAATACAGTCTTACTTAAAGAATACACAGAACAACTGTTTTATTTATTAAGACTGAGATGATATTTTAGAGGTCATTTATGCACCCAGATAAAGTTAATTTCCAAAGGGTTCACGATTTGTTTTTCCTCATGACTGTAATATATTCTTGGAAAATTATTTTTCTCCTGTGTAATGGTAAATTTAGACTGTTTTGGTCATTATCCCATGCTCCTATGGCTAGTTTTAATAATAAGACAACATTAAACAGTATTTGTGGTTTTTTCGATTAATAATTGGCAAAGATTTATTCAGGAATATGCAGTTAGAAAGTAAATCATTTATTTATTTGTTTAGGAATAAAATAGCCACATTTTATAACCCCATAAGTTAACTTACCTTTTCAGTTGCTTGCACACTTATCAGAGCACCAATGTCAAATCCATCCCCTCTGTAAATGTCTGTTACAGGTTCACCTTTGACCACAGGGGTTTCATCTATTAAGATAAATTTCTCAAAATATCCACAAATATCACTTGCATCTGATAACCTTCTTTGCAAGGAATCAGAGGAAACGCTCTCCACTTCCTCTGAACACTCTGAATCTTCCGTCTTCCTATTTCCCACTGCTTCTGCATAAAGATCAGAGTAAAAGAACGACATTGCTGTTGGTTCCTCGAGAAGAATGGGGTCGATGATTTTTGGTGGCCCAGGTGATAGAAAAATTGGAGAGAGGGTCGTCTCCTCACTACCAAACAAATCAGAACCACTTTCCTTAAGTGGGGATTTTGGCTGCTCATGTGCTTCTGCTTCATTTTCTTCTTCTTGCATATTCATCGAATAGCTTTCATCTAGTGAAGTACTTCCATAAAATATGTCATCAATATACTCATTTGCAATTGCAGTGTCACTGGAAGCTGCAAAGTGGTCTAATTGCCCTTCTGGGGCACATTCTTGCTTTTCAGGTATTTCTTCTTGTTCACTTGGTTTTGAACAAATGTACTCCTCTGTGCCAGACAGGAATTCACCTGGACTACACTCATCCATCAGGGTAAATTTCTCAAAATAATCAACGCCACTGGCTGTAGCCTTTATCATCTGTTTACCATGAGAACTTGGAGAATGCAGATAATCCACTGTTGGATCTTGTAAATGTTTTTTTTCGTCATGTTTTGTGTTATCCTCATCATTCTGTAAGTTAAATTCACCCGAGAACTCAAAATATGGTTCCAGAGTTTCTTCAATCAACTGCTTCGCTTTGATCTTGGGACTGTCCTCTAAATAAAACAGGTTATCAGCCATCACGAGACTTTCTTCTTCATCCACTGTTGAAAGTTTTGATGGAACCAAAATGTTTAGAATCTCAGAGCCATCAGAAATAATACTAAACAATGCCTGATCTCTGTCCTTGTTTGGGTCTGTTAACCTGTAATATTCATCTGTATTTTCAGGCCTTATGTTGGGCATAGAAAACTCTATCATTGCTGATCTTTCTGGTACGACATTCTCACTAGGTGTGGTTACAGGTCTGCTTGATTTTTCACTAGGCTTGCTTTTGCTGCTTGACATTTTTCTCCTCGATTTGTCCTCATCCATGACAAAAATTACTTGACCTGGTGCCCCACAACTCTCCATGCAATAACCTTCTGAGGTGGTGCTGGCTACTGGCGATGTGCATCTGTCACCAGTGGAGATGGCCTCCCACACAATTGCGCTGTCTTCACTTTGGACTGTCACCATGGAGAAAGAGGGATCCACCATGATACACTGAAGTTTGGGCTTTACATCTTGGTCATGGACAATATCTTTCAAACTGAAAAAGGAACAATGAGGACAGAACAGGGAAAAGGCAGTAGTTCTGAATATTAAAAACAAATATTTCTACCAAGTAAAAATTTTAAACCATTGATTGATTTATTTTCACTGTGAGTCTTAAAGTATATACATATTCAAGCTGTATACTTTAAGCTATTAGCCAATATTTAATTATATTATACCTAGTAAATTTGACGAAATAACACGATAATTTTAAATGTTTTGTGTCATTCTTGGAGTATTACGTTTTTTGATTCTTTTGACACATATTTATTTATAGGTTATCTGAACAGTCAGTCGTATATGTTACTTCGCGTTACTTTATACATGCAGGCGATCACCATATCAAAAACGTGTATGAATTACTCAAAATTAATTTTAGCTGAATCCTCTCAAGGGTGCTCGGTCAAACCTTCCTACACGCTTTCAATGTGCTAATACGTCCCTGATGCACGGAAATTCGCTATGTCTGTCATTTACATGACGCGAATGGTTGCGCTAAGCATGGTACCTGTTGGCAATCTCCTCAACTTCGTCGTCTTTATCAGTTATTTCCATTCCGATCGATTCATCCCCTAAAACAGTCAGTGGCGGCACAGACTGAATTTGTTCCCCTTCTTCTAACCGGCTATCCATTACAACTTAATTATTTGAATAATTTTACGAAGGCTTTCCAATCCGCTGTGAACTTTGTGTTATTCCAAGTAAGGGAATTTTGTCTGACTCAGCGTACTCTCTAAATAGAAAGCAGCACGTCCCGTGTCCCTGCTCTCGATCTGCGCACGTAATATGCAGCCTTAGTACTGTATCAACTGTCTTGTTTCTAGAACTCGTGTTGCAAAATTGGAGCAAAATGTAAAATGGTATTAAATGGTTATGCAATAATGGTGAGTAAATATCTAGCAGTATAAAGTGTTTGAATTTTAAACTGCAAAAACGGTTTGCTTCCCAAAACACTTTATTGAACACGTCAAAAAAAGGTTTGCCTATTTCGAAAAATTCTGATTCCAGTAGAGTGTCCTTCATTATCCAAGAGAATAAAAATGTTAATTGTGAGACTTTGGTTCCTATTCTTCAATTACATTAAAGCCTTATTCTTGTAGATTAAGCAGAAAGTAAAGATACATTCAAAATATATAGGACAGGTTAATAAAAACTTATAAAATGACACCACATTCAAGAAAATTCTTGTAAATTGTACATTAACCAGATGCACGCCCTTAATTCTATTAATGATCTGCCTTCAAAAAAGTACAACAAATACTTTTTGTTGTCCATTTTAATTACAGTAATTGAAAAAAATGGCACTTCAGTTTTCATGTTTAATTTTTTTTACAAGTTAACATCTAATAGAAGCTTGTAGGACATACATACATAAAAAGGGCAAGCATTTAATTATAGCCTTTGCATACAGTAAAAGGTAGACCTGCCAATGTACGAAACACGGGCAGTCAAGGTCAACCAGACACACAACACACTCACCCACATTATTCATTTTACCTGAAGTCCCTCAAGAATATAACAGTGATTCTAACAAAGACACATTATTCCATTTGCCATTCCATCCCAATGGCTTTTCAGTTCGCCACAAAGAGGACAGTTTGGGCCCATTTACTGTCCTTGAATGGAGTACACTAGCACCATGAACTGGATCCTAACGTCAAAGGAAGAAATTTGAAAAACGCTTCAGTAAATACGCTGTATCAGAGAACACCGCCGTAGCTGCAGACTTATTACTTAGTGATCTCCAAAGTCACCTTCAGCAGGAAAAATTGCACAAGAAGCAGTTTTGCGGTTTTATGTAAAAAAAAAAAAAAAAAGATAGAAATGTGTTTATAGAATAAGAATACTGTTTTTTTAACCCATTTACTTTATATCCACTTGTATGGAACCATCCTATGATCTATTTTTAATGGATCATTTTCCCTATTTCATTAAACAATGTTTGTTCAAAAAGCGGACACCCAAAAAAGTGAAGACTGTTGAAGGTTTTCCCATATAAACAAAGCAGATATACAAGAAAAACATGGCCTGAAGCAGGACAGTATTATATAAACCAAAGCAAATTATTTATTTTAAAAAAAAAAAAAAACTAAAATCTAGCATAACATTCACTCCATGGTCAGTTATTTTAAGCACAGGTTGTCAGATAATTCTGCCATTTAGCTGAAGATGGGTTTCTTATTTGTGTGTGTGTGTGTTTTCTTTAACATCTAGATAAAGTGTCTGAACTCCAAAAAAACAAAGAAGAAAAAAAACAGTGCAATGACACGGCCTTCAACAGACAAGCTAAAAGGTTCAGCTAAAACATGTACCGTCACCAACCAGCAGCAGGGACCTAAAACAACAAGAAACCCCGAAGAGATGATTCTTCCATGTCCTGCTAGCAAGCAGGCCCTTCGGCAGCCAGAGAAAAATGGCAGGGCTGTCAACACTTTTGTATCGTCACCCTCACTGGCAAGACGGAATTCAAATCCTTCTTCTGTTGCAGCAACTGCCATGACTAGAGAAACAGAATTTATTTTATTCCATTTTCCATCTTGTCGCAATGTTTGAGCAATGCTTTTTAAAAAGACACTTTTGTATAGCAACGATTCCTGTCAGAAATTTCACCCATTCACAGAACCATACAGGTAAACAGTAGAAACTCCTGGTCTTGCACAAAAAAAAAAATTACTGGCATTAAGATTTACAGAACTGTGCACAGGCTGCCAAAGAAAATTAGGTTTAAAGCTATTTATCTAGGCAGTAAGGGTGTATTTAGTCATGTATTTTGTACATGACACCGATCAGCCACAACATTAAAACCGCATCCCTTATTATATATTGTGTAGTTTTGCGAGATCTGACTGGTTGAGGCATGGACTCCACAAGACCACTAAACGTGTCCTGTGGTATTTGGCACCAAGATGTTAGTAGAAGATCCTTTAAGTCCTGTAAGCTGCAAACTAAGCCCTACTTAAATCTGACTTATTTGTCCAGCACATTGTGTTGTGCAACCTTACTATAAAAGCCAGCATTAACTTTTTCAGCAATTTGTTCTAGGGTAGTTCTCCTGCAGGATCAGACCAGAAGGCTTCGCTTCCCATGACCAAACACTGGGCGCCCCTGTCCCTGTTTCTGATTCACTGGTTTCGACCCCTTTTGGTAGGTACCCACCACTGCATACTGGAAACATGGCACAAAACCTGCTGTTTTGCAGATGCTCTGACCCAGTTGTCTGGCTATCACAATTTGGCCCTTGTAAGGACCTCAGTGACTTTGACACTTGCCCATTTTTCCTGCTCCCAACACATCATTTTCAAGAACTGACTTCTCATTTGCTTAATGGAGCCTTTTCACTGCCACCAAGAACCAAGCTATATCATGAACTAATGGGTTACTATTGTAAATTATCTGAGCCGTACCCAAGCCATACCTGCACTGACATGACCATACTTAGTAGCAGGGCCGAAGGCGTGTCTAAACCAAGCTAGTTGTATCACCACCATGTGACTGGTCGAAATGCACAGAGATACCAGTGATCTGCGTCAGTATGCATGAATTATCTGAAGGAAAACAGGCATATTCTTTATACATCATTCATTATAGTCGTATTGCACATAGCAATGTACATTGACGCATTTCCAATATCTCAGAACATGAAAATTTCCAACCTCCTACTTAAAGAAGCACTATAGAACAGCTGAATGGAATGAATTTGGATATGGATAATGTACGTATACGCAAATGAATTCTATTTTTGCTAGAATTCGATGCTACAACGGTAAATCATGATGTACACTGTGTGAACAGCAAATATGCATCTGTTCGGTCACTGTTGCTCTCCAAACCCGAAATGCCTTTACCAAACCAGCCCTTCTGCAGTGGAAAACCAAAACGAACTGGAACCGTGCCATAACTAATTTCTCTTCATGGTACAAGTCGCATAAGGCTTGGTTCCTGTGTGCCAATGCAAAAGCACCATAATATATAATGGCACCTTTGCCAGATGCCATTCAAGATCAATGTTATTCACTTCACTTGTCAGTGGTGTAAATGCTGTGGCTGAGCAGAGTATAATATTGACAGTGAGAGAGAGAGATAGATATAGAGATAGCTAGAGATAGACAAAGAGAAACAGATATCAAGACAAAGATATAATATTGACAGTGTGTGAGTGAAAGAGAGAGAGAGGGAGATAGAAGCAGACAGATAGAGATATGTAGACAGAAAGATCGACAGATACAGATAAAGATAGAGACAGATTGAGAGACAGAGATGGAGATATATTGACAGTGGATGTGAAAGAGAGGCAGAGATGGGGAGAGATACAGATATGGGGAGATAGAGATGGAGAGGGAGACAGAAAGAGAGACATAATTTTGCTGTATGGTTAAAAAACCTCTGGGGCTTCCTAATCATTCCATGTATTTGTCACACTTCACCACCATTGAATTAACCAATGAATGAATTAGTGAATTGACTTCATGAGACATTGATTATTCAAGTAAAATATGCTGGTTGTGACACACTGGATGATTACTGCAAATAGTGGGGTCAATTGAGGAGAGGTTTTGAAGTGACTAACCTAACACACCAACGAAATCATAACACGAATTTACACACAAATTCATAAAACTTTCTTGGGCCTCTGACTTTTGCATATTTCATATGTTTCTTTTTATGCATGCAAAAAAACGAAATAGCCTTCAGTATTTTTGGTTAATATCAAGACAAACAGGTGATGATGAAGTAGAGAAGCCTGTGTTGTCTGCAATGAGAAGGGAGAATACCTTAAGGAACACTGCTTTTATGGCGTCAAACTGAACCCTCTCGTGAACCGCTCGTGCTGTGTTGGATCTGTCAAAGGGCTCTAAAACAAATGAGATTTCTTAAAAACCCAGCCTGTGTCATCATGTCTGTACATATGCATAGATAGAAAAATCTACATCTCCTTAAGCAAGGTTACTTGAAAAGGAAGTTCTGCTGTGCTTATTATTTTTCAGTGGAGACTGAAATAGTACCTTCAACACAAATGAACTTGTCCTTCCATTCTCTGCAGCTGGGCTTTGGGAGGGCTTCAGCCTCGCGGACTGAAATCATTTGTTGCTCCCACCTGTGGGCACAAACAGGGCTACCATGATGACATAACCTTGTTATAACGAAATATAACAAGTTTTTTTTCGGTAACAGATACAGATAAGTAATGGTAACATTTTCTATGCCATGTCTCTAAGAATCTATGAATACTTTTGTAACAAATTATAATGCATTAATAAACCCTTATGAACATGGCTATAAATCATTTATATACTATAGCCATATTTATAATGCATTATGAATGCTTCATGTAGCTGTCATCTATATTGCACAATAGATGCCTGCATAATGTAGTATAAGGTATCCTTAATTCTTATACCTACCATTATAATGCATTACGAAGATTTTTACAGTACATTATAGATGAGAGCTTCATTGCAGCTTATGAAGTATTAAACAAACTCTATATTGCTTATGGGTGTCAATAGAAGATGCTGTAATGTTTTATTAATTCTTATACCCACCATTAAAATGCATTATGAAGGTATCTATAGTGCATTATAGATGACAACTTCAAGTCAAATGTTACCATTTGATCTAAATTAAAGCAATTCGTTCAGTGTTGCAAGAAAACATAACCACAGGTTTCAGAAATCATCATTCATAATGACAAATCCACTTATTTTTATATGTACAGGTCCTTCCTAACAACAGGGGAAAAAATGTGAACCCTAAGGATGGAATAAAACAAACAAAACCAAATGGATATAACTGCATTCAGGGTTAATTTATAACCAGAGCCTCCACGTACAAATAAGCCATTCATCAAAAAGCTACTGGAAGTGCCAAGGGCCCAGCATTAGAGAGTCACCTGCTTCTATCCATTACCTCAGTAATGTGAAACAGGAGCTGGGGAGCTCAAGTGAGGCTTCAACTCCACAAGCCATTCCCCTTCAGACTTAGGTACATGGCAAGCTACACTTAAGGTTATTGGCTATTTTGGAGCTCAACTTGGAGATAAACAGGGATTAAACATGACAGACTGGACAATAATTCACACCACTATAGAGCAATTAAAAACGCTGCCTTTTTGCACCTGGTTCACAGACACTAAACGAGATCACGGGGACTCTGAGAGCAGTGAGGGCTATCTGGATAGATATATGATACAGAGAAGAATCTCAGCAGGACATGCATGATAGGAGTCATTATGGAGGTGCAGATGAGCATGTATATATGGTAGTCAGTCGCAACATATGTATCACGACAAATGCCAGATAGAAATGCAAATATGCAATTGATTAGTTCCAAAGTGCAGTATTAAGCACATTAAGGAAACTGATATGTGGTGACTTTCCCGAAAGCGATCGATCTTAGCGAATAATGAACGAGATAAAGAATGACATGGGTAAAGAACGAGTGAGGTCTACGTGCGTTTCCCAAAAACCTTCGTTATTCCAGAATTAATGAACAAAGGTTAAGTAATACTTTGTTGGCTCCTCCCCAGCCTCCGGGTGAGAAAATCCTCG
Source organism: Isichthys henryi (assembly GCA_026776945.1). Taxonomy (NCBI): domain Eukaryota; kingdom Metazoa; phylum Chordata; class Actinopteri; order Osteoglossiformes; family Mormyridae; genus Isichthys; species Isichthys henryi. Next base: position 11,234,016 of record JAODJX010000119.1, on the reverse strand, counting down.
ACTGTCGATAACATGAAAACCAGTCCCACGTATTTCAATGGTGAAATATGTTAAACAAAAAATGTTAAACTAAGTAGAAAATCAATAGACACCAAAGAATTACGACCAAAATAATTGTACGTATTTGCTGAAAATATATAAATGGGTTCAAAACGTGATGTTGCTTCCTTTCCTAAAAAAAAAAAAAAAAGCGAAATATAGCAATAGCAAACGGAAACTATCAAAAGAAGCCTTAAAACAACTTACTGAGGTGATGGTTGAAAATATATTTTATTAAAATAAAAAACTGCAACGTTGTGTAGCATAGTACCCATATGAAGAACAGCACAGCAGCATTCAGGGGCAAATCTCAGAGCTCCCAAGGTCTTGCGTAGGCACCAGAATCTTCCATATGCTCAAAGCACACTCTTCAGCAGGCTGTGTTCTTTGGTGTGCAGTGTTATACCTCTCAGCCACGGTTTGGGGATTCAACACTGGAATCAGCAGAAATTCGCTATGCAGATAACCTGCTGTCTCCCCAGACATTAAGTACAGCCACCAGCAAACACACTATCCTTTGCCATCTGACTAACTCCAAGTCTGGGTCAGACATAAGCATCATGTGTATTCTCAGGCCACTTGGTGACAATGTCTGTAAAATGTCATTGACTGTTGCATATCACCTAGACATTTAGGCCTAGTGCCAATAATCCTTTTCGACATGGGCAGGTGGGATTCAAGGGGCTGCAATTACGAATTAAGGGTTCCATCCACTGCACCTACACAATGCCAGGTATGCCCGCAACTGCATGAAAACCAATTTTAGTGTTGCAAGATATCCCCTTCTGCTGGACATTGTATGTATTTGTGCGCAATCTGATTACTGCATGCACAAATGCAGGACACAGCAGCCTTGTTGAGGACATGTGCATCTGTAAGTCTGCAGGAATCCACCAGTGGCGTAGAAGCTGCACAGAAAGAAAGCTGTCAGAAACTGCACGGTGCACTGTGGGAAAATTCTGGTGTGTCCCTCTTTTAAATTTATCAAGCACCAGATCAAAGAGGCTCATTATTTCACCCCAGGCCAGCCTGTATTTCACTATAAGCACAGATAAACATATGAGCATATTTCAGAATGCAATTAGGAAATAGTTTACTCATCCTTAACACAACGACTTTCTGTACAAGATGGAAGTTATGAAAATTGCTCTTGCTATATGACAAGTGTCAGTCATATTTATGAATAATGTTTATGCGTTACATAATGTTCCATTAAATGAGTGTTTTCTACACTTTCATAAAAGATTTTAAATTATTTAATTTAAAAGGATATATAGAACAGTATTCATTAAAATTAAGGGCTAAAGGCACATCTGGATTATGACAGATGAATAAATTACAGCTGTTCCTGGAGATTATCCCATTTATTTTCAAGCTCACACTGACAGTTACACATGCATTAAGCAGGAAATGAGAACACAAAGCACATTCTGGAAATAGGTTATAATAAATTTTCATACGTAGTGAACTTGGGTTACACCACAAATGCCTGGTAACCCCCATTATACATGAAGTTTGAATAAAAATCAGAGTTTTCAGTGGGAGTAATTTACGCTATAAATCATTGCACAACAACGCTTTTGGGAAATAGCTATCCTTTGTGGCGCAAAAAGTACAGTAAAACCTCGGATTGTGAGCATAATTCGTTCTGGAAACGTGCTTGTAATCCAAAGCACTTGTATATCAAAGCGAATTTTCCCATAAGAAATAATGGAAATTCAGATTAATTCCACAACCCAAAAATACTCATATAAAAATGATTAATAACGCAAATTAACCTGCACTTTACTTTTGAAAAGAATCGTGGATGGTGTGAGGGAGACAAGAGAGAGGAGAAGAGGAGGGTTATTTTGTAGGACGACTTTCACTATAACTAACGGAATCACTGCTGTCTGTTGGTTCACTGGAATCTTTTTCGTTTTTGTGCCTCCTTTTCGATTTCGCGGAAATGTAATCATGATATTCTAAAGTTCATATGGAGAAAACAGTACAATGACAGGAGTTTTTCTGAATACGATGACCAAACTGTTTTAGTAATGGTAAAGAAGCATGTGACTGGTATAATGATACATTACGTCAACAGACTCAAACCTTCATGGAAGTTGTTTAAAGGTGCCATAGAATGAAAATCTGACTTTACCTCGGCATAGTTGAAAAACGAGTTACACGGAGGTACATGGAAATGACATATCGTGAATCTCAAACACTGTTGTTCCCTCTTTCAAATATAATTCCTGAATATGTAAAATAAGGAAGTGAAATGAGCCATTTCAAATTCCTACACTGTTACTTAATCTTATCCATGCCCCCAACCTTAATATATGCCAGCCCACTGTTAAGCTCAATGGACATGCGCATTCAGACTTCAATACTTCTACAGACACTGAGAAAAATGAAGCAGAGGACAGCCATGAAAATGGCAGGTTGTATACATAAGTGTGCCGTTTGAGGCTGTGATGGGGATGTCAGCACTTTTTATACCCTTCCTAGTGAACCAAACTATCAACAAGCATAGTTGATGTTCATCTTTAACAGGTCAGTCAGGGGTACATTTCCCAAAAGCTCCCGTTAGCAACTTACACATACAAAACAGTTCAGTTGCATGGTTCGAACTACACAAGTTGCTAATTACATTGCTAGAAACTATGCTTTTGGAACAACGTACCCCAGGGGAGTAGTAAACAACACTACAAAGTCTGACATTGACAAGAGGATTCTGTACTTCCAGTAACCTACTTTGGTTAACAAAACAAATTCATTCATTCATTACAAGCAACACTCATCTTGCATTTTTGAGTTCTTTATTAAACTCACATAAAGCTAGCATCGGAAAATCATTTATTGCGCGAGATGAAAAATTATTTCAATGTACTTGTTACAATGCTGAATAAGTTATGATTACATTGTGCCTAGGCTGTAGAGGGACTATTACAGTTAAATGCGGCAAATTGATTCTGTGTCAGTCATCACAGTGCCACACTGTAATCCAGCTAATCAGAGCAGAGCTCCTGAACATACTAACGTACCCACGAAATAAGGGAAAACCTCCTATTTCATTTAAGGGCCAAATTATAGGGTTGTAAATAGGTCTGTAAAACCACTTCTGGACATTTTTCGACCAAATCAAAATACCTCCTATCTAAATATAAGAGAACAATTTAAATAAAAAGTGCATTATAACCATTAATTATGAAAGAAAACAAGTGTTTCGGCTTTACCCCAAAACTCACAAAATTCAAATAGAGGATATGAATGTTCATAGTCAAAATACAATACTTTATTAATATGTCACCCAGACTTACTTTAGTGATGCACAATATACTGGTCGACATACCGGTTTCAAACATTGGTTAAAAATCAAGATACAGACGCTCCTCTACTTACGAATGAGATACGTTCCAAACGGCTGTTCATAACTTGAAATGTTCGTAAGTCGTTATTCAACACCATTTTAAGGGTATACACAAGTACAAAGAACTAGGATGCTGAGAGTATGCATGCTACTCTGCTGCGTGGCGGTAGTAGCGGCCAGAAGTCGTACTAAGCGGAACTGGCATGCAGAAAACAAAATTGATGTTGCGGACAGGAAACGGGAGCCCAATGAACACAATTTGGACTTACAGTGCTCTTCGTTCATATGTCTGAAAGTTCGTGAGTTGAAAGTTCGTAAGTAGAGGACCATCTGTATTCAATTTGATTTAATTATTACTTTCTAAGTTGATTAGCATTTGATGAACGGCCTCTTTCCCTAAAGTCAGTATGATTAGTCTCCTCTTTAAGAATACACAACCATCTCATAAATTAGATTTTCTCCAGTACAAATACAGGGACTAATATGAAGTTAATGACTTGTGTTATACTGAGTGAAGGTCCCCATGTAGAGATCAGAGAACCAACGTCAAGTATGCGGCACCATGTGTGAAATTGTGTAAAAATCACAGTAGTGAGTAACACCGTACAGCAACTTTACACAATTTACTGCAGTTATTATATACTCGCATCAAAAATCCAACTATTCATCCATCTATCCCCGCTTATCTAGCACAAGGAATCGAGGGTATGAGGCTGGGGACACCCTATGTGAGCTGCCGGTCTTTCATGGAACACATACATGCACACACCATGGGCAATTCAGAAATGGCTACCGACACAACTCAATGCCTTTGGACGGCAGAAAAAACCAAGGCTTCCAAAGGAAAGTCATGCAACCGCAGGCCGGGGTTGGGAATTAAACTTGGACACTACTATGCAATGAACCACAGTGCCACCTAAATTACATAAGACAAATCGTAAAGTTAATCCCTCATTAGGAAAATAAAGCAGATGACAAATACAGAAGCCACTCCCTGTTAAATCAGTACTGACTACCTGCTAATTTGGTAATTTACCAAAGTCCATCATCAACCATGAATGGTTGTTTTTGGGCAAGGCGTTATCACACATTATTAGAACATAGTGAATTGGCTGGCTGTCAAAAACAGCTTAACCCATCTCATGGTGCAATCGAGTCTGTAGCTGATTTATGAGGCACAGCAAACTAGCCAGGAACATAGTGATTTTGTGAAGATCAGAGCGGGATAATAATACATACCAAGGTCATACCATATTTAATGAATTTTGGCAACTCACCATCCTTTTATTCAAGCCTGTTAATTTTGTTCTATAGCCTGGAGTTCTTCTTTATTAAATACATGAAAAAATATTACTGCACCAAAATATCAGGAGTCGTAAGAATTATCAGTAATTTCAGTGTTTTTCTGGTACAATCAAGTTTCAAGCTATCTCAGACTTAACAGATGTACAATACCTAGGATTCATAAGTATTTGACAGAACAAAGAATGGCACCTAACAGATCAGGGTTGACCTCTGATAAAGGATTTTGAAAGAGGGCTCTCTTACTTGAACTCGGTGGCAAAATACTTCAGGAAGCCCAGTAATAAAGTCCCCAAGGTAGACTGGTTCTTGGATTTGAAAGGAGGAATGTCTTTTGGACCCTCTGGCACAAGGTGGATCTCCATGGAAGGGTTGAAACATTCCTAGCCAGAGTAGTTTTTCCATCAGATATCACAATTAGAAGTGAACTGTGTCAGACACATTAATGCATGTACATACTGGCCCACTGAACTAAGTCAAAAGGGATTCTAAAAGGATGTACAATACTTTTTAAATGACTCTCTAAACTAATACAATAAAAAGGCATTAAAGGTGATCATTTGGTGTCTTCATACTGTCTGCAAAAAACATATTCACATGACCATTACACTGCAGTTGCAGGATCAATAGTAGATAAAATAGCTATACAAGTATAGGGAAAGATAGGGCTGGGCGATATCATATTGATGATATATGGCGCATGAGCAATAATCACCAGGGCTTCAGATCAAAGGCAAACCATTTGGTCGGATGCCAGTTTTCTGATACTATATGGACATTTATTTGCCCCCAATATTTGGTAAGCAAATTAGTAGTACAGCTAAAATATTAATGAGATGCGTTTTGTGACACCAAAAACTTAGTAATCTTTATTAAATTTGGTTAGCAGAGCACACCACATCTAGGCCTGTCATGATAAACAATAAATCAATTAATTGCACGATAATTAAAATGAGGTCGATAATTTTTCCGGCTGCGATAATTTTCATTTGCATGCTTGTTTGTTTTCCTCGTATCTCTCTCTACCAAATGGGAATATCGTCTCTTTTTAGCAAACCGGCTCATTTGGCTCAGCTCACCAAGAAGAGCCGGCTCTTTCGGCTCCTAAAAAGCTCTTTTTAAAAAACGCGCCCCTCTCTTCATTAAACCTGATGCTGATTAGCGTGACCTGATTTAAGCTTGCTAAAAATAAGACGTCAACTCGCGAGCGGGCTTTTTCGGAAGACAACGTGTTCCGGTCACTGTTGTCCTTAATGTTTAGGCAGCTCAAAAACCTGGACAATTCTATAAACATTAATAAAACGGCTCTTGAACAGGAGCCGGCTCCCATCATTCACTAAAAAGAGTCAGCTCAAAGAGCTGTCTTGTTCGCGAATGACACATCACTAGTAATGAGGCGTGAACTCTCGTGTCAGTGGGCTCTTTGCATGTCAGCTTCCGCATTCATGGAAATGCGGCTCGCTCATTTCCAGTCTGTGAAAAATGGCATTGGTTTATACATGCCGTTTACAGGACTTGCCCAAACTTATGATGAACGATGTACATCGCTTTTGCAAATCCTTCTCCATAGTACCAACGAGTAAATTAGAGAAGGGCTTTGCCTTGATGTTTGCCTTGTCTTACATCCACGGACATCCACGGACATGAAGGGGAGTCTTATTCGTTCAACTTTGTGACTGGTGTTAGACTGAGACATGAAGAAGAAAAAAAATCGGTTATAATGATCATCCGATTATAATTATCAATTTCGCCCAGGCAAACGTGTTCACTATAAGCGGTAAAGTAAAATGTGGCAATAAATTAAATGAATATGACTATATGCAATAAATTATATTGCTCGGAATTTGCCAGACTAAAGTAGCTACAGATTTGCATACGGCCTGTTGAGGCAACTGCTTTTATTCATATGGAGTGTTTTGTTGTTATTTAACACTTTTTGTTTACAAAGGTCCTAACTGTCGGTTTTGCCTGTTTTCCCTGTCTGAGCCTAATGTTTAATATTTTAAGGGCGATTTTGTTTACAGAGACTTCATAATCC
>JAODJX010000119.1:11214343-11227185 GCA_026776945.1 Isichthys henryi | reverse complement strand
TTAGTGCTCGTTTCCCCATTAAAACCCCGTTTACCCCGTATTCCGCCTGCTTGCCTGTTCCTTGCTCGCTCGCCTGCTTGCCTGTTCCTTGCACCGATCATGACAGAGAGTCCATTTTATTTATTGCTTTTGGTTGTTTTGTTTATTTATTTTGGATATTAAAAATGTCTTCCAGTCCCAGTGTTAAATGTTTTTTAGAAATGAAAGGGTGTGCTTGCATTAATATGCCATTATTATTACTACATCAGCTGAAAATGGTCTCACTACGGCAATATTATTGTTTATCGCAATAATTCCTGGGACAATTAATCGTCCAGCTAAATTTGTTATCGTAACAGGCTTAACCACATCATGCTGTTTTGGTATACTATGTTTGATATACTTTAGTGTGATTTGCATTGAAGTGTCAGTAAAGAAAGGAACAGCTCAGCAGCCTCGATATCTTTTAAAAGAGGAGATCTTGCGGATAAACAAGGTAAAAAGACGTCGGTGGTGTGGCGGTACTTTTTGCAGTTTAAAGTCTGACACATTTATTAAACATAAGGATATGCCGAATTTGCTAACTTTTGGGCGCCATAAAATGTCTCATTGATATTTTACTCATAATATTAATCTGCTTAACAAACTGTGGGCATAAATAAATGCCTGTATAGTACTAAAAAAGCTGGCGTCTGGCCAAATGCTTTGCCTTTGATCTGAAGTCCTGGTGATTATTGATGTGCCATATAAAATCGATATATCACCCAGCCCAAGGGACAGATATATGGAATGACTATGAATCACAGGATTATTTGGAGTCAAAGAGGTCAAATTACAGTAACTGGCTGTTCAAAATATAGCTAACCTAAAAGTTAAAAAGTGACATTTCTATTCCTACATTCTTATAGTATCATTTATTCATACAGTATTTCAACTCCTCTAAGAGGAACAGTTCCGAAAAACTGTTAACACTTCAGAAGTTATAAGCAATATATCCATCCACTAAAATTAACCCAACCAGAGGAGGTGGGACCAACCAATAACATGTCTTGGTCCCACCTCCTCTAGTTGCTTGGACCCACCTCCTCTAAAATCTGATTGGATATCTCTCTGAACCAATCATTTCTCGTTCTGCCCTTTTTTCTGTAAATAAAATTTTCACAAGCCCCAGCTGAGTAAGGCACAAAAGGATCCAGGGCAGCAAATAGCATGAACTAGAGAATGTGACTTGAGCAGAACTTACGGGATAATCTTTCTGAAGGCAAGGTATGACAGGTTCAGACAGGGCTGAAAATTAAACAAAAAAAGAGCTAAACACCCATTTTAGAGATGAATGCCAACACAGTGCAAGTGGCAAAAAAAAAAACACACATTGAGGCAGAATTTAGAGACATATTACTCACTCTGGAGGTAATGCAGAACCATCAGTACCAGAGTGTAGCTGCTAAGAGTCCCACGACTCGCGTCATTGATTCCATGGTGCTGGGCCCACTTCTTTATGATGAGCACGACAGGACGAACGCGACATTCAGCTGAGGGGGAAATCATCAAGTTCTTAACAGCACTGCAAGGGATCCATTTCTTTGTATTGAAATATGACACAGCCATGGGTACCTTGAACACTGTACCGAACATATTTGTCCTTTATTTGAAACATTAAGCTTAAATGTCCAGATAAGTTATTATAAGCGTAATTTAATTAAAGTAAATAAATCTGTGAAAATGAAAGTAGGCAAAACACAGGACCTGGCTTTCTCTTTCTCACTAACCTCACTTACTGTACACCACACTTATCATGACAAGGTTATGCTCAGTGGATATAGAAGAGAGAGAAAAAAGGATTCATCAGCTCTTAGTTTGGGTATATTGTACTTACTGTATGCATAGCTTCTTAGAAGGAATGTGTTTCGTATGCCAACAATGTTGTTAACATTCAAGTCAAACTCCACACCACTGGGGAACAAAGATTATAAGTATTATCAATATACAAAATTCAGAGATGATTGTAAGTTTAAAAAAACCCGCAAATTCAATGTCCTTCACAGTGTCAGAATCATATAAAAAGACTGCTGATGTTATAAAGCTAAAGAGTTTCAAAAGCTTATATTGTTGTTCAAGTACCATGGAGAGATTTGCTCTTAAGCATTTAAACTGGAATTCTGCCCGTCACTGGTGAACTGGCTGAATGTATACACAGAGCTGCCCTCTGTGGCCCAAAATTACAGAACCTGATAGGGCAGATCAGTCTTTTGTGTTAAGCATCACAGTCATGATAGTGACTTATTTTTGCTAAGAAGTTAATAATATAGACCACAATAATATGGAACAACTATTTAGACACATCACTCCACAAACACAGGAGAAAGGCTTACAGAAAATAAGCATATCAATCCATCGATTTTACATTATCACTTTTCCAGAATCACCAAGAGGCAGGGGAATGCCCTAATTTCAATCATTGACAAGTATGTTTGAAACAAAATGAACTGCAGAAAAAATACTATTTTGCATAGGTTAACCTTCCATGAATCTGGTCCTAATTGCATCTCAGGGGGCTGGTATTTGCATAATGTTCAATCAATTAAAAACACCCAAAAAAAAAAACATACTTTAGCGCATAATGCAAAGGACAGGATACAATAGATCTAAACGTACATTTTGGTGACCTCATAACAGCTACCTAAGATGAAGATAAAAATGTCTCCCATGTTTCTGAGACATTTACTGAGCCTGCTTTAAATCTTTAAAAATGCCAAAGGTCGGAATCTCACAGCAAATTAAATATAGTTTAACAGCACTACTGTGATGGAAATCAAAAAAATGTCACATTTATTACGATGATATAAGTCTGTCTGCTTGTAACTTGCCTTTCATTAAACTTCAAATTCATATTTACTCAACCTATGTTATAATTCATTTTAATGTGGCAGTCAATAATGAAATGCAGCCAACGTCAACCAACGACTCTGAACTGTACTTTCTGCAAGCATCCTTTGGATATAAAAACCAAATGTGATACAGCAAAATTCTTTAAGAAAAAGCACCTATTAACCTTTTTTCCCCCACAGAATTGACATTCCATTCTCTCATGTAATTATTGTACAATTTTTTGGAAATATCTATAAGCTATAGTCATGTCACTATTAGTGAAAGAAATGCCTACCTGAATTTATCCCTGAATTTCAATATGGGCACTTTTGCACGAATAAGCTGGGGTCTGTCAATATATGCTGAGAGAAAAGAGGAAAGAAATCTAACTTGAAAAATATACCCAAGAAATATATTTTCCATAAACGTCAATCGCGGCAGAGGATAATCCAAAAATATTCCAATAAAATAGTGAACGACCAATATAAAATACTTAGAGATTTCAATATTGTAAATTGGATTAAAATATATCCAGTCAAATGGTGGGAATAAATAGAATTACCATGAGAATCTAATTAAAATGCACAGACCCCATAAGCCAGACTGGAGTTAAGTGACTGGAATATATATGTACACTCAATGGTTAGCACGGTTACTGTATGTGAGTGTGAAGCAGCTCCTAAGCAAATGTCATATTGTAGGCTTTCACTTAAGCCTTTCACAGGTATACGAGCATCCAAACACCTCGCAACATCTTTATGACAATGATGACATATTAGATTTACATTTTTTCATGGATAGTTCATGTTGCTGGCTTACCATACATTAAACACCATTCTGGTCAAACAATAATCCTGTATTTGTGTAGAACTACAGAATACTTAAAGTTACGTCCAAAGCATATTTCTCATATAGAAGCATTATACCACAGAAGACAAATTCTGCTTTACTGCAATGCTCCTGACCTCCAGTAAAGCATACAGTAACTCAGTACTTACACATCTTGTAAAGCAATTTCTGAACCAGACTGAGGATGTATACTGCATCTGTTCTCTGGTTCACCTGAAATAAAAAAAACAGCAAGACAGCACTTTCAGTTTGGCTTACATTTTCTGAAGTTGTTAATACGCATTCATTGTTGAGTCATAATTATGATGCAAGATGTGTGAGATAAAGAACATCTTTGCCTCGAAAGTATAAACTCACGTTTCCTTCTTTGACAACGAGGCACAGATCTGCATCACTGCTCCGGCTACCAAAGCCGTTGAGGGAAGAACCAGCCAAGAACAGCCTGGCATCTGAAAGGAAGATACAGTGTTGGCACAGTGACCTCGAAAGGGCTCCAGTCATTTCTTAGAGAACGACATAATAGTCTGTTTTCAGGCATACATGGAAAAAGCCTCTGGATTTCCCTTTGGAGCTGAGTCCTGCAGAGTTCCTTCTTTTCCAGGTCATCAGTCTGCTGCTGGCAGGCTTGAAATAGATCCATAATCTGCTGACTAAGCTGATGGCACAACAGGACATTACATTTGTGCACATTCACACCAGTGACTGAAATTAAACACTGTCAAGGAAAACTGGACAAGTTTTACTTGCACAGTTAACTTTTATTTAACCAGGATGTGGGACATGAGCAGGAATCTTGAGTGCAGCTGCTTGCTATTAAAATCAGCTTTGGACAACATTGTCAGGTAATTTGTCATAACAATAACAATTAAATATTTTACTGTAGTAACTTTCCCAGTTATATTGAAGAATCACCATCTAATACTGTGAGCTGGGGCACTACTGCACCTTCCAGCTTCAGTTTCAGGACTTTCTAAGTCTGCATTATCATCGGCTGGGAGTAAAATAGATTCCTCACAGATGCATCAGAACTGGGTCATTGCATGCCTAGAAGGTATGGGTTGCAGTGCAGTCCTGAAGTGTAGATGGAAAACACAGTAACAAAGGGCAGGACTAGGGATGCACCCTACATGGGGAAACTGAATCAGACATTACCTTATCTGTGGCAGCAGCCTGAAAAGAGTCAGGAATACCATGGCAGGGTTCCCCCGTGAGAGCAGGCGCATAGCCAGCCTGCTGTGATCTAAGTGGGCTGACAGAAGGCCCGCAACTCTCACTGCGCAAATGAGCCCCAATGGTCTGAGGTGTTGGCGAAGGGGTGGCCACCCTGGATGTCCTTTCATGGCACCCTGGAGAACTGAAGCGCTGTCGCTTCAAGTCATACAATCCGTTATCATCACTCCTCCTCCTAGAAGACACCGACACAAATACCTCCTCTTTAATTTCTGACTCTCAATTTGATGTTTCTTTGATGAAGTGGATTGTAGTGTGTCAATAATAAAATTTAATTATGCAAAGATTCATTCAAAATTGTTTAATGACCAAAGAAGAAAAAAATCTGTGGTAGAAGCACACTAAAATGAAATAGATGAACATTGACCATCTCTTACTTCCTGCTCATTCCCACTGGGGGCACACTGACAGCTTGAGGAGCTGTATGGAGTGCCTGCTTCCAGTCATAATGACGGTTGATGGGAAAAGGTGAAAGGCTGTTCAAAGAGAAAATATTGAGACAGAAGAACGAAATAAAGACCTATTAAACAGAACACTGTCCGGATCCAATGAAACGGAATGAAACACAAATATTAAGTCACGTGGTCTTACAAACATGTCTGGCATAGTGATTGATCCTGTACTTACTTATTTCTGTTTTTAAAAGGAGGAGCTGTCATTTGTTGTTGAGCGAACACAACAGGTACGGAGAGAAGTCCATTCGCTTGCCCATGTTTAGGTGGGAAGGGCGGGCACCCCAAAATAGAAGAGTGGGGGAACATACTCCCCTTCTGATGCTAAACATTTATTCTGCTACCTGCGTAATAAGAAAAGTGCCTTACTTACGTTGTATCGCAATCATTCCCCAAACGTTAGAAATCATTTCTCTCGTTACAATATAACCCGACACGCATCACATGATAAAATAAGGGTAAAAATAATATGCAGAATTAACATGGGAAGTAAAATGTATAACACTGTTTATCATCTGATGCAACGAGGATACAAGGTTGCGAAGCGGAAACAGCTAAGATGCTAAATGCCAAGAGCTTGTCCACAGACAAAACTTTAAATGCTCACACTTAACCAATATGTTAAAATAAAAACTTCCAAGACGTCTAAAAATGACATCACCAAGAAGGTCTTAGGAAACTGAGTACTAACCCCCAAACTTGAAATATTACTTAAAATTACACCTACACCTATAAATGACTTACAAAGATTCGAGCCAAAATTGCTCTTCAAAGCTTTAATATCTGACAAGAAGTACTCCTTATGTCATTTGTGAATTCTCAGCTTCTTCAAAATTGATATTAAGCTGGAAAGCTTAGCTAACACGCCCGGACCAGTTTGTTGATTGACAAGTAGTATATTTTTCAATACTTCCTGGCAATCGTTGAAAGAACAATTCTGTTCCGGGTCATAGTGTTTTACCGTATAGTTTGTTTTTGTGCGCATTTTATTTTTATGCGGAAACTATACTTCTTTCCGCGACACTGATCAGTTAAAACAGTTGAGTGGATGGATTGATGTTTATACGGATTATTATTGATGATTGATGATACTTGCTCTAAATATGTTTTTTTTTTAAGATAAAGACGCTTCACAGTTACAGTCTTGTAAACCCTTAGTAACATTTTTTGTTGCAGCAAGGTAGTACTAGCTTCAATAGCACTTATAGCACGTATATTTATTTAAAAAACGAAATAACGACACATCACTCAAACTTATTTTGCACGTGTCCTTAGGTGTTTACTTCTCTTTTTACCTGCGTTTTTATGCCTAATACGTGATTAATACAGCTGTTGGTGTTTCATCCATCCATCCATTTTCCAACCAGGGGTCAGAGTGGACCCAGAAACCATCACAGGCAGCATTGAGCACAAGACTGGGGTGCACCCTGACTATCTTATCTGTCACAGGGCACATGTTGGACTAGCTGCATGTCTTTAGGTTGTTCGAGTTATGATTATTATTGTTTTTATTATGCTTCAGTACTACTAGTGCATAATATAGGTTTAAGGTATACCACATAAAGTTTGGGTAGCATGGTAGCCCTATGGATAGTATCCTCCCTGCGTTGTCTGGCTTTACTCCTACACTCCACAGGCATTCTGTGGGGGGAGCTGCCCAATGTGTGTGTGAGTGTGTGCCATTAATTGACAACCCATCTAAAGCAGTGTTTCCCAATCCAGTCCTCAGGGACACACAGACAGTCCATGTTCTTGAGGGGAGCAAAAATGTGGACTGTCTGGCAGGGAGCTCGGAGGAAGCAAAAACATGGACAGACTGTGGGTCCCCGAGGACCTGGTTGAGAAGCATTGATCTAAAGTGTTCCCCCACCCTGAATAATATTCTGCCTGGGTTAGGATACTACACAATCCTGCACTTACATGTAAAAAGTTGTTGTAAGGTGCATGGAAGTTTGACTCACCCAGAAATATAGCACTCTGATTCTAAAGATGTAATATTTCCTCATTCACAGATAATTGTGTTCCTTCATGTGTATTTCGATATATACTTGGTGTTGGTATCAGCAAGAAGAAGAAAAAAAAACACAAAATGTATGATATATTTTATTAGTATATCATTGTATTAATAAAAATATATTCTTTTATGTAAAAAGGAATGATTATTTTAATAATTCATTTTTGTATATGTTTTAGCTGTTTTAACAAGCCCAACATTTAATTAAATTTATGTAACCATTTGTACATTCGAAATGCATTTGTAGACCATAATAAAATAAAATTCACGTCATTAAATAAAACCAGCTTATCCTAACATACTGTTTAATGTATACAATTTAAAAGTGTTAAATGTGTGCAATGCAATAATTATAGATTAACCTGACAATTACTGATGGATATTAGTTGTTCAGAGGGGGGATCAACCATAGGTACATTGTATTTGATATAATGATTAGTCTTTGAAAATCAATGTTTAGTTTACATCCTTTATTGTATCTGTTCCTGAACTAACTGTACGTCAGCCTTCTTTACAGAAACAACGTCAGTCCCAGAACATGTGATGACGTCAGTGCGGAGGGTGGCGTAGTGACGTTGGTCCATTTAATACTGTCAGTGAACGGTGGATGGGGACAGAGATACTGAATAAGATGGCATTGGATGCAGGAATATATAGACGCCTAAAAGGAAGCTTTTAATAAGGATACGACAATAAAATATTGTATCTGGTGAAAAATATAAAAGGTATACTTATCCTCTAATATTACCTCTAAGAATCCAGTTCTTGCCTGTATAAACAAAGGGTGATGGAGCCATAAGAATATAGGTTTAACGGAACACTGAAAATATTTCTCTTTGGAAGGACAAATATACATTACATAATTTTTGTCTGATGTTTTTCGAAATAATTTTTAATTAATCTTATTGTCCATGTATCATTGTCTTACAATTTCCTGTAGAGGAATTTTGATGTGACTGATTTAGATCAGAGAACCGCAATATAGGCAACGAACGAATGAAGATCGAATATTGGCGAATTAAACTTGAAGTGGGAGCTGGATTGAACCGTTCAGCATTTTTCTTGCCCCAGGATAACTATATGCGGTGCAGCTGGATACATTCTGGAAGAGGTGTCAGCTTTGGAAAGTGCATACCGGAGGGCGTTATGAAAGAGCACAGAGTTGTTATACGCTGTGTTTCAGACCGAGTGGATATTTAAGGGTCATTTGGAGATCAGAGAAGGCAGTGACGCTGGCGACCCTTCCAATGAACACAAACGCTCCCTGTTCTTCCTATCTGTGAGCAAACCATAGCCCTCCGTGCTCTACAATTACAGTTACATTTAAAAGAAAACGATTTATAATGAGATTTTTTTCAAAGTAGCTTTATTTGCCTTTGCTTCTCTGGGTGAGCACACCTGCAAATAAGAACTTAAAATGCATTTGATTTGACATTTGCAAATGCACACAGTGAATATATTGCCTTGGATTTCATCTGAACTCGATATTTCGTAGCTGGATTTAAAATAATGTGTTACTGAAGGGAAGCGAATCTGGAAAACCTCATCAAAACGCCGCCACAGTTAAGGCTATTCACAGCGCCGTAGTGGGGAAAATACAGCAATAACCACCGTGGGAAGCTTCAGTTAGGCGCACTACATTTCCATCAAACACATCAGCCAAAATGGGGTAAGTCTTGCTTAAACGTGTAGTTTAAACTCTCATTTTACTAACGTGCCTCTGTCTCTAGAGACGACATTGTTAGGTAGATTTGCATGTTTTAGGGGATTATGGAGATAATCTAGAGATATGCATAATGCAACTGTCCTTTTTTACATTACTTTTTTCGTTAGTCTGTATCAAATTTATATTTTAGCAAGACTACATGTTATAAAAAGAAGCATCATGGCTTGCTTGTATGTTCAGGCTGTTCAATATACTGTATAGCTCTTTAACGTAAATGGGAATTGATCCCCTTGAATACACTTTAGTAACGCCATTCATCAGTAATTCTTGTGACCGCACTTGCGGTACCCATTACTGCGTGTCTTACAATAATAGTGAGTTTAGGCGGATTATTTGAAACGCACAGAACTACTGGTATTCAAGTCCTCAGTGGAGATACTTGTAAAATACTAATAAATATGTGCCTGTCTAATTTAAGCATATTAACGAAATTGTGAATTTTTGAAGTTTAGCTTTTCTGCATATCAGTTAACTCTACTCTTTTAAAATTCAATCAGAGTCATTTTGGCTGAAAATAAAACTTGATTAAGGATATATGTAGTTTAATGTTTTCACAAAGACGTGCATGCACGCACAAACAAATTTGTGTATTGGTAAACATTTCTACAACAGACATGTTTGCTATTAAATGTAAACAACAGCACCTACTTTCACTTTTAGCTCACAATAGGTTTGTCATGTATAATAGTTCGTCATTTCAGTGGGTAGTAGAAATGTCGTTTTATATTTATATGATGATTACATAATATCGATCTACTACTGATCTTTTTGTTCTGAAAGTGTGCATGTATAGCGGGGTAACAGCAGGGCAGCAGTTCTGCATCCCGTTTCCTCGTTCAGGTTTTAATATTCACTTATATCTCAAGGATTCACATGTGACAAAATTATGTAAGATCAGTTGTTCATTCCTAATCGCACCCAAATCTAAGTGTGCTCCAGTAGCAAGTACATTACTACCGTTATACTTACAATTTATTGTAACACTACGTTTAGTTGACTTGTTTATCCAGTCAAAGCACATATTTATTATATTTATAATGAAATTTATATAATATTTTATGAGAGCTCTGAACGTTTTATACCAACAAAATATTGTTATTTGGTATTAATAGTTTTAATAATAGAGGTTTTGAAAAGGTTTAAAGACACATTAATGACAATTTTGGAATCATGCTATGTTTATCTGTCTCAGGTTTGGCTCTAATATAAAAAATTATAAATAACAGTAGTGAAAACTGCAAAATGTGCTTGTAGTTAATGAAACACCTGCAAGTGAGATTGTCTAACTAGGTGACTTTTAAATTTTAGTATTTTCCTCATGGAACATCATATAAATCACTCTACTGTCACCAAACGTCAAAGCACCTTAAATTTTGCTTTAGTCTTACTAGCTTAAACTTTTAAAGTAAAAGTAAACAACATGTTACTTAGTTCAAGGTGAATATATTATACATTTATTTAAAAAATGGATAAAAAACTTGAAAGCTAAAATGTAGTTCTTTGTATGTTTGGGGAAAGCAGGAAATGTTTTGTTTTTCAGCGTCTTCAACATCCCATAACTGACACATTCTAAGAACTGAATGATGCAATAGCGACTGAGGTTTTTCTAAAGATTTCAGAAGGAAGAGGAAATAAATGGAAAACACTGTCTGATCAGTTTGTGCTGGGCTGGTGATCTTTCATATTTTAGCTGTACATAAGAAATCCTTTTGATATTTTATTAAATATAAATTATTAAATAGGTACATATATCTTACTGTAACATAAACTGTATGTCACCACAGTCTTGTACTGCATAAGTAGTATAGAAGATGAATGGATGAGTGAACAATATGTCTGTAGATATTGATCCATCCATCCATCTGTCCATCAATCCATCATTCATTGTTCTATCTGCTTATCCTCATCTAGCTTGTGGCTATAGATGTTAATGTTTAGATTTTTCAGAATGATTTAGGCCTATATTTAGGTTTGACATTTTGGTTTACAGCTACCAAATAGCACTCTTTGTTAAATATTCCATTTATACTTTTTGGGGAGACTTCGTTCTTGGACACTTATCCTAAGAAATTGTTGTAATAGGTTAGGAACAGAGTTTAACCAAAAAAAGTGTTCAGCTGATACCTTTAGAGTTACCCCTCCATGACACCAAAGTGCCCTTTGCCGTAACAGAAAACATTAATAAAGCAGCTGTATGACTTCAGGCCCAGTTCTGCTGGTGTACATTTTGCCAGAGCTACATTCGCAAAGCTCTGACCTCTGATGTTTGCCAACATCACATCATTTTGCAGCACATAAAGAGCACCTGCCTTTGGATGCTCTACTGAATTTGGTGTGAGTGTTTTTATGATGTATGACTAATGGCTGTTTCAACATCAGTGGGAATTTTATTTTATTTTTTTAAAGGAATGGATATTTTCCATGGCATCCCAACCATGGTGTTCCCCCATCTTTGATAGGCTCCAGGTCCCCATGTGATCCTAACCAGAATAAGAGATTGGAAACTGGATGGATGGATGCAATTGATATCCTAATTTTATTTAAACATCAGTGGGTATTTACATATCTGTAAGTATACTGGCATGATGTAGGGAATGTAGTTTGATGTGTTTTACTGATCTTCCTTTACAACATGCACAATCTGACACCAGCACTGTAAAAAACCACCCAAAGCCCAGTGTAAATTTGTTTCCTGCATCACTGAACAGCTGGGAGAACATTGGCTGGGAGATCGTGAGATACGGCCTGCAACCTGTTCTAACACGATTTGACCACTGAAAAATGTTTTTGACATCTTTGGGAGCTGGTAATCGCTGTGTGGCGGGAAGTCAGTTGGGCTGCCTGTTCGTTTTGTGGCATTCACCTCCAACCGCGAGTCTAGCCTTTCGCACATTATGGCTGGGGAATGCATTCCCACCGAAATTCAATAGCGTTAAAGCTAGCTAGCCATGCACGCAAATGGGCTGAGGCTGCAGATCAGCCTCAGTAACAGCTCAGTTGCTCTACCTGATACCCCGAACATGATAACGTCCTCAACACCCGTCTGAACTGAATCAGAGTAATATTTTGAATTCTATTTGGGAAAATGTTCTGTGGCTGTTAAATACTGTTAAATGGATTGCATTTAAATTTATATGCTAAATAAATTTTGTAACTTTATAAATCACACATTGAAAGTAACAATGTGTTCTGCATAAAGCAATATTAAGTTTTGTACTCCACATGTTTTTACTTATTTTATTTGTTTTTATTCAAATTCTATTATAATTTTTCTTACTGTGTCCAACAGTAATACAGTATACAGAGTACAATGACTTATTCACACTCACAGGGAGCAACACGGAATAAATGCCCCCCAGGTGGGACAGTGATGAGAACCTTGGATCTGCCTCTGCATTATCTACCCAGACATTACCTGCATGAATAAGAACATAGATATGAATAGGAAAGTCTGGTCATGTGAGCAATTATAAAGTGCAATTAGATAATCAGGTATAAATACTTATGAAAAGTAGCTATTTTTTAAATGCAAAAATACAGTTATGCATTACGAGTAAACATGCTTTTTAAATGAATTTTAAATAGCAATAATTTTACTGGTATTTCACGACTACATAATGACTGTAGGGGCGGCATGGTAGTGCAGTGGTTTGAGTCTCCGCCTGGGTCACATGTGTGTGGAGTTTGCATGTTCTCCCCATGTCGTCGTGGGGTTTCCTCCAGG
>JAODJX010000119.1:11181190-11207350 GCA_026776945.1 Isichthys henryi | reverse complement strand
AATGGCCGCTGAACGCTTTCACGCTGGTTAACACACACTTACGGACTTGGCCGAACATGGCATATGCTGCAGTTGAAAGCACTTTAGTAAAAAAAAAAAAAAAAAAACATAAAACTGCTGTTTGGAAGTATGTCGCAGACGAGCATGGAAAGGCTAAGGATGTTGATAAGCCTCTATGCAAACAGTGCTACAAAGTTGTGACGACGAAGTCAAGTAGCACGTCAAACCTGGGGAAGCATCTTAAAGACCGACATCCCTGTCTTTATGAGAAATTTCGCCAGGTTAGTAATCTATAAAATGCACTACATTTCAAGAACAAGCTGCTGTGTCCTTCAAAATAAAACTATTATTGGACCAAATAGAACCCGTAATAATTCATCACTGATATTTAAAAAGGTTTTGATCACTCAGAGATTGTGCTGTCAAACCATACTTGCAAAGATCAAGACTTGGTATGAGCATTTACAGCCTCCTTTAAATATTCAAAACTGAAGTATCTGAATACTGTCCTTTCAAATGGCATGACATTGTTATGTTGCAGTTGTGGCATTAGAGAGTACTTTTGATATATTGTGTATGAGCAGAGGTCATTTTCATTATTTAGTGGTAAATTGTGAAAGGACACATTCTGATTTGAGTAATAGTTATTATCTGTCGTGTGTATGTGTGATTTAGCTGAGCCAGCATGCCACACAGTGCTGGATTTCAGCAGAGCAGCAAACCTGTCTGCTTTGGTTCTACATAAACCAGGTGAAGCTGTTTGCCATCAGAAGATTATTTTATTATACCAGTGGCCTCTAGAAGTGACCGTTTACCCGAAGTCAATTAAACTGAAACATAACTTGTAAATTGTAAATCAAACGCTGTATTTGTTTTGGGCATTATGCTTTACAGACTATATTATATTGTATATTTAATCTAGAAGGTTTTCACATCACAGGCTGTGGCCAAATATCATTCATCTACGATAAGTAACAGTACAGGTTTACATTAGAAGTTATCTATTCATTCCTAGATCTTTGATGGGTAAGGGCAACTTTCCATTCCTTCCTAATATATTCCATTGCAAAGACGTAAGGGCACTGCATTTGACATCACATGACATTAATTGGTATAGCCATTCCAAAAAGAGGTTGGAGAGAAATGATGGATTAGAAGGTCTGCAGGAACAATGTGATCATCAGAAGCATGATGCTTGGCACAGGCCAGCATGCCGTGCGAATACTACGTAGGAGTAGGGCGATACCTTGAAGTTAGTGAGCATACTATAGTCGGGTTAGTTTGAGTTGCTACGTTCTTAGTCTTGCTTTGTTCTACAGCACAGACCCATTGATATATGTCTGTAAAGAAGGTGGGGGATTGGTACTATATATCCTCTGACGTAAGAGGATTTCTTAGTTTAGTAAGTAGCTAATTGTGTAATTTCTGTTCCTGTGTGGGTAGCTAGTGATTACACCAGTGGCGAGAAATGTTTCCTAGCGAAAATGTTAATAACCTTAGATTTTCCGTAGCCTTATCTGGAAAAGGAAACGGGAAAGTTTTATTTTCACCAGGAGACCAAAAGCACCAGATTAACTGTCATCTAAACAAAAGAGAGGAAAACAAAAGACAGGGGTGTTCTTTTATAAAATTCTTTTTTTTTCAGCCTGCCAGTTGAAGCACTTGCCAAATTTTTGACAGCTCAAAGGTTTTGTGCCCTTCTGTGTGAAGTGCAGGTGCTTTTTATCCATTTGCCCGTTCTGTACCTGCATGTCAGGCAACCGTTCCTTAATATGCTGGATACTTCCTTTTATCACTTGATTTTCACCATCTGAGGTCTATTTATGAAAAGCTCCTGGACTTTGCAGGGCAATCCTTCAGACTAACCCTGGCAAGGGGTTGCTGGAATCCAGTGGAACATTATTTTATGCATAGTAATGCAAGGTTGGAACAGAGCTGATGGACTTTAATTATTATACACTGATTCCAACCATGGGTCTTGCGAAGATGGAGTTCCTTTCCGTTTCGAGGATCTATTCCTAAACTAAACCCTTTTCACATACATTTTCTAAAACACTGAGCATTTGAGGGTGCTTTAAAATGAATTGGCTTTTGAATATCTCTTCCCTCTGCGGAAATCTGCATTGTTCTACTTCTTTAAATACACTAGAACACCCAAGTGAAATTTGCATATCTCTCCCCTGCTTCCACATGCAGAATTCCATCTTTATCTCTGCACTCCCTCCCACATGCCAGTTAGGCCAGTTTCTCTTCGACCCTCTTCCCTTCACATCTCTGGCAAATTAGGAGCAGTTCTCATGGCGTTCGTTTCCTCAGACACTCTCTGTCCAAAAACCAGAGGGGTAAAAAGCAGAGGCTTTTTCCACAGCAGCGTCTGATGTCATGGGACATCTGTTAACAGAGTTGGAGCAAGACAGTGGGGGGGTTAAGTATTCCATTTAGGCTAATTATATCCAGCTGCTCTGGCCAATCCTCTGTGCAGATAGGTGTATTGTTTCTGCAGTCCTGGCATATTGTTCCTTTGGCATCATTGTCGTTTGTAATGCTTCTTTTTCAAACAATGCTACTTATTAACTTATCTTTCAGTGCAGCTATCGTTTGTTGTGGTTTTTGGATGTCAGAGTGTGATAAATCAAAATAAAAACACCCGAAGTGTAAGACGTCCTGTCTATCCATTTTCCATTCCTGCTCATCTAGTACTGGGTCCTGCTGAGTCTGGAGTGATGTGTGCCCTTTGATTGATTGGCATTCTGTCCAGTGTGTCCCCTGTCTGCATACCCAGTGCATCTTGGGATAGCTTATTTGTCGAATTTGTATCTAAAATGTAGAAGTTGTAGAACATCTTGCGTGACCAATAACTGATTCATATTTAGAATTTCTGCATTGGGTTTATAACTAGTGACTAAAAAGTGTAAATGCTGGTTTTATTGGCTGCTAAGATGATTTCAGTATTTCCAGCATTTTCTTGAGTCACTTGTCCATTGAATGTACTGTTTCCCCCCTGTACGCAGCATCTGTAATGCCACGAAAATTTTGTAGCAGACCGTCAGAGAGGAAGTGATTCAACTGTTCAATGGCAAGCATAATCATTTCAGTTTGCTGTTTCTGAGCAAATCTCTGAGCAAAAAACGTTACCCTTTAATAAGCTTAGTATTGTGCTCTTGTATTGTGCTCTTGTGTCATCTAGAATCACGTAACATAGGCATGAGGGGTGTGGGTGTGATTGGTCTGTCGAGTTTGCATGTTCTCCGGTTTCCCCCTATAGGCCAAATTGAAGTGGTTGAAGTATAGTATTTGTTCCTTGTGATGGATTAGCATCCTACGTACAGGCACCCGAGAGTGACTGCAGGCTCATCTTGACCCTATACTACATATAAGTGGTTTTGGGGAAACAGACACACACACACATATATATATATAATATATATATATATATATATATATAACATATATATATATATACACATATACACATACAGACAGAGACAGAGAGAGAGCATTTGGTTAATAATACTGGATAATAACAGATCCAGTTGCACTACAAATCGGTTTGTATGCTGCTAACTTATGCAAATAATCTAAAAACATAAACATATAACATTAAAATCCATGTTTCTCCCCCAGGTTACCTCTGTGAATAAACTGCAACACATTTAGTCTATTATGAATGGAAAATCATGCATATACATGTAGACCATTGGTAGAAGAGACCACACACACACGAAAACATCTTGCCTGAAAATGTACCTTTATTGACCTCGGTTTAGATTGAACTTGGTTTGTGTGTTTGGAGGCCGAACGACTCAGTTCAATTCAATGTGGCAGATCTTTATAAATAGTAAAAAAAAAACAAAACTCACTTATAATGACCTGAAGGCAGAAAGAAGACAATGGAGGCTGCCAGGCACCTCAGCGGTTTAGGAGTCTGGTGGAATTGAGTGCTATGTTTCAGAAAAGAGCTCAGCAAATGTTACAATTAACATTTATTTAGTGCAGGGTTCCCCTCTAACAGTCTTGGAGGGCCAGTTTGCAGATTTCCCTGCCCAGACACACCTACTAAACATGGCAATTAACTGAGGTAGATGTGTTGGATTCTGGCCCTCCAGGACTGGAACTGGGTAACCCTGATTCTGTGGGAGCGTTTATCCAAAACAATATACACCCAAGGGTCATAGAACAAGGCCAGACAGTGTCCTGGAGCAATTGGGGTTACCGAATGTTTATCACTTGTCTGCAGTTTTTTAAATTCATATTATTATTATTATTATTTGCATCTAAACATAGTAACATACCTAACTAACATAACTAACATAGTAACAAATTTACTATATTTTTATTTTATTATAGTGTAAATGCTTTATTTATTTTGTAGTTGTGTATAAAGAGCTTTCAGCTAATTGTTTTGATCCCATTGTTTACATTTTTTCAAAAGGAGCAGTTCTGTACATTTTTTTGCTGCAGTGAGTTGTAAGCACAGTTCTTCACAGAAAGCTCCCAGCACTGCGAATGAGTTTCTGTGTGGTCGAGGTAAGTCAGCTCTAAAAGGTAAAACACTCCATAGTATATGTAGAAAACATAAGAAGAAAAACTAAAAAATATTATCACAGAGTGCCCTGCGATGGACTGGCCCCCCATCCAGGGTTGTTCCCTGCCTCGCGCCCATTGCTTCCGGGATAGGCTCCGGACCCCCCGCGACCCAGTAAGGATAAGCGGTTTGGAAAATGGATGGATGGATGGATTATCACACAGTAGCCAGGAATGTGCCACACCCTTGATTCCCATTCAGTCAATATTCAGGAAATGGAGCTTTTAGGCCTGAGGGCACCTCCATCTGCTGGCCATAAGGTAGAACTACGCCATGAATGTAGGAATGAACACCTCAAGCTTCAATCCAGTGATTACTTCAAATAAAGAGAGAGGATACATTAAGATTACTGTAATTTCTTTCATGCTGATTATAGATATCTACTGTGTTGTGATACTGCCTTTTTATAGATTGAGTAGCATGTTGTTTAGTTATTTCTTCAGTACAAAAATGAGTAGGCACTTATTTCATTCTCCATAGCATATGATCAGATAAAGATGGTATGAAATGCAGAAATGGAGAGATAGACGGTGATATTTATGTGCTGTGTCCATGAGCCATTGGAGCCACCAGACAACAAGAAGCCCTCAGTCATGCGTCCCGTGACAGAGTGTTGTTAAAAAGAATAGTTCATCTTCTGTTGTTTAAACTCTAACACTTCCCATCCATCCAGTAACAAATTACTCAGTCCTGGGTCACAGCTGGTACTTTTGTGACATTCGTAATTATTTAAATGCCAACGACCAATTTCAAACAAAGGTGAACTAGAGTTGAAGTAAAAAAAAAAAGAGTAAGACACTGCACCACTATTTTCCAAGCTGGTCCTCAAAGATGCACAGACGGTCAACATTTTTTGCTTCCTCTCAGCTCCCGGTAGCAGCAAAAACGTCGACTGTCTGCTGGTCCCTGAGGATCCGATTGAGAAACACTGCTCTACACTAACTGAATGATTCATTGACTTTCGGGAGGCATTTGGAGACCCAGTCTGTGTGCTTTTTTGTTGTAGCTGTATAATAATTGTGAATGTGATGCTGAGTAACTCCAGAGTAATGCTGCAGTAATGCTCTGTGTCTCCACCAGTTAGCACGGCATGGCGTTCTCCGGCACGCTGACGCCTTACACTTGGCTGCGCATTCTCACTTCCTTTCTCACTCACCTCCCACTTGCTTCAGTATCCTTACAGCGGAGGTGACAGATAGCCCACTAAATGGCCCGGGGGGAGGAAGAAATTAGCGAAAGGTACTTATCTGAATTGCTCAATTAGAAACCATTAGATCCCTGGTAGTCTGGTGTTAATATTATAAAGTCAGATTATATAAGATCAGGCAAATCAGGTCTATTGTCGTGTGCAATATGTTTGTATATATAATATTATACAAGAATGAGGCAAAACAGTATGGCCACCCCCACATGATGTGAATAATGTTGACTGTAAAAACAGCGCTAGATGCCCTGTGTGTCATGACAGATTACTCCTGTGATCATCATCAAAATTATCTGTCATTTGTGCCACAGTAGCCCTTCTGTTGATTTGTACCACACAGGAGAGCCTTCATTCACATCTTGCATTGATGAGGCTTGGCCGCCCAACACCTTGTCAGCAGTTTATGGTTTTTCTCTGCTCTGACCGTTCTCCGTAGGTACTCATCACGGCTGACCATGAGCACCCCACATGCCTTGCTGTTTTCAAGATTCTGTGACCCAGTCATTTGGCCATAATCATTTGGCCCTTTGTCAAAGTCACTCAGATCTTTATCCCTGATCATTTCTTCTGCATTGAACATGTCAGACAGGAACACCTGATGTTAGCTTCTAATGTATCCCAGACCTTGGCACGTGCCATTTTTACAAGATAACTGACAATCTTTGCTTCACTTGGGGGTGGTCAGAATGTTCTGACTCATCGGTGTA
This sequence comes from Isichthys henryi, assembly GCA_026776945.1. Lineage (NCBI taxonomy): Eukaryota > Metazoa > Chordata > Actinopteri > Osteoglossiformes > Mormyridae > Isichthys > Isichthys henryi. Next base: position 11,200,854 of record JAODJX010000119.1, on the reverse strand, counting down.
TATATACATATACAGTGAGGGAAATAATTAGTTGACCCCCTGCTGAATTCTTAAGCTGACCCATTAATAAAGAAATGAGAAGTCTGTCATTTCACTGGTATGTTTAATTAAATAGCAAAAGATAGATTATTAACAAAACAAGCAAGAAAAAAATCATTATGTAACAGTTACAAACCAATTTGTCATTTATCTAGGGAAATAAGTATTTGATCCCCTACAAACCAGCAAGAAATTAGGTGAAGTACATGTGCACTAACAACACAAGTAGTACTAACCTGTCTACATCCTCAACCTTATCAGCATGGGAAATAACAAAGAGACGTCTAAGGACACCAGAGAAAAGATTGTTGATCTTCACAAAGGTGGAATCGGCTACATTACCATCAGCAAGCAGCCTGGTGAGAAAGTGACAACTGTTGGTGGAATTATTCGCAAATGCAAGAAAAACAAAATAACTGTCAATCTCCCTCGGTCTGGGGCTCCAAGGAAGATTTTATCTCATGCAGCATCACTGATCTTAAGAATGGTGAGGGCTGACCCCAGATATACATGGGAGGAGCTTGATATTGATCCCAAAGCAGCAGGGACCACAGTCACCAAGAAAACCATTGGTAAGACATCCTGCCGTTACAGTTTGAAATCCTGCAGTGCTCGCAAAGTACCCCTGCTCAAGAGGGCCCATGTTCAGGCCTGTCTAATGTATGCCAGTGAACACCTGAATAATTCCAATGAGGCTTGAAAGAATGTGATGTGGTCAGATGAGACCAAAATCAAGCTGTTTGGCATCAACTCTACTCGCTGTGTTTGGAGGAAAAAGAATGCTGTCTATAACCCCAGGAACACCATCCCTACCGTCAAACACGGAGGTGGAAGTATTATGCTGTGGGGGTGTTTTTCTGCCAAGGGTATAGATGGCTGCACCGCATCAAAGAAAAGATGGATGGGGTCAGGTACTGTAAAATCTTGGATGAGAACCTCCTTCCTTCAGCCAGGGCACGGAAAATGCATTGTGGGTGGGTCTTCCAGCAAGACAACGACCCTAGGCATACGGCTAAGGCAACAAAGGAGTGATTGAAGAAAAAGCACACTTCGGTCATGGAGCGCCCTAGCCAGTCTCCTGACCTTAATCCCATAGAAAACCTATGGAGGGAATTCAAGCTTCATCTATCCAAGTGACAGCCTACAAATCTTAAAGATTTGAAGAAGGTCTGCAAAAAGTGGTGGATGAAAATTCCTGTTGATCTGCATGCAATCCTGGTGACCAACTACAAGAAACGTCAGACAGCTGTGCTTCCAAACAATGGTTATTCCACCAAGTACTAAAGCATGTGTTCTAAGGGGTCAAATGCTTATTTCCCTAGATAAATGACAAATTGGTTTGTAACTGTTACATAATGATTCTTGCCTGTTTTGTTAATAATCTATCTTTTGCTGTTTAAATAAACATACCACTGAATTTACAGACTTCTCATGTCTTTGGGTCAACTTAAGAATTCAGCAGGGGGTCAACTAATTATTTCCCTCACTGTATATCTTCATATACAGTACAGTATATATCTGAAGATGACAAACCAGAAAAATAAGATCTAACACCAAAAACAAATGTTTTGTTGTGGCACCATCACATGGGATCTTCATCCAGAATGCTTCTATGTGATATTTTGGCATTTAGTGCATCTTGATCCCTTTTGAATGGTGCCCTTGTTGGTGTAATACTCTTCATAGAGTACAGCTGTGAGGTGCTGTCACGTTTCCCCAGATGGAATGTAATTCGCATTGTAAATGATGCCATCCGGCATTCCCTCTGCAGCAGCCAGCTAGATGGATGGCTGAAGGTGCATGAAGGACACTTAGCTGTGTCCTTGCAGAGCATTATCATAGATGGGAGGGGCCAATCCGCATCAGAAAGCTGTATAATCAAGGCATTTTTGAGGAACCTACAGTACTGTGTGAAAGGCTTAGACAAGCAAAGAAAATTAGGTTTAAAGTTATCATCTGGGCAGTGTGTATATGTGTGTGTGTGTGTGTGTGTGTGTGTGTGTGTGTGTGTGCGCGTGCGCGCATTTATATATAGTGTGTCTAAAATATTTAACATTACAATATATTCAAATAAACAGTCATACAATAAAAAGGAATATGAATTGCTACAGTCACGGATATCTTGCTGTATGACTAAAAGAACAGCTTTTGGTTCCCAAAGCTGCCCCTCTCTCATCTCGCTAGCTGAATCGCTCGATGAGGTACTACAGTAATTAGTCAAAGAAGGTGTGCTAGTGGTTAAGTTCAACAAATACATGGGTGTATGTGATAGTAACTCAAATACTCTGGTGACTTTAGAGACTGGAATGTATGATACAGTAGGACACAGTGCAGAAATTAGCCAAAGACACACACGTGATACAAACCCTATACAATGTATGGGCTCTTGAAGTAGAATCGGGTCTAAACAGTCCTTCTTTCGACAGTTTTTCTTAATATATTTTCACATTTCCTAAATGTAGCCGGTTCCTTTTTAGGTATACACCCCCTGGAGTCTCAAGGATATGTTGAAGCTGTGAAACGGAAAGCATTTTCCAGGATTATCTTTTAGGGCTTGTTCTTGGGACAGAGTTTGCACTGATATTCTGTAACTGGGTGGAAAATGTTAAGAGACAGAGATTACACAGGATATTAGCAGGAAGTACGTGGGCCTGGATCCCAGAAGCAAAGGGCATGCACAGAATATTCCACATACAGACTATATGATTTCAGATATTAAATACTGTAGTTACTTTGTCATTATATAGTATATCTGAATATAGCATAGGTCTTTATTTTCTGTAGGTGAACATGGAAGGTCTGCTTAGAGGCTTGTGTGTTTTAATATTTACACAATAATTAATTTTTTATACATTAATTCCCAATTTCAGTATTGGCATACAGTTTATGAACAGCTTAAGTCTGCAGCCGTAAAGCTGCGGCTGGTAATTTGGTATAGCCTTCTGTTGAATTTTTGTTTCTCAATTTTTCTCTCTTTCTGAATAATCTTAAATTATACTGCGGTATATTGCAGAAGATTGGGCCGGCTTGGTATTGTGTGCTGACAAGGGAACAATTAACTTTCCGCAGCAGAGATAAGCACCAGTAAGCTGTGTGTTATCTGGGCCTATACTCTTAGTATTGTGGACCACAGTAAGTGAGTTCATTTGGTCCCAGTTGATTGTATAAAGCCCTCTTTGACAAGTGGCATGCTATGGGCTTGTGGAGCCGTTGCAGATGAACAACTTGAATCTGCCGATGTGTCACATGCTGTTTTGTTTCCTTATCCTGAGGTGTACTAGGAGTGTGAAGCCTTCTGTGCTCAGCTGAAGTGTCTGGATGTCATTCAGGCTCTTAATTCAGGCCAGATTCGCTTAATGCATATTTATCTGAGTGTGACCTGCAGCAAGCTGCAGAGAGATGAAGAAATGGGTGGAAACAGACATTGTCATATTAAATTCAGTTTTCAGTGCAATTAAATGGGTATAGGTGAACAAGACCCCATGATTTACCTGTCGATCTATGTTCCTACCGTTACCTATGGTCATAAGCTTTGGGTAGTGACAGAAAGGATGAGATTGGAGATACAAGTGGCAGAAATGAGTTTCCTCCGCAGGGTGTCTGGGCTCAGCCTTAGGGATGGGGTGAGGAGGTCAGACATTCAGCAGGGGCTCAAGGTAGAGCCGCTGCTCCTCCGCATTGAAAGGATCCAGTTGAGGTGGTCTGGGCATCTATCTAGGATGCCTCCTGGACCCTTTCCTGGGGAGGTGTTTCAGGCATGTCGGGAGGAGGTCCTGGGGCAGACCCAGGATATGCTGGAGAGCTCATATCTCTTGGCTGGCTTGGAAACGCCTTGGTATTCCTCCGGTGGAGCTGGAGGAGGTGGCTGGGGAGAGGGAGATCTGGGCATCCCTGTTTATACTGCTGTCCTCGCAACCCAGCCCCGGATTAGCGGCAGAAAATGGCTGGATGGATGGGTGGATGGTTCGATCGATCGATCAGTGGATGGATGGCTATAGGTGATCTATGTCAGCTCTTACAGTATGTGGAATCTGTACAATCTGTACAATTTGCATGTTTTCCTAGTGTCATTGTGGGATTTCCTATCGGTACTACGGTTATCCCCCACAGTCCAGAAACATGCTGAGGTTAATTGGAGTTACCAAATTGCCCGTAGGTGTGCATGTATAAGTGAATGGTGTATGAGTGTATGGCGTCTCATTCTGGGTTACTCCCTGCCTTGTGCCCATAGGTTTCAGACCCCCACGACCCTGACTAAGCCAAGCAATTACAGAAAATGGATGGATAGATAGACAATTTGAAGCATGAAGAAGGAGTAATATTCTTTGGCCTTAACTCAGGAAGTGGAAATCGTTGGCCCTGGAGAAATTAACCAATTGTCTGGGATCCTTCATAGCCCTCTCCTTCTTTCAGGGTGGGGGGGGGTGTTTTCCTTTTAAAGTAGCCAATGCTGTTGAACTGCAATTTCAATAATGCGTGGCACCTTTGAAATTGTTCAAATAGCATCAGCCCCCAGAGCAGGGAGAGAGCTCTGTTAGCTCTCTGCAGTCCACAATTCCTCACTACTCTCAGTACCGTCACACACAAGGATAACTGCAGCTCTTCGGGACTGTGTATAGCCTGAGTACGCTAATTGGTCAAGATCTGTGAGGGGAATGAGTGAAGTCTGGCTGCTGAAAATGCCTCTTGCCACCACAGCCTCGCTCACAATCTGTCGTCATCACCTATACGACCTTAATCGGAGATTTTGGCATTTACAGATTCGCTTCTAGCTGTGTATTTTTCCTGGGTAGCATAGCTTGCGTTGTACTTTGCCTTAAGGTGCATGTGAAGTACAACGGGACCTGGGGTCTTGGGGAAACTGCAATGTTTAGGAGACATTGTACAATATGCTCGATGGTGCACAGTGCATCGGGTTTTAATTTAATAAAAATGCCATAATGAATGATGCACATTCTCTGTCCACTGTCGTCTTCTTACTGAGTTCTATGTTATTGGTCTTGCATCTAGCTGATGGTGCTATGCCATTACTTGGATTAAGACTTTGAATCCATTATATACATTCTCATTTACATGTTACTAGGTGTGCCAGCGCTCCTTTGTAAAGAAGTTTACAGTACCAGTGAATGCAGTATGAATGGCTACAGTGTGTGAGAAATGTGAGTGTGTGTGTGTGAATATGCATTTTTAATGAATACCATAATAAGCTACCCAAGTGACTGGTTCAGCTATATTTCTCTCCCAAACTAATCGCTAAAGCTCACATCACACCTTCACTATGAGCTGCGTCATTTGACAGTTTAGACCAGGAGTCCCACAGCTGTGGAACAAACTGGCACTTGGGTTGCGGTAGGGGAGGGAAGATTAGAATCTGACAGTGTATTTCAGTCTGACTGCTGAATCTGCTATTTTAATAGTAAGGTCTGTCCAAGTCACTGGTTGAAAAAGGTTTCTTTTCACACTCCAGGCTGTGAGAAATTTTAATGGCGCAGGCTTTCATTTATTTATAACTATATTACAGTACATGTCACTTTTATCTGAACAAATACTCCAGTTCTTTATAGTGTACAATAGCAACATACAGTCACAGGAATAAAGATGTCATAATTCATATTGCTGACTGTACTGCCTCTCATTATGGTTACATCCAAATGGACCATGCGAGACTCATGGACAACTTGGAAATAAGACTATGGTTTTATGATGTTTTGGAACGGAAAGATTTTTCACTAGCTGACACAAATAGCTAATAAAAGCGTAATGTCAAGGGAAGTAAAGATACCATTCTGCTTCTCACTCTCAGGCTCCCTGATAGTATTGGGTTATATACATAACTATTCCCATCTACCCACTTATCCTGAGCAGGGTTACAGGAAGCTTGGTGCAGATCCCAGGCAGCAAAGACCATCAGCCAGGGGGTTACACACTGGATGGGAGGCGCACACACACTATACTGCCCCGCAGAGGCAAAACACAGATACTGCAATGACACTGAAAGTGAGAAAAAAGGCAGTTTAGCCCTGGACTTTGTAGTTGCAATAATTTTCACACTGTTTCGATAAAATATGCAGTTACTGTGTTACCTTTGTAGGGCAATAGGCAATTTAATGACCCCAGTTAACCTGTCTGCATGTCCCTGGATGGTGACCCTGGGATAAAATACATGCGCTGCACCGAGCAGAGGAAGGATTTAAATCCCAAAACCAAGAGGTGTAAAATGAAAGCCACTGAGCCCCCATGCTGCCTTCTTAGCCATTCCTCTAGCCCTTAAGGTACGGGCTTTGCAACCAGGGCACACTCCTGAGTCCTGTATTGTATAGGGAAACACTCAAGTCCACAGTCTGGGGTTAGTGTCCCAGACGCCAGTGTGGTCATACAGGAATAAGCCCTTTCATTCTGGTTTTAATCTTTTGTGTTTTATTGCTGTTGCTAAGAATTGCCATTGTGCAATGTTTCTCAGCCAAGTCCTCAAGGACCCGCAGGCAGTCCACAGTTTTGTTCCCTCCATGTACGTGGTGTTCTTGATTGCCTGGGAACTGGAAGGGAGGAAAACTATCCTAGGGTCCCCAAAGACTGGGTTGAGAAACACTGCCATAGGGTATACATACTTATATAGGCTCTTCTCTGGTCAGTTTGAAAATTGTTAATTATAAAATTGGTGTATAAGCCAGTGATCCAACCTGTGAGGATGATCCAACCTGTGACCCTGCGTCTGTGATGGAAACCGTCATGCTGTGGCCTCCAGATCTTACCCAGATCCTCTTTCCTATTTCCCAGGGAGCAGCCAATCTACAGCACCCGTGCCCATGTCTTCCAGATTGACCCCAACACCAAAAAGAACTGGGTCCCCACCAGCAAGCATGCAGTGACCGTCTCCTATTTTTATGACAGCACAAGGAATGTCTACCGAATCATTAGCCTGGATGGCTCTAAGGTAATGCTGCCACCTGTGCCATTACTGTTAAGAGATCTGTAATATCTAGCTTTTCATTTTGCCTTCCACACTGCTGCCATTATACCAGCTGTTACATAAACTTTGTGAAATTGTATGTCAGAATATGCATTTCGATTAGGGAACAAATGCTGAATGCTGTGAATGCTTATGAAGTATGTGTTTCTCCTGTGCTAATGCATGCGTAGATAAGGCAGGACAGTCAGTAATGTCACAAAAGGGAATGTCTGAGCACCTCCAGGGTCACTGAAATACCGAACGAGGCAAGCTGAGTGTGAGTGAGTGCTCTTGGCTTCCATTGATAATGGAGTGAGAATGACAGCTCAGGAAAGGAGAACTGAAGAGCGGGGTTTTACAGTATGACTTCACAGTGTTATAGCCATAGTTCAATTGTATGCCATGTGTTTCTGAAGGCAAGGCTCGTCTCATCACCCTTACAGTACACAGTGCAACCCAGAGAAAGAAAAATCATTACAGGGGAATTGTATTCAGACGCTAGAATTGAAAATGTAGCATAGTGGCAGCTGTACATATAGTCTTCATCACTTGTAAAATATCATTGTGCATTTACAGCAAGTAATTGTGTTGATGTGACTCTGAGTTTAATTCAGGTTCTGCCATTTGCTTCAGTTGTGGACCAAAGTAAAAGGCTCATTAGCTAGTATGAAAAATACATTAATCAACAAATTAGACGGATAACACTGATAGTCTTACTGAAGTTTACTGCTTATAAATGTTTATGAATGACAACGTAAAAGATACTTTATTCACCATTTGTATAATTCCAAATGCAGGTACATAGGAATTCCTTAGTATTCGCTTATCCACTGAGACATACACATATACCGCTGAGCATGCAGCTTGGGGCCTGAGTCATAGCCCTTCAATCATATGGATTCAATTAGAACAGAATAGTTACTTGGAAATTTAACTTGTGAAAATGTCCAGCAAGGTTCCGCATTTTAAGCTGCAGAGGTTGTCTTAGACATGAATGGTTGCAAATCACTTTTATATAGGTGGAAAACTGTACATACTGAATATTATGCAATTTTCATTTGTACCTTTATTGATACAGTTTATGGAACGTTCTGTCAAAATAATGATTCTGTGGTCCAGGCTAAAAAGAATCTTCTCTTCTTTCTGTACCTGTGATGAGGCGACATGCATCAGTTTGTGTTGAAAGGGGTACTCAAGCAGAAGAGGGTAATGTTGATATGCAAGTCTCTCCTCAGAGTTCTATTTGTACTTGCACTTGGCAAAGAACTTCCACTGAACACATGCCATGAAACTAAGCTAGTTTTGAGAAATACTAGACCACAGTTTATTACTTAACAGCCTGTGTGCTGAGCTGAGTTGAGGTAAGCATACCATTGAGAAGAAACACAAACCACTTTCAAGAATTCGCAAAGAAGCATAAAATGGCATTGCACAAATGAAGCATTGATCTCTGCAGATTAGACGACTTCCTGATCAGTAGATCTCAGTACACTATACAGAACTTATTTTTCCTGCCTTTTAATTAATAATTCTTGTTTTAATAATTTTGATATACAGTGCAGAGAAGTCATTGCATAAATCATAGTGTAGCTAATCTGGGAAGCCCTTCCTGTGCAAAAATCGATTCTGTTAATGGAAAAACAAACACTGAATAAATTTGTCTAAGGCAGTTCTATCTGAGATGATTAATTTTACCATTACTGTGTAAAGATTTCAGAAATTCTGAATAAGTAATACTGATTTATCTTTAATACCTCCTTCGTTATTATTTTATTTATTAAGAAAGAACATTAACATAAGCATTGTATCATTTGTATAGCCCACATTAATAGAGATGAGCAGGTTGCTATGGCAAGAATTACTAAAGATACTTTTTGCTTAAAGTTGCCTCTGGCTACAGTCTGTATAGTGTGTGTCCTCGCCAGCACCGATTGCAGTTATATGGCTGAAATAGCTTCTGTGCTGTACAATTCAGCTAGGGGTTGTAGTGGGAACTTTTGCACAAAACGAGTTGCTTTTACTGTAGTTTCGCATGTTACCGCCGTTACCTTTTTAGAATGACTTCAGCAGAGGTGGGGGTGGTGTGGATGGAAATGGGTCAGAGTTTAATGTGAAACAAGCTAGTTAGTATAGCCCTGAAAGAGAGCTTGGAATGGACTACAGCTACACAGCCGTGGTTACATTTGCTAACAGAAGCAGTAGGTGGAATGCCTTTAGCTGCCAGTCCCTGGGTCGTTGTACTTAATCAGCCACACTAGGTTGCCCGTTATGTCATCGCTCTTATCTCTCCGAACTGGATGGCTTGGGCGACTCTCTGCAGGTGTTCTAATAAGCCCACACTCTGGCACATTGATCTGGCCATCTGTGACCAGGAGAATCAATTTACACTAGGAGACGGTAAAGTCAGCAGCAAGGTATCTGGCATCGGGAAAGGCCGGTGATAACTTTGGGGGAGCAGGTTTTTGCAGGTAATTTTTTCTTCCTTTTCTTTCTTTGAGGTATAGATTTCAGTCTTACGTATAAAGACCAGAAAGAGATTTTTTGGCTGTATGCTATAATTTAAGGCAGCTGAATACACAACTCATGTCCCCAATGTCATACTCAGCATTCTTCAAATTTTGAAATATATTTGCAAATAATGCCCCACAAGTACATATGCATCTCTTCCAGTCAAAAGTATGGATGCCATAGCTCTAAGTTTGGATGTCATAGCTCTAGGTTTGAATGCTGTAGCTCTAGGTTTGGGTACCATAGCACTAGTTTTGGATGTCATAGGTCTAGGTTTGCATGTCATAGCTCTAGGTTTGGTTGGCGTAGCTCTAGGCTTGGATTGCGTAGCTCTAGGTTAGAATGGTATAGTTCAAGGATTGGATTTCGTAGCTCTAGGTTTGAATGCCGTAGGTCTAGGTTTGGATGCCATTGCACTAGGTTTGGATGCTGTAGCTCCAGCTTTGGATGTCATAGGTCTAGGTTTGGATGTCATAGGTCTAGGTTTGGATGTCATAGCTCTAGGTTTGGATGTCATAGCTCCTGTGTCCCAAGCTGGCATTTCCCACTTTAAATATTACAATATGAGAACTGTCAAAAATTCTGTTTTTTTATGGTAGCATAATGCCACAGTAGTTATTTTCCAGTGACGGATGTTTTATTGTTCTTAAACCATGAAGGTAGAGCTGAGTAATAGCAGGTTCCTTTTTTGTATTCAGAACCACACTGAACTTCAGTTCTCTTTTTATTTCTTCGTGTTTATGATGCTCCAACTGCCGAGATAGTGCTGGCAGCAGTGCCATTACGACAGATTAGACTACATCTATTCCCACCTCCCGATGTTAATCCCCCCCCATCCCCAGAGTGAAGTACAAATCTGCTCATCACACACCTCCTCTCCAACACCACAACTGTCATGGTTCTCGTGCGGAGCCTGCATGCCGCTGCCGTGTCAGCACCACGCTTAGCATCCTCCCGGCGGCGCATCACGTAAGCGAGACCACCTCTGATCAGGGCTGCGTCATTTTAACCCCCTGTTTTCCTGTGACACTTGCTAATGCAAGGCCTTTATCACAGAACTTGGCCACTAGGGGGCCTGGGAAACAACCTGAAAATGTGTCCTGAGACTTCTGGGCCAAGTCAAGTGAAAATGAGATGTTTCTCGATCAGCAAGTGTGCTAAGCCCCCTCTGCGCAGGAGCGGAGGGTGGAGAACAGATGCTCATATTCAAGATGTGGAGGACACAGTGGGTGAAAACCAATAGCATGATGTCATCTTCCTAAACCTTTGCACATAAAAAAAGAAACAGTGAAAAATCAGTAGTTAACAAAAACATATCATAGAAGTCTATAGGATTTACAAAATCATGAACTAAGCTGTTGTGCAAAGCGCAAAACTCAGAAGCTCCATCAGCTCGTGGGCTGAAGTTTGTGGTGGGTAGAGGTTTGAAGGGGTGGATTTTCAGTGCATCTTGAAGAATGAATGGTTGCCCTGAGTGACAGAGATGAGAGGATTGTAGCTCCTGGCCCTTTACTCAGACACTGATGATGTGGGCCATTATGACCTTGATGTTGTGCGTAGGTGTTACACAAAAGTTCTGCCAATATCCTGCCAAACCCATGGTGCTAGCCAAATGTCAGTACTTTACTAAATGTCAAGAATTCCAGAAGAGCTCGGATAACCGGTGGAAGAAAAATGGGAGGAGTAAAATACGAACAATTCATTAGATAAAGAACAAGATGTACCCGGTGTTCCGGATGAACCGGCACGGTGTGGAAGCAGATTGTGACAATGCTAGGCAGGAAATTTACAGGGTAAGCGACATGTGCTAGGAGAGAGTTTGCAAGTGAATGCAGTGTGTTCTTGAGAGTTCTTGGTCACGCTGTGTTTGTGTCATCTCGAGTAATGCTGAGTTCATAGTGAGTTCACCCATGAAAACAGCTTTGCAGATGACTATTAGTCAATCAGATGGTAACTTTGGCTGTGTACCAACCGACGCAGGGAGAGACCCTAGTCACAATGCAGATAAACATCTGTCTAAAAGCAAAGTTTAGTTGTGAGTAATTTATTTTATTATTATGCTTGCCGCTTTGGATCAGATGAGCCATCATTCAGAAAATGTAAATATGTGTATGTGTGAATATGTAGTTACTACACTTGAGAGACTGTAGCACATCTTAAGTCAGCGAAAACCAGACATATGTGAACACAGAGATGATACTGTATACTCACACCTACCTAAACACAAATTTCCCCAAATAATTAAGGTTTAGCATTCAGGAAGTTATGCAGATTTTAGAGATTCTTTTCACAGCTGGCAACAGAAACAATAACTGTCCGTGGGTGTGTGTGTTTGGCATAATGTTATGATTATTTTTGTCTTGAGGGGTCCTTGATGAGTCATTTTTGAACAGTGTTACATAATGAGCATTCCTGACTGACTTACTGCTGCCTCTGACATCGGTTCGCAGAGTCTGGCAGAAGGGTCAAAACTCGAAACACTTAATAGCTTGGCTGCCCAGTGCCTTCGAGCTCGAACATAATCAGCAACTTTACACCTTGGCAGTAGCACGTCTCTACTCAAGCTGAAGCTCAGGGAGCCTTGAAGGAAGGTTGACACCCTGTGCCTAACACCCCCCTGACTGCCTGGAGTTATGCGATGAGTCGGCAACCTGACCCAGCTTGTGGACTCTCTTCCTCTCCCTTTCTAGTCGGGTTTACGCTGCCAACTTCAGGCACATATTGCCTCCCCTCCACAGACCGGAGGGGATTCTGAACACTTAAGAAGGATTTTGTGTTCAATTCCTCCAATATCTGGCTCCTGGTCTGAGTGGCGGAGAGCGGGTGCCGTCTGCCTGTACTTAAGAGAATGGCATGCAAACTTATGTCACATGGATTCAGTTAAAGGGCAGGTGCTCAGCATGGGATCAGGACAGCCAACAGGCACATCATGTCACTGCTGGTGTTTAGCTCCCGTTCAGGGGATGTTCTCTGATTGACTATTTCAGTTAATAATATTCATCAGAGACTGAGTGTGTTTAGTGTTTTACTTTTAGTGCTATCTTAGATTTCATAGCGGAAACGTGACCCTCCAGCACAAAACCGTACGGAAGTCGCATGGCCGTATTTTTAGATATTTTTTGAACTCTTTCATTTGATACCATAATCCTAATTTCTAATTTTTGACTCGAGTGTACAGTTTTGTGCTGGAGGGTCACAAACGTAAAATGTCTTCTTCAAAAACAGCTATTCATTTCAAAATATTGTATTATTTGTAACGTATAGAATACAGAAGTATTACATAGAGATATACGAAAACAAACATTATATATATATGTTTTTTACATATATACATACATTTTTAGTAGCATTTATATGCTCACACACACACACACAGTAAATACCGCGGTAGATGTTCTTATGAAGACAAAATGTATATGGTTAAGTTCTCATATGGTAAAATTTAGGAATGATTAAGAACTAAGAACCATTAACATTGATTTTGTTTCAGATCTTGTTACAAAATTTAGTGCAATTTAATGATTTATAAGATGATATTTACTCCCATCTAAAAGTGGACATAAGGTGAAGTGTAAGTGTGCTCATGCTTTTAACTGTGAAACGTGTCTGGAGCCAGTGGGCTCCTACAGCATTCTGAATGGGCAGCCGCCTTCATCTCCGCAGGCTATAATAAACAGCACGATCACCCCCAACATGACTTTTACCAAGACGTCACAGAAGTTCGGCCAGTGGGCAGACAGCCGGGCGAACACCGTGTATGGGCTGGGATTCTCCTCTGAGAATCATCTGCTGAAGGTGGGTGGCCTCGCTTTGGCAGGGGGGTGGCCGCCATCCCCGGCGTGTGGGAGGCTGACGTCCGCACCCACCCCACCTTCCTCCTCCCCTTACGCTATGATTCACTGCCTGGGTGAATGGAGGCGGCTGCCTCTTTCTTTTACTTTCTAAGCATTTCAAACTTATGCAAGAGCGCCCACGGCCGCATGCACACGCACCGGCCTGCATCTCCCACTCCCTCACACGGACACACCGCGTGCAGCCAGCACTGGCAAGCAGTCGCTTGAAATAGAAGCATATTTCAGCTCCACACTCAGCTCTTAACCAACTGCTAGTCATTTCTGAAGAATAAAAAGGAGCTTTCGATGATCAGGTGGTCGCTTGACAGCACTAATATCATACTGGCCCTCCGATTTTACACCCATAGACAATAGCTGTAACCTTTATAACATTATAACACTGGAGTGCCTTGTTCATTATTTTGTTTGCCAGAGTCCCATGTCCATGGTGACTGGTCTACAGCTTTCATTATGAACTAAACTGGGACTTAAACTGAACTTAAACTAAACTCTATTTAAAAAAATTCCAGGCAATGAAAACAACCATCACCCCAGTGACTTTGTATAGGTTGCCAGGTGAAAAATTCTACCACAACTTGGTATTTTTTTTTATCTACAGTATGACTACTGGGTCATGTACCCCACATTACCACCCCCCCCCCCCCACTTGGTGGCGAGCTTTATGAAATCATGATTAAGTAACAAACAGCTGTGTTGCCATTATCTCACAAGCAGGATCCCACGCACATGCAACAACTCAAAAAGCCAACTTGCCGGATGAAAACCTTCTTTCCCTATGAATACGCATGATGCCTGTGCTGATACGGCCATAACTTCAGCAGCCGCTACTCTGTGATCAAAACATATTCTGCACATATCATTAGTGCCAGTTTTACATTAAATCATCAATTACCTCGTATATTTGCTGCAGTTACTTTGCAAGCCAATCTTAGCCATTAACGCTATTTTTTCCAGACTTCATTTGTCGTGTGAGTGGTGTGCTCCTTCAGACACTGTTGCAGCCAAGTGCAGAAGCCATTTCTGGGAGCCTGTCTCAAGGGTTACAAATATTCCATTCTAGGCCTGAAAACAGTTCTTCATTTCTATGAAATAAGCTTGAATTTATAACCATTAGTGTTTGTGTTGCGTAGATAGAAAGTCATTCTGAAAGGATAAATTTTGTTTTCCCAGTTGGACTCTCCCTGCACCTGATTCATAAACACATTGTGAGAATTAAATTGCACATGCGGATCCAAACTTCCCAGAACTGTTTGTAACGCACAGATTTGGTTCATGAAACTCATATCACAGTAAGAGTCGCCATTAGCAAGAATTAGTTATTTGTATAACAAATGCCTGCCGTGTACCCAGAGTCTCTCCCACGGCTCAAACTCTCCTGCGACGTTTTCCATCTCTCCACCATAAACACCTGTGAATGTACTTGTATTCTGCGGGACTCTTCACAGTTTGCCGAGAAGTTCGCCGAGTTCAAGGAGGCGGCACGATTAGCCAAGGAGAAGTCCCAGGAGAAAATGGAGCTGACCAGCACACCATCTCAGGTGCAGTCCCCAGTCCCACGCCTGATTCTGTACCATTGAAGGCTGGCCTACAAAAAATACACAGATGCATATGAATAAAGCGTAGTGGACTAGTTCTAGGCTTAATGTGACCCTGTACTAGATAGATGGTTGCATTATACGGCATACCTTTCTGTATTGTGCTACGGTATGTATAATTATATTTACTTAGGACAAAATAGTAATAAATAACTTTATACATGATTAGATAAAAACCTTGTAAATGAAGTACTATGTTTAACTATCTGTGCTTCTATCTTCCATTTTCCTTAACCAGTACAGGGTTGCCCTTTTTTACATTAATTGTAATTAGTTATGAGTGACACTATATTTTATAACAAACTAGCACCAATGTTAGGACGACTATTTTCAAGTTCAGACAACCAGGAGAGTTAGGTGACAGGTTGATTATAAATCATGAGTTCATCAAGGGCATTGTTCTGAATGAATATATTGTTGAACAGGTCAGGATAAAGGAACTAAAAGATGCATCCCAAAAGCTAATAATAATAATAAAAATAATAATTTCATACTGAACATTAGGCAAGAGAGAATCCAATTCATTCTGTTTTAACTGTAACAAATTCCATCCAGGGTTTATATCATTTATTTTCAACTTTCTTATAGAGGCTATAATGCAATTCATGATTGTGAGATTTTTTCGAAGATGAATCTGCTTGCAGCTTGGTTTATTTCTGCCAATGTAATACTTGATGTTTTAACGTCATCAACTGTTGTTTAACTCAGCTTTAAGGGGAGAATAAATCCTTTGGTTATTCTGAACTGTATTTAATCAGTTCAGATATCCAGCTGCAGAGCAGATCCTGTACTAGTACAGCTAAGTCCATCGACATGTGAAACGTAATCCATAGTCCTTACTCCAAAAGTCAGGCCAGGGTCAGTAAACAGATCAGGTAGGTGGGACACCAAGTCCTGCTCAGAAATCCAAAAGACGTTCAGTATATCACAACAACAACCACAACAACAACAAGCGATCTGGAGGAGCAGGTACAATACATCAGAAAGGTTTTCCTTTGAAAAGATCCTTGTATTTCCCTTGATCTTATACTACCCTTAGGAAACAGTCAACAGGTGTATCTAATATTTAGGTGACAGATGGGCATGTCCGTAGGGAGAGTTCAGTGGTAGTAGCTATTGTTAAGTCTAAACTAGTAATGTACTGTTAATTATTTGCAAACATCGCTTATTTTCACTGTCCCATAATTTTAGTTGATTTTGATCAGAAGTAGTTTGATTTTGATAGTCCAACCAGGCTTTGTGGTTTTACTTTTATTGTGCAATTACGCGTGAGTGTAATCTGGGAAATATCTGCAGTGAGAATGAATGGTTTGTCAGTGGTAAGGATTCATTACTGGATAATCGTGTCGGTAAGTCTCTCTAATTAATCCTCATTTGTGCTGCTCTTTGAAGGAGTCAGCCACAGGGGACATACAGTCGCCCCTCACCCCAGAGAGCATCAATGGCACCGACGATGAGAGGGCTACGCCGGATGCTACCCCCAACTCAGAGCCCCGACCTGAGCCATCCCAGAATGCATTGCCCTTTTCACATAGGTAAGTTGCCTTGCCAGGTAGCCCACTGGTGGCAGGTTTCCAAACCCTGCCTGTTTTCATTGTAGCAATAGTTGTTCCTTCCTCACTTTATCTGTCATCTGGACTTGAGGGAAGGCATTTTCCAGGAAGGGACACCATTTTGATTCTTGGATTATTAGGGATTTCATTGTAAGGTCTGTTGACAGTGGTCTTTGGTTGCCTGCCATTTTTTGTAGGGTGAGGTACTTTTTAAAATGTTGGAACAGTTTTAACTCATGTGGGTAGCAATGTAGCCTCGAACTTCCAGGGTTGTGGGTTTGAATACCTCTGCTCTGTGTGTGTGAAATTTGCATATTCTTCCTGGGTTGTGTAGGTTTGTTCTAGATCAGTAGTTCACAAACTCGGTCCTCGGGACCCACTGCTCTGCTTGTTTTCCAGCTATCCCTGCCCTACACACTGCTGATTACCTGGATCAGGTGTGTTCAGTTTCAGAAGCTGAAAGACAGCTGGGACTTGTGTGTGGGGCAGGGATAGCTCAAAAACAAGCAGGGCAGTGGGTCCCGAGGACCGAGTTTGAAAACCACTGCTCTAGATATTCTGGTTTACGTCAAGTGGCTTCTCTAAATTGCTGATAGTGTGACTATGTATGTGCCCAATGACTGACTGGTATCCCCTCCTGGGTGTACCCGGCCTTGTGCCCTGTGATGGACTGGCATCCTCTCCAGGGTCTACCCCAGCCTCGGCCTTGTGGTGGACTGGTATCCCCTCTTGGCTGTACCCGGCCTTGTGCCCTGTGGTGGACAGGCACCCCCTCCAGGATGTACCCCAACCTGTGATGGCTCAAGGCTCCTGTGACCTGACATAATTATGAAGTTGGAAGATGAATTTTATGGTACAACAGCCTTGGAATTTAGGTGCTTTGACTGTCTTTTTACAAACACTTACTGTATATTTTTACAACTAAGTAACATAAGATTTTAACTCAAAAGAGCTGGTTTCTAAATTATTAGCTGACATCTATTTGTAATATCCAAACCAGCCCCTCAAAATCCACAAACATTACATTTGAATATATGTAGTACTTTGTTCTGATTTCAGCACTAGAACATTCAGTGGAAATAGCATCACTAAATCTTAAGTTTTTCTCTTGACTACCATAATGAGAAAACAGTCACAAAGCACGCTTGAACAATTTGTTTGTTAGAAAGGGTTTTCACTGTGTGTGCATGGACGGACTTCTAGGGTCTTCTCTATCAAAGCATCTATTTTAAGAGAATGCACACACTGGGTAGCAGTGAAACACATACTATTACTGTAATTGTGTTTACTTGATGTGTGAGGGCAACTTCCTGATAGGATAGGATAGGATAGGATAGGATAGGATAGGATAGGAAGCTGGCTGTATTATGGAGCAATGTTGTGGTGATTATGACATAACGGTGGGTCATAATGACAGTAGACAGAGCCACCATCATGTGTCTGCTTTCCTCTGAGAAAGCACTTGGCATAAAGTGGATGAATTAAAGTGAACAATGCTCAAGTATCCAGTCCTTTTCGATTGCCTTCCCAATAATGGGCAGTGGTGGCCTAATGGTTAGGGAAATGCACTTGTGACTGAAAGGTCCCCTGCCTGCAAGGTACTCTGAGTAAGGTTCTACCCCCCAAGCACTGCTCCCTAAATAATAGCTGCCCACTGTAATGTCATATGTGGGTTAAACATTGTGTTGAATACTGAAGAAAATCAGCTGAAACAATTGCAAATGAACAAATAATGAGAACTGTATGTAATGTAGCTATTTTGTGGATACTTCCTAAGCAGCTATCAATGTACATGGATCTGTTTTCTTTCTCAAACTTGCACCAAACACAACTGGAAATTGCATGCTTGGTCTGCTGGTATTTTTGATAATTGCAGTCAGAAATCAGTCTTCTCACAGTAATTAACTCTCCTTGTGGTCCTTGCTGAGAGATCAGGTATAGATCATTGTCACAATGGCCATGCCTGACTCTTCTTTTGCTGCACAGCGGTGAAGTGTGTCTTCAGCTCTTCTGTTCTGTCCTTTTGTGTTAAATCTTAAAGTCAATCTCCTGTGCTCTTTTTCAGACAACTCTATAAAACTTTTCGAGTCTACTCCTTTTAGACAAAAATATAACGAGGATGGGCCATCAAGTATCTCTTCTCCAAACCAGCTCTTCATTATATAGTTCTAATCTACTTTTTAACATAAATTTTTCATTCCTTGATTCATTCTGTTTAAGAAAAAATAGTAAAAAAAAAAATCATTTTTAAATGTTTTAAATTGTTGAAGTTTCTATGTGTAGTTTGATAATACAGTTAAACTGAGTGATGCATAATACTGGTCACTTTTTTACCTCTGTTCTTGTTAATCTTTCAAATTTTATAATTGGGTTCAGATGTGCATTTTGGTACATTACTGTATTTTGTCTCCACTTACAATGTATTTTTAAACACTTGATGCCTTGTGTTGTTTGCAGTATTTTGGTGCTTGATTGCATTGACATTGTTTGTGATAATCTGAATGATACCTTTATACTTGACCTTGTGGTGTTGCTCTCTAATTTGTGGTTGTGAAATATTTTATGTTTAAAAATAAGAAAACTTTTCTATTAAAAAAAAAAACATGAAGAAATTGAGTATTGATATGTGTGTTCAGATGTAGCAGTGATTTATGTTGAGAAGCATCACTGCTTAGAGGCATCTGCTGCCCTCTCACACTTCCAGGGATGAGGATCCACAGCCTCATCCCTCTCTGTCTGTCTGTCGAGTTTGCATGTTAATCCCTATGATGCACCAGGCATACAGTCCAAAGGCATGCAGAGTGGCAGAATGACATCTCTATATCGACCATATTATGTGTGCCCTGTGATGGACTGGAATCACATCTAGGGTGTACGCTGCCTCGAGCCCTGAGATGGACTGGCATCCCATCCAGGGTGTCCCCTGCTTTGTGCCCTGTAATGGACTGGCGTCCCATCCAGGGTGTCCCCTGCTTTGTGCCCTGTAATGGACTGGCGTCCCATCCAGGGTGTCCCCTGTTTTGTGCCCTGTAATGGACTGGCGTCCCATCCAGGGTGTCCCCTGCTTTGTGCCCTGTAATGGACTGGCCTCCCATCCAGGGTGTCCCCTGCTTTGTGCCCTGTAATGGACTGGCGTCCCATCCAGGGTGTCCCCTGCTTTGTGCCC
>JAODJX010000119.1:11153223-11174645 GCA_026776945.1 Isichthys henryi | reverse complement strand
TGTGAGTGTGCCCTGCTATGGGCTGGCCCCCCATCCTGGGTTGTTCCCTGCCTCGTGCCCATTGCTTCCAGGATAGGTTCTGGACCCCCCGCGACCCAGTAGGATAAGCGGTTTGGAAAATGGATGGATATACCATCACTGTAGGTATACCTTGCTAGAACTGGGTTGGATCCACTTTTGCCTTCAGAAACTGCCAAATTTCTACATGGCATAGATTCAACATGGCGCTTGAAACATTCTCCTTGGAGGCTCTTGTCCCTGTCGACATGGTAGCATTATGCAGTTACTGCAGATTTGTCTGCTGCACATTCATAATGAGAATCTCCCGTTCCACCACATCCCATCGGTGGAGGCCATTTGAGTACAGTGAACTCATTGTCGTGTTCAAGAAACCATTCCTGCTGGAAGCAGCCATTACAATTCTGGGTACATTGTAGTCATAAAGGGATGGACATGGTCAGCAGCTGTACTCAGGTAGACTGTGGCATGTAAATGATGATCTTTTGGTATTAAAGGGCCTAAAGTGTGCCAAGAAAATATCCCTCACCCCATTACACCAACAGCAGCAGCCAGAATTGTTGATGGAAGGCAGGATGGATCCATGCTTTCATGTTGTTTACCAAATTCTGACCCTCTGCCACAGCAGAAATCAAGACACATTTAAACAGGCTGCATTTTTTTTCATTCTTTCATTATGTAATTTTGATGAGCCCATGCCTACTGTAGCCTCAGTTTCCTCCGGACAAGAGTGATACTCAGTGTGAACTTCTGTTGCTGTAGCCCATCTGCTTCAAGATTCAGCATGTTATGCATTCAGAGATGCCCATCTGCATACATTGGTAGTAACAAATGGATATTGAATTACTGTTGCCTTTCTATCAGCTTGATCCAGTCTGGCCATTCTTCTCTCTCCTCTGCCATCCACAAGGCATTTTCACCCAGAGAACCACCATTCACTGTATATTTTTTCACTGTTTTCATTCTCTGTACACCCTGAAGATGGCTGTGTGTGAAAATCCCAGTAGATCTGCAGTTTCCATGCCGAGTTCAAAGTCAGCATGATCACCTCCCTTCCTCATTCTGGTGTATAATGTAAACATTAGCTGAAACTCTTGACCAGTACCTGCATGATTGTATACATAGTGCTGCTGACATATGATTGGCTGATTAGATATTTACTTCAACAAAAAATTTAACAGGTAAACCTAATAAAGTGGCCAGTGAGGGGATAAATAATATTTAATTGCTTAGACAAGCACAATTTCAGTATATGATGAAATTTAAATTTAAAAGTCGTCACCAAAATAATTTACTCATTATTTACTGTCCAGTTGCCTTGCAACCTTGACCTAGATAAACGGTTAGAGGATGGATGGATGGATGGATCGAAGGACTTTTTTGGATGGAACTTTCTTCAGTGTTGTAAAGCAGCGTGTCTCACAGGCATGAAATTTCTCTCCAGCGCTACCATCAACAAGCACTGGGAGGCGGAGCTCGCGGCTCTGAAGGGCAACAACGCCAAGCTGACGGCCGCCCTCCTTGAATCCACAGCCAACGTCAAGCAGTGGAAGCAGCAGCTGGCAGCCTATCAAGAGGAGGCTGAGAGGCTGCACAAGCGGGTAAGTGGGCAGCAATACGCAGCAATACTACGGCTGAAGCACAAAAGAGGGAGCCGTCCGAACGGGTGACAATGAGCAGAAATCGTCTGCAGATAACCTTTACTACTGGTGTTCTGGGAAATTATATTGGCAACCATTAGCAGGTGTAGTAAAAAAAAAAAAAACACACTTTTAAGGAATACAAATAGAACATATATTTTCTTTCATAGTGTGAAGGATTTAATTTACTGTGCATTCATTTGGCAATCAAATGAGGCATGTTTTAGAGCTCTGACTGTAAATCCATCCATACTAATTATCCAGTACAGGGCCATGCACCCCAGCGCCTCTCCCCAAAATCGGAGGCCATAGGGCAGGGGAGCCAAGGTTGGGATGTCAGTCGATGACAGGGCACACACTTACTCACTGAAGGCAATGCAGAAATGTCAGTCATCTGCCCGTTCTTGGACAGTGAGAGGACACGCACACAAACATGGGAAGAACATGCAGGCTTCACACATGCAGGGCTGCAGGCAGGAATCACAGCCGTGGCTCCGGAGCTGTGAGGTGATGGTGCCGCCCACTATCTCCCAGCCACCCACGTCCTGAACAGACATGGTGATTAGTGCAGAGGCTCCTTTCCTTCCCACAGCACAAATGTGTGCCTCTCATAAGTTATTCAATTTAAGATTTAGCTTTAGGGGCAGTTAATCAGCAAGGGGGTTTGAAATGTTAATTCAGATATTTATTTGAAATTACAATTACAGTTAAAGATCATATATATATATATGCAGGATGATATCAGCTGTTAATTTGTGTCTGTGTGTGTTGTTAGGTCACAGAACTGGAGTGTGTTAGTGGTCAAACCAATGTGATCAAGTCTCATAAAACTGAGCTCAACCAGACAATAGAGGAGCTGGAGTCTACACTGAAGGCTAAAGAAAAGGTGAGTCTGAATAGCCAGAGTGCATATGAACTTTGGCCAAACGGAAGAACCAAAGCCAACCACGGAGGTAGATAGTTCAGGTCCAAGTAAAAATCCAGACCAGGATTTTGTTTCCACCAGTCAGTTGAGTATAAATAGTCACAGATTATTCAGCTGGTTGGTTGAAACAAAATGTTGGTCTGGATTTTTACTTTTTGGGCCAGAACTCTCCACCCCTGGCTAACAAATGTCTTGCGTACATTACACTCCCAAGAATGAAGACTTATTGTAAGACAATCAAAACAATGGTCACATTGGCCAGTTTGAGCAGTCAACAAGTGACATATTATTTAGGCTGTTGTGTTTTAGATCAGCCCACGGAACTGATCTGTTCTCACGTCCTTGCAGGAACTTGAAAAGTTGAAAGAGGAGGTGGAAAATGCGAACCAGCTACAAGCTCAAAGAGACTCCCTCACTGAGAAACTGCAGGCAAGGGTTTATTATTCAAAACTTATTGCTAATATAAGCATCTCTGAGTACCATGCCATCCTCACTACATGACAGCCCTCCTGGCCTGAGCGTCTTCAGTGCTTGAGATTAGCTTCAAATTGCTTAGCAGTGTGAACCCATATTTCCACTGGGGAAAAACTGCAGAGCATGCATCTGTGTTTTTCCAGCAATACAACTTCACAGAGAAAATATTTATATATGCAGAAGTACGGAGGACTATGGGTGGATACATAAAATAAAAGAACCGCCAGGGTTAGGGAGTTGAATCCAACCTCCCCTTGTGTGTGCATGGAGTTTGTGTGCTAATTTGCATCTATAATACAGTATACATACGGCCATACACAATACCAATGAAAAGTTTGGATACCCCAAGCCACCTACAAAGGAGAGTGATAGTGTCGCATCATATAACCAGGCCACCTGACCTAAACACAGTAGAAATGCTTTTGCAGGAGTTTGACCTGAGAATGAAGGAAAAGCAGCCAATAAGTGCTCAGTATATATGTGAACCTCCTCCAGGACAGCTGGAAAAGCATCCCAGGAGGACACCTCATGAAACTGGCTTAGAGGAGGAAGTAGGGTCATCCAGTCTCTGAAGCAATTGGGACCAATGGTGGGATCACTCTGCCAACCCCGAGATTTGAACCAGCAACAAACCACAGAGCTAACCTCCCAAAAAATTAATATTTTTAAGTACTTTTTTTGGTCAGTGCAAAAATTTTATTTTATGGTCTTAATGTCTTTATTCTAAATTGTAGAGAACAGTACAAATAAACCATTCTTTGGATAGATGTGTCCATGGTACTCTTGACTAGTACTATGTGTATGTGTGTGTGTGTGTGTGTATATATATATATATACATTTGTAGATATTAACACGCACACAATGTGTATGTTACGCTATGTGACATGTAGCTGTTGTCCAGCATTGGTTTATTTGACATTGATCCAACTACTGCCATTTAACTGCTGCTACCAAATTAGCCAGCCAGACAGGTAGGATCTCCTCAGACATTCCTGTCATCTGCCTCCTGTGACACCTTTCCGCCTCCCAGGAGACAGAGACACGGAACAAGGACCTGGAGAGCCAACTCACCAAGCTGGAGAAGCGCTTGGAGAGCAGCCAGCTGGAGCAGGAGACCTTCCGGAGGAACCTCAAGAGCCTGCTGGAGATCCTGGATGGGAAGATCTTCGAGCTGACAGAGCTGCGGGACAACTTGGCTAAGCTCATCGAAGGCAGCTAAAGACCCCCAGCGCCCCAGCTAGGAAAACGGCAAGCCAACGTTGTGCAGAAACACTCTGTAAACAAACTCAAGGTACCCACCACTGAGTCCTGCCTACCATCATCTCTTTTCCACTAATTCAGAAGGCAGTTACTTTTCAGACGCTTGATGAACTTTAGCTATTTTTTTTCTTGTGTTGGTTTGTATTCCATCTTGAAAAATATCCAATATAGTCTTCTTTCTTTGTATCCTTCCATTTCAAAAGGGGTGATATGACGTGTGTATCAGGTGTCACCTGAATGTTGAGAATTTATGTATTTGCATATTTATGTATTTATTTATATATTTATTTACCTGGGTCTCTCTTATCCTTCTATTCATTTCTGCATTACAACTGACATGATCAAGCCAAGGTAGGGCAGATGACAGAGGGGGCAATGAGGACGTAGACTGTGCCGCCGTCCATCTCACTCCCCCTCTCGAGGTTCCCATGGGGTCCTGAAGCTGCATCCTGTGTGACTAACTGGACATGAGCTGTGAGAACGAGGGGAGGGGATGGAGGGAAGGTAGAGCAGGACGGCTGGAAGAGACTCCACAGGTGTCTGCCAGCGGTGTCTGTCCACGGGAGGACGCGGCACTTCCACAGCTGCACCTCCAGAGCCGCTCCCTGCCCTCCCGACACACACATGTACACCTTACCCTCAATAAATCAGCCTTCCAGGCTTCGCTCTCGAGCACCGTGGTCTAACACGTGACGTGAAAGGCCTGTAATCAAAGAGCAATACAAGGAGGAGCCTTTGAAAACACTGCGATCTCACAATCAGGTATTCCAATCCTCTCCCTTCTGGCGCGAATGGGACAGAGAACCTCTCGTCGAGATGCACAAAGGCTCTTTTCGGTTGCTTGCTCCAAAGTGACTACAAAAAAAAAGTCTTTGATTTTATGTACTTTTTTTTTTTTTAAATGAAACTTTTTACAATACTTCTAAAACCTGAATTGTACGAGACTGGATGAATCTGAGAAAAAACATTTTTGTTCATTTTTGAAGTGCGACAGTAGATCTGACTCCCTTCTATGATTATTTAAAGGAATGTTGTAATGGAATTTGTTCCTCTCGAAACAATGATTTTATCAATGGACCTCAGATGTTCTTTTCCTCCTAGTTTTCTATGTATGTCTGGTTTGTGGGTATTATGACTATTTCTAGGTGCAAAAAAGATCTGGCAATATTTTTGAACTAATTAACACATTAAATAAACGTCAGACAGCAACTTGAACTGAACGTAAGTGAACTGCAGTGATGCAAATGATGATTTAATTTGTTTTTTATTGCTTTGCCAAATACGATATAGTTTCTTGTACAGTGAATTTATAGAAGCTGCCTTTAGCACAAAGATGCATTATGGGTAGCTTGTTGATGGTACTGTTTGTGGGGTATATTATTGCCAAAAATCTGTGATATATGAAGAAGAAAATGTATACTCTAAGAACATTATTTAAGGGCTTGTAGTTGGACTGGTTTACTTTGAAGAATACTGCTAAAACTAGCGTTACACTACCAGATGTAAGCATTAATATAAAACTTTGAAAGGGAGTAATGATTGAATAATAAATTTTAAATGTTGCTATTGAGCACACAACCCTGCTCGGTTGGAAGATGGATGGGTGACTGTTATTTTAGCCACATGCTTAACAAAGATGTGTTTCACTGCGTGTCGTAGTTGCCACGTCTGACTCGTCTGTACATTGCCTGGCGGGGTGATCTTCCGATGTTTTCAGGGACATTTCACTGCCCTTCAAGCAAGAGAAAAAACAACTGCAGCAACTTCTTTATTCCCTACCTAGGTACAGAATGTAAATCGCAGAGGTTTGTTTCTACAGTTTGGCCACGGGAGCCCTGAGTACCAATTCTGAGCTGGCTGGATTTTGAAACAGAGCAATATTAAGTTAAACTAAACATGACACATTTGCCGTCTGACATTTTGGAGGGTGTCCGAGCTGATATAAATACACTCAACTAAGGCAAAATGAAGTGCATTAAGTAAAGAATGAAGAAAAGAGTTCACTTAATTGTTTGGTTTACAAGGTTTTATTCACCTTGGCGGGGGGAAAAAATATTTAAAATACAAAGCAGGAATAGAATTGTAGGAATAGGCAGAGTAAAGGCAAACAAAACCATTGAAGCATTTTTTTCCATTTGAATAACGTAGCTAGTATTTACTTTATTCAATAAATAATCCTGTCATTCTATTCTCACATAAATTCAATGTGATTGCAAGATTTAACAGTACTTCTTTACAGTATAATATACATTTTTTTAAAGTATGTTTATCATTCAGTTTTTATTAATATAATATTGCACATATCTAGTGACTGGCTAATCTAATTACCATGAATTGAATCATTGGAATCCCATGTGAGCCGTGTATATCTACAATAAAATTTGCTGGCTAAAAGGAAAGGAAAAAAAACAACTCTTTAGTGTTTGTTGAAAGAGATTAAAATAACAAAAACTATAATATGGAAAAAAAAAAGTTACACAACAAACAGGGCTTAGAAACAGGTAGAAAATACAGGAAAACAAAAATTAAATAATTACAGTACACTACGTGGATGGATGGACTAGGTCCGTGGTGAGGTTCCTCTATGCATCTACAGTAAGTCAGTACTGAAGCAAAATCATCAATTTGGTTTGTTGTACCAGTAAGGAAACACTGTGTGACAGGTGACACATTTGTAATAAAAAAAAAAAACCAAAAACTTCAATATAAGGTGGATTAGCTACCAGTAAGCAAAGCCAGCAGTTTGCATGCATGTGATGTACACTTCAAACAAGCAAATGACTGGATGAAGAGTTTATCCAATGTTAATAACAGCAGTAAAACTTCATTCGACCTATGGGCATTCACTTCATGTCACTCCATATGTTTTTTTTCCAGTGCAAGTTTCAGACTTCATGTTAACTGGTGCTACTTCGGTCACGCTAATGTTCACACTCAATGAACAAATAAACTGGGGATGATCGATATATGCCAAATGAAGGACATTTGCTTTCTTAATGGGACACCGGTGAGCTGTAGATCTACACTGCGACCCAGAGAACTGCTGCTGCAGAAGATCCTCCAAATACCCATAAAGTATATTGCATTTCCAAAAGCGTTCAAAATCACAGCATGCAAAAGCAGTCGTCAAATTGTGGCCCGAGGTACCATTCCAGACATTTACACTGGTTCACAGTAAGTTACGCACTGCGCAAACCATGCAAACCTCTAGGACACATTTAAACCTATTTGTTCTTGCACATTCCGAAAATGTGCAAAGAATCTGTCAGGACAAATGTACTTATCTACTTGTACTATAAAAGGGGACATTAGAAAAGCAGTTAGAAGCAGGTTTTTTTCTTTAAATCTTTTTTTAAAGGCCAAATTCACAGACTAAGTTGTGACAGCAAATATCACAGATCAGCTAATATATTCAAAAGAAGGGGAAAAAAAATCAATTGTAATTTTACAGCTTTTAGTGCTGCCCAAAATAATATTGAAGAATCCGGATTTTAATATAAATACAGTATTAGATTATTGCACACTGATGCCTGTGAAATTACTGTCGCTGCAAACTCCTTATGCAGAAAAAAATTAAGATGAATAAAATGTGTCTTCTCTGAGGACTGAAGCATGTGAGTGGTCCACACAATCACACAATAAACAAAGCACACACTATCAGAATAAAATAAAATAAACAATGACAAAATATACAAAAAAACAGGAGTAGCCAGAAACTTGGTTATCAGTTTAAACTTTTAAATTGAACCAATCATGCTACAGCAGAACTCGATATGCTACAGAGTGGTATGGTAACTGTGTGCAGCATTGCTGGGTAGCACTGCTGCCTCACACCTCCAGTGTTGAGGTTTGAAAGCTGTCCCTACCTGTCTGTGGAGCATATTCTCCACCTATTACAGTATGTGGGCTTTGTCCTGCATTCCCCAGACATGCAGTTAGGTGAAATGGCCACACTGCCACAGTATGCATGCATGTGATCTGCAAAGAACTCATATCTGTTCACATACGCAGCCCACCTTGTGCCCTGTACTGTCGGTAACTCCCTCCAGGACCCCTGCTACTCTACCTAAATGCTTAATACAATACGACCAGATTACCAGATGGCAGAACAGGACAAATTTATGGAATGGCAGGGGGTTCTCAAGCACCACAGGTCCTTTAGGTTATAAAATTAATAAGATGAAAGTAGGAAATCAGAATTACATTGATCTTGTATGTCTACAGGTCTGCAGTCCCCTTTCTGCGCTATCCTGCCCCCTCCTGTTCCCTATAGCCAACATACACACATCACATGCTACCGAAAGACTTTGCCCTCCATCAACAAAGCCCAACGCGAACACCCAGACAAGCATCCTTCATCCTGAATTATTCTGATTACGATGACTGTTCCCAGCACAATGCAGAGGGGCGAATTAGGCTGCCAGTAATGCCCATCTTGTCAAACAAAGAATAAAATCAAATTTCCCAAGTATAAGGCAACCCTTCATTTATGGCACCAACTAGTGGGCAGCCAGTGAACTGCAGAAATACAGAGCACATTTTGGAACAAGAGCTCCTCTACTTCCAAAACATCTTCAAAAATGCTGAAAATGTCCAAATCAGACATGTGACAAAATGGCACAGGTCCGGCAAAGATATGGTGATTTGTTGGGCTGTGCTTAATCACACTGCCCAAATCAACAAGACCAATGTTAGCAAAACATATTAACATACAAATAATGTGAACCAAATGTAATGATGCTGACCAAGTACTTAGTCATGCAAAAAGCAGCCCAATAAAAAGTTATGGAAAAACAAGACACAAAAAAAGAAAATCTAATGTCAACGATCATCCAAACTAATATAATTATTATATAAATGAAAGAATTATATAGAACTGAACACCACATAATTTTGGGCGGGGGGGGGAAACTAAATAAAAGCACAAGACTCAGTTAGATAAGATATATAACTTTTTCCTGGGAAATATAATTAAAAATTCAAAGTGTCACTGCACTAAAGCATAGAAAAGCAATCTGCTCAATAGGAAATAAGAAATGCATAAAGCAGTATATAACAGTAATGCAGCAAAATGTAAGTATAATTCTAATTATAAGCAGAAATGGGCAGGTAAAATAGATATGTTTATTTACACAAGTTTTATTATTAGAATTAAACACCTCAGTCTATTGGTATTTCATTGGAAAGCAATTAATTCCAAGAGGGAATGCAAATACAGGAGTTGCCAGTAACAAATAATAATAATACATTATGTTTGTTGCCTTCTTATAGCTCATTGCAGTGTCTCTGGTGAGATTATATTCTGAGGTTAACTGGGGACAATCTTTCATTTGACTCCTTCTTCAAAAAGTAACAGAAAAAGACAATAACAGACTGAGGTTAACATACGACCAATTTCTGAATGCAATCTATGAAACTCTGTTGGGACACACCTGATATATTACCTGCAATCAATCTCAGTAATTCTATCAAAGCAAATGCTGTATTGCAACAGTCAGTCATCAAGGGAATTCTCCTTTAAAATATAGGTAACCATCATCCATTCTTAAAAGAACTGACCTGGGACGCACACTGCCATTTTCTCTGGATCATATGACAATAGTTTTTTTTTGTGCATCACCACAGCTGGAGTCCTTACAGGGAACAGCAGTTGCAGTTCTCAAGGGCAGAGAGGAACTGTATTTCTGCCACAGCGCCTAATTATTAACTACAGCCCCGGGTTTGCCACTGTTATCTGACAAAGTTCTGCTGGCAAAGCTGCTTTAAAACCAGTGGAATCTGTGTCCATGTGGGGCTATAAGGATTGATCACTTTAGATACACTACCCCAAGTTCACTGTACAATTCCTATTTGCTTCACTCAACCACAATCTTTTTAAGATCCATGCCAAACAGTAAACTGAGCACAAAAGACTGACAACATATTATTTACTCTTCAGTCTGCAACAGAACGCTGGTAAGTCTTATAGATGTGTGTCTTTTCATACCTGTATGTATTAAATAATAATAAGCAGCCACAGTAACATCAGCGAGCCTGAGAATCAGACAGGACGAAAAAAAAATAAAAAATCTATCTAAATTCTGTCAGTAGGTGGCACTGTAGCTGTGCACAAGAATAAAACAGTGGAGGGATAGGTCTGCAGTCTGGTAGTCTGGATGAAGTAAACTGAACGAAAACTCAAAAATAGATTTAAACTTAATTCTACCAAAAAGGAGGAACTATGTCACACAAAACATTCAACCACCATGCATGCAATGTGAAATCAACACAGTGCAGGAATGCCTAAAGAGCTTGGTCATGTCAGATGGCTCACCGGTGCCACTCAAGCAGCCAGAGGGCAGGGCTTCAGCCTAGAGGTCAATCAGTGCGTAATACACACAGAAAGCAGCCAGTGGCATCTCCGGCAAATCCACGCGGTCTACAGTATTAGGATTGGCTGGATGTGGCACTATTGCATAACAATCAGTATTAGAAAGAGTATTAGTGTCCCAGGCTGGAAATCCCAGTGCGATAAAAAGTCAGAGAATCTCCAGAAAGAAAACTGAGCATATAACAGGAAATTGTGATTCAAATGCAATAGTACTCAGATCTGTCCTTTAATTCCAGCTATCGCAAACATCAAGGGAAAGCAGCAGCCAGCTGTCTCCACTGCGCAGACAGGCTGCTCTTTGCAGAAACTGCCGGGCTCTGATTTCCAGTAAGAGTGAATCACTGGTCCTCGTCACCAACAGTGGAGACCCCTCCCCTCCCCCTGGAAAGGGTGGACAGGGGGTGACTATAGTCAGAGCTGGCTAAAAATGAGAGCCACCCCGCCCCCCCCCCCAGGCCTCTGTACAGACACTGGTGAAGGATTTCAAAGTGCATTCAAAGACAGCCTGACAGGTTTAGTATTCTGTGGCAGTACTGTAACACAACAAGGTGTTAGAGACGACCAACGCGGTATTTAATAAATAAACAACACAGGTAAATGAAAAGCAAATCCACTGACGACAGGTGATAAGCCTGCATGTTTTTTCACTCCTTGAATGTTACGTTTCCTAAGCATTTTGTGCTGACATGATATTTTGCAATGATAAGCCTTGATGACAGCGGTGTAATACCGGACAAAAGCAGAAGCACGAAAATGCTAATACCTCCGAAGTACTCAACAATTGAATGTTTTCATTTGGAATCACTTGTAATGTTTTTTTTTGCGCAAAAATGACAGCATGATAGTTTGGATTAGTCTATGTTTTAAACATAAAAAAAATATTAATACTGAGAAAATAATTGAGTATTAGTCCCACGGACAGCATTTAAGTGAGTAAATTATCTGACGGGTAAACATAAATCAAGTATACATTTCCTAAGAAGGAGAGAATAGCCTAATGTACAAAAACACCTGGCAGCAGACAGCGGGGTGATGGTGTCAGAAAATCAATCAACTGCAAAATAGGTAAATGAATTAGCATGCGTACTGGATGGACAAACTTAAATATGTGGCAGATACAAAGACCAGCAAATGGCGAGTATAAATGGAAAGGATACAACAAAGCAGGTCATCAAAGGTATTCTGTGGGGGAGAGGGGGGTGTTCCCGCTTTGGGATGCAGGGCCTTGACTGACCAAACACCTTACAGTTGAATACGAGGACTATGTGTTGATTGCGGCAGTAACAGGGGTGGTACCTTCGAGGACTCCCCAGAGTAAGCTCTTAAAACTTCAGCTCCTTAAAACTCCAATGTTAATATTGCAACAAAATTGATCCCCCACGGAACGACTCAGAAACGGGGGGGGGGGAGACACAAGCCGAGGTGAAAATAAAGCTGACACATTCCGCATAATGAAAGATCTTAAAAAGCTATAAATCACAAAAAGAAATCAGTAAATATGGACACAAAAACAAAGATAAAACATACAGAAGAGGAATATATCAAACATGTCACCAAGTGTAGTGTAAAAACGCCAGCCTTAGCTGGATTTGACCGGCAGGAAGTCTGCTCTCCACTGTCACCTTCTGCCCTTCTGACACCTGATCTCACATACTGGGTATGAACAAAACAGAGTAATGCACCAGTGAGCGTGTCAGTCGAGGCGGCACAGGCTGCCAGTCCTGCTTACCGCTGGCTCTTCCATGGCATCCCACTCTGCTAGGGTGTTTGGCCTCGGCTGTCAACCAGGCTCAGTGTGGGGGGGAAGGGTTCGAAAAGTGTAAAAGGCATTCAAAATATGATATAAAAAAAAAGCAACGTATATACTTCAGTTCTAATTAAAACTACCATATATGATGTGCGAGGGTTGAGATCCACGTGGGCTTTTGAGCATGTACTGGAACGTGTATGTTAATGTGGAAAGTACAGCAGCCTGGGGACCAGGGTGGGCCTAACTCTCCCAGTCGGTGCAGGGCAGCCCTTCGTCCTCAGATTCCGACTCAGGCGAGGCCTCCTTGATGCGGCGCAGCGCCTCGTGGATGCTGCGCGTCAGTGGGTCAGCGGTGTCGTGCAGCTCGCCCAGGCTATCACGCAGCTCTTGCTGCTGCACCTTCTTCAGCTTGACGCCCTTGCGGATTTGTGCCAGGATGTTGTCACCGTCTTCCTGGCTAGGGTCAGGCCGCAGCACGCGCAGCTCGGCCTTGCGTAGGCGGAAGCTGCCACGCTTCAGGGAGGCCAGCACCTCGTCCATTGGGGAGCTTGCTGTGGGACAGGGTGCGGGGGGGAGGGGGGGGCATGTCAGGTGGATTGAGATAGGGGAACGACCACTACCCAGGTCTGAGCCAAACCGAGGATAACCAACAGGGCACTGGGTGGCATGTGAAGGTCTACGTGAGCAAATACGGCTACTAGAACACCTACCTCTCCTCCTCTGGGAGGCCTCCAGCGCTGAGGTCTTTTTCAACTTCTTCCTTGCATTCACCAGCTGGCTGCTGTCAAAGAAGCGGCCGCACATGGGCCCAATGGCCTCCTTGTTGCCCTCTCTGCCCTCGTCCTTGGGCTTCCGTACGGGGCTGCCCGGCCCCTCCAGTTCCTCACCAGCAGCTTCCTTGGTGGCCGGAGGGGGCAGCGGCGGAGGAGGTGGCGGCGGGGGGGGAGGTGGGGGTAAGAGCCCAGAGGAAGCAGGGGAAGTAAGACCCGCAACGTTGTCTACCAATGGCAGGAAGGTGGGCAGGGAGGGAGTGACTGGCTGTGCGTGAGGAGCAGCAGCGCCTCCCATAGGTAACGAAATGCTTTCTCGTTGGGGAACTGGAATGGTGGGGCATTCCATGAGCTCGTGAACTGGGGTCATCTCCTCCGACCGAACGTCGGTGATCAATGGCTGGGGCTGGTCCTGGTCCACGTTTCTGGTGGGGGTCC
The DNA here is from genome assembly GCA_026776945.1 of Isichthys henryi. NCBI lineage: Eukaryota > Metazoa > Chordata > Actinopteri > Osteoglossiformes > Mormyridae > Isichthys > Isichthys henryi. Next base: position 11,160,999 of record JAODJX010000119.1, on the reverse strand, counting down.
CAGCGCTTTTCCTTCGAGAATACGCCAACCGGAGTCTGGTGGACTTTAGTACGACCTGTCCAGGGTACCGCTACAGAAGAATACAGAAATAGAAATTGATCTGAATTTTGATTAAAATTCCAGTGTTTGTGTGTACGCTTCAAGTTCAATAGCCCAACTGACTGGCTTACAGTCACTGGCGGTTAATAGACACAGTGCAATTACTAATAAACTTATAAAAAAACACATAATACGAAAGTAATATGGTGTGCATTGTCCCCCATAATTTAATGCTTAAAGCACACTTAACTGGACATGTCGGTATCATTTAGGCTTATACTTATTAATTCTATGTTTTAAAAGTACTTTAAACGGACACAGTACAGTCATTACTAATAATACAAAACTATTGCGTGGGAATGCAAATCTTTCAATATTCAATTTTCCCACCCTGACTTCTTAGGGGCTCTGTACAAATTTTACATTCTAAGGGCTGTTAATAAAATACTGAAAGGAATTATTCCGTTTTTTTACCGGGGGGGGGGGGGGTCACAGGTATTTGAATATATTTAAACAAATTGTGTGATATTTGAAATTTGTTCAAATGTGATTTTTGAAAAAAGTAACGGCCCTACTTTGACTATGGTGCATATTCAATGCACTGTGTCCACATGGTTATGCAGCATCTCAACATTTTTTCATCCATATTTGCATTCATTTCTTGTCGAGATCTTATATTGATGATGTGCAAGTTGAACTACTCAAAGACTTTCAATCGAGACTCTGTGGCGGCCGATTCATGTGTCAAAATGATTTCTCATGCTCTCTGATCCAATCCCTGACAATTCAAGCCCTATGCATCTTGACATTATAGTCCTGGAATTGCCATTAGGAAAGAAAAAAATCCATTGATTGGATAACCTGGCTATTCAGTAGATTCAGGTACTCAGCTGACTTCACTTTATTGCTACATAACATTTCTGAGCTGTAATAATGATCCAATTATGGGCTCTTAAGTACTTGCTGACAAATTCAAACTGTGACTTTTTATTGGCCAGGCAATGTATTAGAATAATAAACAGACAGGTCATGCTATCTTTTTATGGATGCTTCACCCAGAGCATAGAATACAGCAGATGTTTCCATCACACAGCTGTTGAGAGTGAACCTGCAGCCTGGTCTGACCTGTTTGAAGCTCCGCAGTCGGTCCAGCGTCGTCTGCCTCTCCTGACTGACACGGGTGCTCCTCTTTTCTTCCTCCTTCAGCTCTCTCTGCATGGAAGATGGAGAGGCGCTCAAATGACGAAGAACACCATGTTTTTGTCTACAGGTCAGGTGACACAGCATTTCATTCTCATGAGAGATAGGCAGCTAATTCCCTGGCAAAGTGACAGAAAAATTCATAAGTTCTGATTAACAAGGCTTTAGCGACTGTTGCAAAATGTCTCAGATTTAATGTTACCAGCATATATTATACCACTAACTTAGAAAAGCCAACTGCAATTTACAAAATGGTGACCAGCCAAAACAGCCACATTAGCTAATAGTTTTCTTTTCAATTTTTGCTCAAACTCAAAGTTTGAATTGTGGCAAACCTCCGATTTATGGTAATTCGGTTAATGTCTTACCCCACTATAACCAGTCTTGAGTGCTGATACCAAAATTTTATAAATGAATTTTCTTGATATAACATTTTTCATAGAAGGATTATGGGGGGTGGGACGATTTTTCAATATTACACTTTTAACACGTTATATTATGTGTAGAAACATTTTAGGCACCAATTAATTTGACAGAGCAGTTTCCAGCCAAGGAACATGATACAGAATGAATCTGTTAATGAATCACATGTATGTACCTGCAAAGTGTAGAATGAACATGTTGTGCTTTCATATTCTACCTGATATTTATTTCAAATTATTGTTTGTTACTTATGTCAGCTTTTGTCATTGTTATAGTGAAATCCAGAAAATTTGTTTGAGGTTTTTGGGTTGAGATGGCAACATTATTTTTTCCATTGAAAATAATGGAAATAGTTTTATAGTGCTTTTTAGGAAGAAAAAAATAGGTCAAGGTAAGGCGTTGCTGTAATTTGTTTTCAAAATATCCATGGGAGAGACAGGCCCTCACATCCCCAGTGTGAAGTACTCAAATTCTCTCACTGCTTTTTGTGCCCGTTGCATGTCCTTCCTGTGTCATGAGCTTTTCCTCTGGTTACTCTGGTTTCATTCCGTGATCTAAGACATGCAGTTAGGCTAATAGGCATGCATGTGTATGCCGACCCACTCTGTACTGGAAATGATGTAAGATGGATGTATAATTTAACACAGGGACACACCTGTTGCAGGGCTTGCTGGGATTTGTGGTCTTCTTGACCGCCATGGTGCTGCTGTATCTTCTCATTGTGATTAATAACACAGATATCCTGATAAAGAAAAGGCACATTAGCATAAAAAAAGACACCGAGGATCAGTGGCCTTGGAAGGAGTTTGACATTTAAGGAGCCGAATTTGCCTTGGCAGGGGGTGGGTGTGCAATATACATCATGAAATAGTAATGAGCACACATGCAATAGTGAGACTGTGAAAATATGAGACGTAACTCAAATTTTAAAATAAAGATTTAAAATAATAATTTAAAATAAAATTAAGACTGTTTATGATGGTGTTCCCAATCTACCAATAGCACTTCACCTGGAACCCCATCTACCTTTCCTCTGAAAATACTAGAAGAAAAAAAGACTTTACTTTTTTACACTATACAGTCTATGGTGAACTGAGGGTGAATTATTGTTGTGGTTTGCACAGAAGATAACAACATGCAAAAAGGTCATAAAGTAATGCTGCTGCTTTATGTAAATATCAATAAGAGCTGATATAAGCATTGTGTCATTGGTTTAAGATTGTTTCTCTTAAACAGACACTCCTGTTGTGATGTGAAAGTCAGCATATTTATCATTACATTGACAACATACAAATCAATGTGGGCATTATGTCAAAGGCTTTCAGTCTGTTTCTCTCAAGTTAATTGAAATGATACCACAAACGAGCTTGATGGGTCCCCCAAACGAGCTTGATGGGCCAAATGGTCTCCTCTCGTTTGTAAATTTCTTACGTGGGAATATCAAATGCCTGATAATAAACGCTACGCTTATAAATCTGGCGAACATCAGGTCATAGTTTTTGTTTTTTTCAATAAAAGGAAATGTCTATCCAGAACAAAGAATTAATGAAAAACATTTGGGTGGATGTTAAAAGCCATTCTATAATGAATATTAAAACCATACTCTGGCTTTGTCATTTAAGTTCTAAATTAATAAAAATCACATCGATGAATGATGCAGAAAAACTTTTATTCTTGCTCTAGGACAGATTAGTCATCGTTGTGAGATCATCCTGTCGAATGGTGAATCGACAGTCATTTCCACAGGCTGCAGCGTCCTGCATCTGTCCTTAATAAACATTTCACATTGTACTAATTCACCGTCCCTACACTGAGCTAGATCATCATTTTCAGATTTTCATAATGCCAAAATGTCTTCCTATTTTTATTAATTTGGCCACGAAATTTATAGTTAAAGCACGCATACACACGCACACACGCTTATAATCATATCTTTGTGAGGAGCATCCATTCATTTGTATGGGGAAAAAACCCCTAATCCCAGCAATGACAACCTTTAGCCCTAACCTTAATTATAAGTAACCAAACAAAATACAAGACACCAATTTTTCTGTCAATAAGCCAAAACACTCTGGGACCCAAAATCCCACCACCCACCCCCTCGGCTCAGGGGACCTTCCAATGCACCAAGGTCCAGTTCCGATGGTGTTGTGCTAATTGTGGACAGGGGTCAGCATGGGCTCTCTGACAGGTCTGCGGCTAAGCAGCGCCATACGCCGCAGGGCTCGATGCCATGTGTGTCCTGTCACATTAGTCCCATGACCATCATTAAAATCATCTGCCATTTATGCCCTTCTGTTCATAACACACAGAATAGCCCTCATTCATGTCCTGCATCAAAGAGGCTTGGCTGCCCAACATCCTTTCGGCGGTCCGTGGTCTTTGTCTCCTGAGAGCACTCTCAGTAGGTACTTACCATGTCTGACCATAAGCTCCCCACAAGCCTTACCGTTTCAGAGATGCTCCGACCCAGTTGGCTGGCCGTAACGATTTTGCCCTTGTCAAAGACACTACGATCTTTATCACTGCCCATTTCTTCTGTATTCAGCAAGTTGACATGTACCTAAGTCCCCTTACCATCTAATATATCCCAGACCTTGACATACACCTTTTTATGAGAGTGAACATTATTCACATCACCTGCAGGTGGCCATAATGTTTTGGCTCGTCAGTACATCGCCCTATGTCTCTGCACCGGGTCACGACGAGGACGGCTGCCCACTGGCGTACCTTTTTGTTTCTGAGGTAGGCTTTCTTGGCAGTGATCCGCCCCCTCTTAGCCTCTAGCTGCCGAGCCCTCTGCTGCAGCTTGAGCAGCTCGTCCCTGCGAGGCTGCACACCGGCTGAAACGTCCTCGATGCCCAGCATGGCCTCCATGCTCTCGTAGGTGTCGTAATACACCACCTCGTCCTGTCTCTCTGTCGCACAACATGGCCGGAAAAAAGTGACAAATCCACAGCTAAATTAAAGTGGTTAGACAAGTGAACAATCGTTAGTTTTTCATTTAACCCTATGCCATAAAAACTCAAACAAGTAATAATACATTATTAATCAATTAATTACAACCTCAGTCCTGCAACCTAAGGGAAACTGATAGCAGACTGTACAAGTGTTACCCATTCTATCCCTTTTTTAAATTATTGTGGCTATTTGTGATCACCACTGTATGGCTTATCTGATATATGCGTGTTCTCTGTTTATTAACATAAATTTATTTTCACAAATTGCCATGCTAATGGCATGCTAAGAGTAATCTCAGGGATGCACCTGAAATGCGCATTGGTGGAGGGAATCCGGAATAGACAGAAGAAACTGGAAACTCACACAGACACATAAACACAAGGCCAGAATGCAATGCGCAGGCCTGCAGGCAGAAGCTACAATGTTTACCTGTATTATAATAAATCTTACAAGGGCTCATAAACGTCTGTCTTTGACCTGAGTAAAGTACATATTTCCAACTACCCAGGGTAAAAGAGGGTAAGTGTTACACAGCAGCTATATATTTTCCCTAAGAATAATGGCTGACATAAAAGTTCTCTCCTCCCCCCACTGGGGGTGTCCCGGCCATGGAGCGGAGCTCACCGATCATTTGCCTCCTGATGCTCTCCAGCTGTGCTGTCAGCAGCAGCTCCTCATACCTGAGGACTTCGAACTGGATCTCATAGAGCTGCAACTGCAATTTGTAGTACTGCGCCTCCAGCTGGTCCAGCCGTGTCATGGCATCCTCGCCGCCACGCAGACTCTGCATCTGTCAGAGCGGGCAGAGCTGACAGCCTTTGCCAGGGAATGCCTGTGCTTAATCCGACCGCTCAATGCCATTCCTGTAACTACACCACTGCGGTCAAATAAATCTGTTAGAATAAAGTGTTCTCTTCAGGAACAACCAAACATTTGGACACAGGTGCCCAGAGGGTGCCGGGTACCTCGTCCCGGAGCGTGTGCTTCTTCTGCTCCAGGCAGATCTCTTTGGCTCTCATCAGCTGCAGCGTCTCCTTAGACGTCGCATACTGCAGCTTCTCCAGACGCTCCACCGCTGCGGCCCACGCCGCTTTGCCAAACTTCTTCTGGTCCGCTCGCATGCGCTCGTACACGGCTGCAGACGGACACAGACATACACGCTTTTAACCCTTCTCAAAACCAGTGAATATATGCAGATTTGTGTACCTTTACCAATGTGACAGACTACACATTCTGTATATACAAGGGCCCAAAAATAAGCATATTCTTCTAAATGCAATCACCAAAACCCAGTCAGAGAATAACACTTTAGCAGCATGGAGCAAAGGTCCATTCCTAACCAAAACTATGCACAGGAGATTACTGGAGATGCTTTATTTGTTTGGGATAATATCCCACCATTAAGGTCCTCATCCTGAATAAATAAACCGTCTCCAAATCACCTGATTTAACTGGTGAAACATCCTGCTTGACTTTAGATTATAAATACATTTTCCTAAAATTTGTGTCTAATATATTACGACTGTTGAAGAAAATATGTTTCCATGTAATTAAGTCTTAATGCAACAATTTCAAGGCATTCTTAAAGGTATCCTTTATGTTTGATAAAAACGACAGTGATTGGATGAGTATTGATGATGAATGTACTGTGAGTGGGCCATGCAGTCCTGGGGCTTAGCATTACCTTTCTGTGCTCGTGCAGTGATCTCAAAATACTTGACAGTGAGCTCCTGGATTGACAGCACGGCCGCGTGGGCCTTCTTCTGCCAGTCTGAGTCCTCCTTCTTCAGACCCTCGATCCTGCGGGGGCCAAGGTAGTCGTTCTCCATGGAGATCTGAGGAAAGCAGTGCCTTCGTTAAACCTAAAAGACCAACTATGTTATTGTGACTTTGCTGATCTAGTGGTGATGAAAGCTATATTAAAATAAAACATCCATAATAAAAGACTGATTCTTTAAAACTCTGTGCTGTACTTTCTCAAATGATTAGTTACTGTAGTTGACCATGAAACACAACCATGTAAACAACAATCGAGTCCAAAATTTGTTGCCTTACATTCTTCATTTTAATTTTATTGATCCACCATGAGTGTAGCACAAACATTTTGGCACTAATTCATCAGTGTGAACTAGGACTGCATGATATTGTAAAACTTTTTTTTGCAGTGAATATTGCAATATTTATAAAGCAAAAAAAGAGTTGAAGGCTTGACTGGTATGTCCATAATGAACTAATTAACAAATCACCTGCTTTTGTTCAATACAGTCTGTATGAAATCCAAAATATTCCCAAACAGCAGAAGAAGAATGGTGACAAATACCCAATTGCTTTTCTCCTCCTCAGTCATTTTTATTAAGTTTCTGACAAACACACCACATCTTCCATGAGTGAGTCAAACAGCAAGTATGAGGAATTATTAAGCTTGGCTCAAAGAGCAAAGGCAGCTGTAGTAAACTTTAAGCTATTTTTTTTTTTTTTTACATATACTAGATAATCCTGAAAAAGAATAATCATTAGAACTGCAAAGCTCACTCGATTTTGTTTCCTATGATACAGGACAAATGTTTTAGAACTCTATTGATAATCTCATTTCTTCAGGGGTAAGTTGCTACTGAAATCATGTCTGCTCAATTAGGCAGCGATGGTGGGGACATTTATTGCAAAGATTTTAAAATACTGGAAAAGCACCGCCTTGGAAAATACCATCAAAATACTGTATTATTACAGCATAATGAAAAATCAAATATCAGCTTAATCGCAATCCAGCTATCTATCGTAGTCTTTGCTTAGTGACAGCAGCGTGTCCAAAACATGTGACGTCGATATTAATATCGCACATCAGGCAGCTCCGGGGCTGTTCCACAAAGGATTTCTCAATTAGTTGGGTTAACTTAAGCTAGAAGATTGTCCAATAAGAAAGCTCCTTAGCAAAACTCTTACTGGACAATCATGACTTCCATCTTAAGTTAACCCAGCTAACTAAGAAATCCTGCTTTCTGGAGCACCCCCTAGTGTGAACAACTGTTTATTAAGTCAAACCAACATAATTAGCTAATATGATATTAAGGTAGGGGGCGGCATGCTGGTGCAGTGGTTAGCACTGTTGCCTCACACCTCTGGGACCCGGGTTCGAGTCTCCGCCTGGGTCACATG
>JAODJX010000119.1:11130029-11147906 GCA_026776945.1 Isichthys henryi | reverse complement strand
TTCCGGGATAGGCTCCGGACCCCCCGCGACCCAGTAGGATGAGCGGTTTGGAAAATGGATGGATGGATGGATAATTAAGCATATTCAGCTACAGAACATAACCCGTGTTGTAGCCTATTGCTACGACCACTACAGTCAACCGTTCTGCATTGTGACTTTCCCTAATGCGGTCTCGATATATCAAGGGGTCGACACAAGAAACACAGAACACACAAAGGCCAGCAGATGACATAAAAAAAGGTAAGCAACTTATAAATGCATAGAATATTCATACAAGGCCAGTTTGGAGAACGCCAAATGTGTTTATGGCAGCCTCTCACAAGATATCTCACATTTCTAGTATCTTTTTGTGCCACTCACCAAGGAGACCAAAAAAATTTACAAGGTTTTTCCAGATGGCAAGAGGTCTGCGCCCCTAACCCCTGCGACTTGGAAGGGTCAACTGTGAAACACTAGAGCAAATAAGATGAACAGTCTACATACTGTAAAACCTGAGTGAGGTTCAGAGAAATTCTGGTAAAATTGGATACTTGCACCACTGTCTGAGCCCCTGACCAGGTCATAAATCTTTGACTTGTTCAACTGTGCCATAGAGTATTAGCTATTAATCTGTGCAACATTCAAGGCAAAATGCTGAGTGAAGAGCAGATAGTTATAGGACTGTTTATGTTTCTAATGCACGATAAGAGGAAGTTCCTCAACTAAAAAGAGAAAGGGGGTCGACAATGAGATACAGCAGGGGGCACTGTAAGCTCATCATTGAGCTTCTCTCTGGCATTTTATAGTGTAGATTTAGCATCCTGTGTTTCAAATGGTTTTCCCCTCATACTAGGCTGAAGTAAGTTTTCTGTCTTTAATTACGCTATGACATCATTTGAGGTCACATCAGTGACATATGAATTGTACCCCGCACACCAACATACAGATGCTCCATGTCATTTAGTTTGTTAGGAAGGCACATTACGTAAATTATTTGTATTTTATTATACTATTAATCGAGATCTGTTATGGCTGTTTCATCTTATAAATTATGTGTTGTATTGTACAAAGTCAAAACTGATTAAATAAACATCTCACCGAAAAACTGCCTCCTGAATCATCCTAGTGCTACTGTTTGCAGTGTTATGTTAGTACAAATACTGGACGTTGTTTCCAACAGGGAAGGACAAGGAAGTCGTTTTCAGAAGCGCAGTGAGTGAGTCATTAGTCAGTTACCAGTAGAACCTCTGTTGGAAATGCAGTAGATCTGCCTTCACAACAGGTTAGACCCTGACGACATAAGACCCAGGAAAGGTTAAGTCCTACAGCAAAACAAGACAACTCCCTCCTCAAAAAAACCCAAAACCAAACCAGCAGACAATACTGTATAATGGCTCAGTCTTTCTTCAAAACCACATAGTGATAAGATTAGCACTTAGGCTATCAGTTAAAGATAATTATCCTCTGTGGTAACATTTTATCTGAGTGGAGAAGGAGCTTACCCAAATTTATCCCAAAGTTCTCTTATGTGTTCCGAAGATATTTTTTTCTGATGAGTTTCCAGTAAACTTGTTTTCTTCACTAGAATTTTATTCAGTGTTGTGGTAGCTTTGGGTTTTAGTTTTATAGACCCATGAAGACCCTAGACAAATTTACTAAATACGAGCCCAAATACATTTTATTCAATGCATCATATATATTAATTTAATAAAGCATATTACACTTGACCATGATTCAAAAATCCTGACATTAAATCTTTAAAAAGTGATAAAACAAAGCTAGACCTCATTTCTTCATCAGAAATATGGTCCTCATCTTGTTTTCACCATTCAAATTAGGGCTCATTCATCTTAACCCAAACAAGATAATAATTTGGAGGAAATTAATAATTTAATTTGATGTAATTAAATACGCAAGTTTGTAATGTGATCAACGTCCCAATGGAGCGGTTCCATCCATTATTTCTATCTCACATAATACATATCTTACATAAAAGCAGAGAATTTCATCCGGTCCCTTCAGAAATGCCCAACTTTTGACTGAGAGCTTTCAATCTGAGGAGACAGTTATACCAGAACGCCTGTCAGTGGACCCGGGCCGCGGACCATGGGCTGCAGCATGTGTGCGGCCCTGTGGACACGCCAAGACCCATGAGTTATTCATGCTGCTCTCAAACTGCTGGTAACAGGACACCCTACGCTGAGCAGCAGCGCTGCACAATAGGGGAGCCCACAATGCTCCATTCATGCTGCACAGGGAGCCTGCCAGTGGGGCGTTCCTCCGTGCCCGGCGCTCTGAACTCTCCATTCAGAAGGAATTAATGCTTGGGCGCCACCTTCTACCCGCAGTTACTTTACTACTGGTCCCACTTAAATCTAATAAAGCTGCTTATGGAAGCATTAACAGTGGCTTTTGTTCAGGCTTTGGAACTCCAGAGCCCTCCTTACCCCCACCCCACCCCTATAATTATGATCTGGCTCATTCCTTTCTGTGTTGGCTTCAAAAACTGTGAAACAATTTCTTTAAGACAAACGGCAGGGCTGCACCCAAGATGGGATGCTGGTCCAAGGGTCTAAATATTTTTTTTTTCCATTTTCAATTCTTTGCATCTCGATAGTCATTTTATGTTGGTTTACTTTATATTATTAAATGGAATTTTTTATTAAATATTAAAAACACACACCCAAAATATTCAACCACAGATGTGGAATTTATCAGCTCCAGATAAAAAAATAAAATAAAATTTTAAAAGACAGAAGGTGCGGTTATTTGGGTCAGGAATGCTCTAACCATGAGCCAAAAATGGAATCTGAACTTGCCGGCAAGAGTGATCAAAAAAAAAAAAAAAAAAAAAAAAGGCCACCCCAGCACCGTCAGAGATGTGTGTATATACACACACAGCGTGCTTTACAGCTTAAAGCTGACGGTTCTGCAGAGCGCCAGCTGCTTTGCACACAAACCCTGAAAGGTGAAGACTGTCATCCTGTCAGTGAGCACGCTACCCTTCTGCCTCATCTCATAGATCTGAGGCACTCAGAGCTTCCCATTTGCCTCCTACACACCACGGATTATCTATATCCTGATCCTGAACACTGAAGACAGGTCCAGTCGGCATCAGAAACCTGATGCAGATCTCTTTCCTCGTTGAATATTTATTATATACATTATATTCGATTATCGAGGGCAAAATAAAATCTCATTTAATTTCACAACATTCACAATGGATGTATTTATTCCATAAACGATGAGTGTCATTTTTAAATATCTAAATAAATATCTTAAATTCCAACAGAATTGCTCTGACCTGGATTAAAAGACATTTCTCTTTTTTTTCTCTGGTGTTCTGCCAATCAAAAGCATCCCTTCTAAATTATCCAAGCATGTCATCATCATATTCTCTTGTGAAAAGTAAATGCCATCTACCTTGCCAGTAACAAATCCTGATCCAACCTGATTCACCATGACTCTGGCACCTGCCAATTCATACCCACAGAGAAAATACTCAAGTTTATCATCAATCATCATCATCATCATCACCGTGACTCATTCGGTACCTCTGTCACTTCACACCTCCAGGGTTGTTGCATGTTATCCCAACATTGTATGGCATTTCACCCAGAGATTCATACAGTTTCATGTACTGGTCTCCCCAAAATGTGCCCATATTGTGTGCGCCCTGCGATGGGCTGGCACCTGGTCCAAAGTGTTCTGCTGCCTCATACCCTGTGCTTCCTGGGACAGGCTCCAGCCTCTCCATAACCCTGCACTGCGGAAGTGGCATGGAAGGCTTATGGGTAATAATTTCATTTGTAGCTGATTGTACTCAAAGCAATGAGCATCAGATGACCTAACGGTTGCATAGCCAGGGATACACAGAACTGCACAGGAAGCTGCTAATTACTGCCGTTCTCAGACACCAGAAACCTCCTCCCAAATGATGCACGGGCCTTCTTTTCTCTCGCCTGCCAGCTGTCAGCCACTGCTTCCCCTACCGCCCCCTCTTGGCTTCACACTTGAGAAGGTCACAATCACAGGGTTCCCCAGTGGTCTTTCCTTTTCTCCCTGCCCTTCTGTGACAAGAAAGGAACTGGAGTCTGTTATCCAGCCTCAAGAGATTCCTCAGACGGGCCAAAACCGAACAGCCGAAATGCTATCTGGCTTCCAAAAATTCCACTCCCATCACAGTCCCCTCCTGCCCCCAACCCAACTCCAATCTGTTCCTCCTCTCTCTCCTTTGCATACTGATCTGTTTTGATTGGAGTACACCGGCAAAGAACGTATGTTTTACATTACATTGTTCTACAACAACTATGTTCCAGTAAAGAAATTTCAATTATCACTATTTGTTTATTTTGCACAGTTTTACCAGCCTAAAATGATGCAGACTGTTATAATTCTTAAAACGATTTAAAATGTACTGCAATTATCTTATTTGAATGCACTGTGATTTGTACATGTGTCTGTCAGTGCTTTGCAAGTCGATTAGGCTATTTCCTAAATGAGTGCATAAATTAAAACAAATTTTCAGTTGTAATGAATGAACAGAGACATATGCAGGCTTAACATTTAACGGTTTGCCCACACGTAGAATCTAGAGTCTACGAAAGTAGAGACAGATTTACTGCTAGCAACCGCCATAGCTCATTGCTGGAAATTACCACAGAAAACTAGTAGCTATTGTAGTCTAAATACAGACGGGAATGAATGGGTGTTCATTTCCTAACACTTGCTTGGTTCTGAAATGAAATCCTTAAATTCTCAAAAATATATTTTTATTCCTTTGTCATACAATAGACAAACCCCTTTAGGTATTAATAATGGGTCCGATTCGGCAGACCCCACAATATTCACCCATAAAAGAAAATCCCAGAATTGTTTGGTCAAAGTTAAAAATTAAAGAGTTTACTTTAGTCTACGTAAATTACAACTGGGCAGCATAGAATAAAAAAACCAAAGAATAACTTAATTACTATTGCGTCACTGCGTATTATAAGGCAGAATCAGTTTTCTGGTGTTTACTGCAAAGAATTAAAAAAATATCTAAATATATATAATACATACATACACACATACATATAGTACTGTGCAAAGACTTAAGCATCCAAAGAAAATGATATTTGAATGACCTTCATGTTGGTGCAAAACAATGCTATTATGCCTATCAAAGTGTGTTAGCTTAACCGTTTCATGACTTCTGCTAAAATAACCACAGTATTTGCAGCAACCATCCAGTGCACCCATGTATTTTATGACTTAACCACTAGCACAGGGTGTCCATCTAACTATCCAACCAGATATCAGTAACTTTTTGGAGAAAAAAGTCTCAGTAGTTTTTATTGTATTACTCTTAATCTAAGTATCTTCTAATGCTAAATTTTGTTGTTTGCACTTACTACACAGTTAAATAGCTTTAAACATTTCTTTTGACTTGCCTAAGACTTTTGCACAGTACTGTATGTATGTGTGTGTGTGCTCTTCCCAGATAAATTCTGCACTGGCTATCTTCAGGGTAATTTCTTGACAGATCTTGTCATTGTCTTGTGTGTCTGGAGATAGCCCTTTGTCTCTTATTTTACTGTCCTGTCCTGTCCCACCCCCCCCACCCCCCAAACTGCTACTTAACAGAGTTCAGCTGTAGTGCAGTACTTAGGTAATTTGGGTCATGTCACTGGCATTTGTAACAGATTTCTGGCCAGGTGTCAATTACAATTACCCTAAGTCTGGATGCTATTTTAAGCACATTCAGAAAAGTATGTGAGAGCTCTCTGGTCTAGAACTTATTAACAGGGAAACCCCTTCATGTTATGTCAAGACTGAAGGAGGCTCTTCAATGGAAGAGAACTTCTCGCTGTTCCTTAATGATCTTGACAGCTACACACGAAAAGCAGAATCAATCACATGTAAACCCAACGTTCAAGGTGATACCCACAAGCAATAAGAACCTTGAGAAGTGACCTAGAGCTCCTACTGAACATCTCATATTACTTTTTTCTCCATTGTGGGTTACCAGTTTACCTGCAAGGTGAATAAAAACAAAATGCAAATCAGATTCAAATTTCCAACCCTTCCTTTCATAGAAGCCTATCCAGAAGCACAACTCGAATGCCTCACATCATCGGTGCCGAATCCAAGTCGGGGTATTAAGCCATTCAAATGAAAAAATCCTGGCAGCGTACGAGTCATTTGCATAACGTTTGGAATGTTGCTGTCTGCAGATATAAGGAGGACGGTTTCACTAAACATTCTGCACATGTCATCGCTGGTAAAATCAGTTTAAGTGAGGGAGGTGCATCCCATTTTATTTTTATTAACAGTGTGATCACATTTTAGTCAAACACCTCCAAGCACTCAGAAACATCAGCAAGATAAATTTTTACTAATGAAACCAGCCACAAGAAATGAGAAACCACAAAACGCTGCTTTGTCCATTAAAAATGTTTTGAGGAATTACAGCATCCTGCTGCTCCTTTTCCATCACACCCAACTCATAGTTTTTAAGTCTATAAATGTCCCAGAGGCCAGACATTTTCTTCCCACATGATTCCAGATTAGCAGTCGTGAACCACAGAAGGCCACTTAGCTCTTCCAAACTTAGCATTGTTTCGACAAAACTGTGGGGAGCTACAGAGTAAAAACATGTTAGTAGAGTAGACCCTTCAAAGACTTGGGCCACATTCTATTTATTTAACCACACGATTTGTGTGGCTTGGGTCTTCACCCTGCTTTTCAGATTATTATTTAGCCCTTGGGGGCGGCATGGTGGCGCAGTGGTTAGCACTGTTGCCTCACACCTCTGAGTCCCAGGTTCGAGTCTCCGCCTGGCTTACGTGTGCGGAGTTTGCATGTTCTCCCCATGTCATCGTAGGGTTTCCTCCGGGTACTCTGGTTTCCCCCCAAAGTCCAAAAACATGCTGAGGATAATTGGAGTTACTAAATTGCCCATAGGTGTGCATTTGTGAGTGAATGGTGTGTGAGTGTGCCCTGTGATGGGCTGGCCACCTATTCTGGATTGTTCCCTGCCTCGTGCCCATTGCTTCCGGGATAGGCTCCGGACCCCCCGCGACCCAGTAGGATGAGCGGTTTGGAAAATGGGTGGCTGGATGGACGGATCTAGCCCCTGTTTGATTTTTGCAGCTTTTCACTGTCCCATGTGGTGGTAGAAAGAGGGGTATCAGGGAGACCAGCAGACCTCTACCAATTATGCTCTCTCTTGCATTGTCTTTGTTGAATGGACATCCCGTTCCTGTTCTTTAAGGCCCACCGTCTTTCACTTTGGTGTACATGGCATTCTCAGGTTCCTTGATATCATTGATGGCACAACATAGGAGAGCATGTGCCCTCCTCACATGTAGGGTGCTGGCTGACAGTTTAGCCTCTTTGTTGTGCAAATAAACCCTGCAGAGTTGTTACTTGAAAGACTTGAAGACTACTGTGCGGCTAGGTTTAAAATAGAAATTTAACTTTGGTATATCCGGCTGAGAGTGGCTAATGCAATATGATGCTGTACTATTATGCAGAAAGATGATGTGAGCTTTATCCTTTATGATGTCATTTCTCCTTGGAGAAAAAAAACACAAACTGTAGTCACTTTAGGTATGCTGGTACCACGAAAATGGAAACCCAACCCCCTGGAGTCAAAAAATCAAGGCCAGGTCTATGGGCTAAATTTGCAAGGACTGCAAATCTTTATCACTAACAGAGTTACCAAGCAGATTTATAGCATTCAACCCTCTTCATTGGTACTGAATTGGGGGGAAAATAACAGCAATAATAACCAGGGCATATGAACCTTTTTCATGTTTTAGAACCTTTTTCACACTGAAACGCTGCAGATACACTGCAATGCTATGCCATCGTCAAGGCAGAGAAATAGTTCACAGCATTCATGGGGCAGAATCTGCTTTCAAGGCATCGTTCTTATTCTGCTGAGAGGCTGACGGCAGTACGGTCTGTGGCTAAAATGGTCTGTGTTAAACATAAATATCACCGCTCGGGCCACTATGTTAGAGACAGAAAAATAACAAAGACGGGCTCTAAACAGGGAAACCGAAAGAACAGGGCGAGTCAAAATGTTACCAAAAGGAGCTGAATACAATTCACTCTCTTTGAGATTCCATAATAACAATTTTTTTAATGACGATACTCTTATGCAGCACAATTGAAGGTGCTGCAGTATGTTAATAATGCTAATGTATATAAGCATATCTGGCTCAAGCAAATCCAGTCAGACTGATCCTTTACTAAGAAGGGTCTTTCTAGCCGTGCTCAGCAACAATGGCAGAGCTGAAGTGAAGTCATTCATCACAGGTGACAGTAAACCCAAAGGGATGGCGGCGGATTGAAGTTCGGGTTAGTTAACCCAGCTTTAAAGACAGATGGTCAGCAAAAACAGCCGTAACAAGAATGAGGTATAAGTGGAGCTGAGAACCGAAATTTGGTACTTTTGTCGTACCGACTAAAATGTTCCGATCCTATCGAGGATCAAAAATTAATTATCTTTCATGCCAAATTCTGATACACAAACAGTAAATCTCAGCGTCTGTTAGCTAGTACGCATGCAGCATGCTTGCGTAAAGAACTAAAGTCGCTGATGATTGGCTGTCTAACGTAACATCACACATCAGAACTTGGACCGAAGGCAGGTTCTCGGAAGCACTACTAGAAAGGCGCTTAGAGTGATAATCTTGCTGACTGCTTGACCACAAGCTCCAGCACTACCATGGAAGTTATGCGGAAGTGCAGAATAAGAGACAGTAGATGGAATTATCTTTGTACCTCAATAATAAGATTGAATACCTTTTGCCTGCGTCTCCAACCAGCATCAGTGAGAAACATGCCAGCGTTTATTAGCAGGATAACGTTTTGTTAAAAAACATTGTTTTGAAAAAGATTGATCTGCTGGCCAGATTTATTTATCGCAGTTCATACGAGTAAAATATAAATAGCTTTGTTATAACTGGCTTTGTCAGATTTTGATCGCGATCGATCCCCCCAGTAACTAACAAAATGACTTAATCAAACAATAAAAATCTGCTGTAATGTTTATTGTATTTTTGACGTTGAAAATGATGTAAAAACAAACTGGCATCAAAAAAAAAGTATTGTTCAGGTACCGGTACTGAAATTTAGGTATTGTTCAGGTACTGGTATTGAAACATTTTGAACTATGCCCAGCCCTAGATACAAGGGGCCCTTAAGAATTTATATATGAATATGTGGCTGTGTTATCCTTCAGATACTAGGGGAGAGGGATAACCTTATCTTACACCAGTCACATATAAGCAAGGGGATTTCTCCGTCTAGTGTTCACCTCACAGGACACAACTACAAACAACCTAGTATTCAGATGCTTATTGGTTTAACTGCCTTAATCAGTTGTCCAGTTTTATCTTGTAAGCTGTCACCCCAACTTAGAAAACTAGCATAGATCTTTCATTTCACATGCAAGAGTACCTCAAAACAAAATAATTCATAAATAATAAATTGCAATTAAACCCTTCAAAAATTCTTACAGTGCTTGCCCACTTTAGAGAATTATCCACAGTATCAGAGGATAATGTAAGTTAATTTTCTAGTTCCAACAAAAACAGTTTAAAAAACTCAATAACCTGACTACACAAAAACATGGCACTAAAGACCGAGCAATGCACCCAAGCTAACCCCATGTGAGCTGGATTTCTCTGCACAGGTTGCCTTGCGCTCACCTTGATCTGCTGTCTGCGTAGCATGGCCAGCTCACGCATGTCCCTGAAGGGCTGCAGCAGGTACTGGTACAGCTCAGTGGTGGCCTCCACCAGGCAGCCGTAGGCCTCGTCCTCCTCCTGGTAGATCTTCAGCAGCTCAACCATGCTCTCCATCACCTTGTGCTTGTCCAGGAGCTGATGGACATAAAATATCATGGTGAGAATTGCTAGTAAAAATACCCGTATCAGTACATCCATCCATCCATCCATCGTCCAACCACTTATCCAGTAAAAGGTCTATGAGAAGAGGATCCTGATACCTGGAGCTTTTCCCAGATAGTACAGGGCATGTGGCAGGGGACCGCCCTGGAACGCAACCTAACACATCACAGGGCAGACACTGATACATTCAACCACACAATACAGGCAATCCTTAGATGGTAGTTTAAATGCATGTCCTTGAATTGCAGGTGGAGACAAGAAAATTGGTAGGGGAAGAAAGCCCTGAAACATGGAGACACCATAGGCGCTTTCCCACCAAATTCAGGAATCTAGTTCCCAGTTCTAAGTTCTTGGGCCGTCTTGAATGAGAACTTTAGTAGTTCCTGGCCACTTGTGTATGTTGCTTTCCTACCACATAACAGGAACTGTGTGTGCTAAATAAGCATGAGACACAAAACGCTTTTAGGTCAAACTTCACGTGTAATTTCATATGAAACTACGATAAGCCTTAAACGAAATTATGGAACAAATCACATTTCATTCATAATTTCTTTATCCAGCCTGCTACAACTTTATAATCCTTTATTAGATATTTCCTGCAGAGGAACTACAATCAGGCCCTGAGTTCCTACAGTGGGAACACAACTGAAGTTCCTAGTTCCTAAAAAATTCAGTTCTGGTTCCTGAAAAAAATTCATGTAGTAGGAAATCCACAAAAACAGAGCAGGGAAGGGAGTCCATCCCTCAAACAGGCGAGAGTCAACAGTGCTGTTCACTGAGTCACATGCTACACATGGATAATATACTACCACTTTATAAAATATTATCAGAGCAAATAAATATTTGAATAGCTTATCTAATTTGTCATAAATAAGCAAGTCCAATCCTGAAAATTATTACACTCGTTATGGAAATTACAGACAACACACTGAATCCAAGGAGCCAAAAATAATCCTCTATCTACACTGATACTAGATAAGCAAAACTAACAATTGTTACCACTTTCTTTACCTTATAAACTACATACAACAAAGATTAAAAGCCCTGTGTCTGCTGATCACAAGCTTAAGTCTTATTGTGACCAACAGGAAAAGCATTTAAGTGTTTCTCAGTTTAGTCCAGTTTCAACTTGTGGTCATTAGGAGAAAATATATCCTGAAAATAAAAACACAAAGGACAACAACAAAGTAATAGGTTAATCATTTTTTCCAGGCTTCTGGAAATAAATACATAATGTTCAGAGAACACTGGTGGGAAAATACTTTTAGTTAAGATGGCTATCAAGTATGTAAATACTAACATTAACTACAATTAAGTACTAGATTCACATTGTATATTTAAGACCACTAAATGCTGAGAAGAGAAAAGCTATTCAGCAAAGTCTCCTGCAATGCAGTCTGACAATGTACAGTATGGTGTCTCAGTTCAAAACTGAATGTACATCTATAGTAATTTCAAGGTAACAGGCACCACAACAACAACATTAAAACTGCTTCCAGAGTTCCCCTACAGTTCATATTAATTATGCATTTCCCGGTTTTTAAGTTTTCAGGCAGCTGATATGCAAACTACTTCATTATCTTGCGTACTACGTATTGTTGATATGATGAACTGTTCATATCATTATATAATTTTGTTACTGTTCTCAATATCAAGTTTTGACTAATTTTAACCAAATGACAGTTCTGCTTGTGAATGTAGTTTGCCAACCTGCATTTTCTCATTATCTTAAAGCAAAAAAGGTCCCATTCATATCCAAGTTTAACTAAACCACTGTCTTTCCTACTTAACATTTCAAGGGAAACACTGCCTTTTTCAGCCTGAACACTGTGACCACTGTTTACCTTGGCTTATGCACTGCAAGGAAAAACCAAACACAGCCCCAACCCTGCAGCTGTGGGCTACCAAGAGAGATCCTCCATTGGACCGAAAAGCTGGGGAGAGGCTCATTTCACATGGTTCAGGACCACAGAAGAGTCTGCTATGCTTCCATCTCTGTCACTGAAAGACATCATACCTTCCAAGAAAAACTCATGCATGTAGAAATTCCAAGGGCAACTTTTTACATATGTACGTTAATCTAGGACTTCATTTCCACCTGCTGCTGTGAAGCACAACACAACACAACTTCCTCCAGCTGTCATCCCAACTGGCTGCAGGTAACTTGAAGGAAATAGCACGACACTCGTCACTGTGCTAAATAGGTGAGCTGTATGTTAGTTGTTTAGTCAAACAACTAATAAGCATAAAAAACTGGACTCGCCATTAAAGTGAAACGTTATGAGGACGCATTCAGATCATAAAGGTGCCCCAGTCGCTCCACCAGCTCGTCGCTCTTCTTTTACACACTGAAGTGTCACTGCCCCAAAGCTTAGTGCCAAATTCAATATTTTAATGTCTGTCTACTAGAGTTAATACAATATAATATATTAGATGATATGTTAGATATTATAAAGAAACAATTAAGCATGTTAGTAATCTCTATGGACATCATGGATCAATTTGAATCTTTTTCGGTCACTTATTTTCTCGCACCATTCAAATAGCAACACCCCAAACCATGAATACATCCTTGTGTTTTTGTTTATTTTCATCTGAAGCTGTAAACAAGTGAGCAAACGCACAGCATATTGTACCATCCTCTCAGACCACCCAAGCAGCCTGCTGTTGAACATAATGCTTCAATACGTACAACACAAACCTGTAACACTGACATTAGCAGATCACGGAAGGAGGAGGCGGGTGAGAAACAAGTGTATGGAATCACTGCAGACTGACTGCTGTCACTGCTCATCTTGCTGCAACAGGGGACATAGCTATTAGTCCAGGTTGACCATTCAACTACAACTGTTTTGAAACAAGAGGACTCGTATACACAAAACAAGTACTTAAAAAACCCCGAAGAGATGTATCAGTTACACCCAGTCTCACATCATATCTGGAGAGACGGCGCTTTCGATGTTAAGGGGATCCAGCCATAAGTGAATCTTAACCAAAGCACAGAGGAAAAACAGCTATCACTCTTACTAATGTTCTCCTTCGGTAAGGAAAATATCTTGGTCGGCTTGTGGAGAAACTAGTTGAGCCTAGTTGTGTCATACTGAAATTGCAGTCTGCTTACCACAATATAAACTGGGTTCTTTTCCTGAATTGCAGCCCATTCTTTGCATTCATTTAACAAAACGTATACTTGCTTTGCTTTTCATTGCCTTCATTAGGTATAAAAACAAGACTGTCAAAGCAGTCAACATTTGGCTATGTGTCTATTGCAAATCAACACAAAAAAATGCAAACCATGCAGTGATGGAACTGGACTACATGTCTGTCCATTGGTCAAAATAATAACAATAATAACAACAACTGGTGAAACTGCATTTAAAATTCGGGTCTGAATTACTCCAAGATTTCTTTTAAAACAAATGGACCCATATTGAGTAAATAAATGAATGTCCTGGATGAAGCTGGTCACGGTGACCAAAACTTTTTCCCAAGTCATCTGCCTTTGAAATGGAGGGGAAAACTATAGGTGGTGGGAAAAAAACATCTTAACAGCTTAAGAGCACTGTGAAAACCCCGGGGCTCCCGGCACTTTCATCTCAAACAATTCACAGTATTAGTCATTCACACAGCAGGATATTTTACTAGAGCAATTCAAATTAGAAGCCTTGCTCGAGGGTACCTCACAATAGCCCGTCTAGGGATTTGAACCACAACATTCAGTTTACAAGCTAGTTTCCTACAACTACACTATTTTTATCTCCATTACTGCTTACCTTATAATCCACCCACTATACTTTCAGAAATTCATTAGAAGAACATAACAGTCCCTCAAAATTCAACTTTGGAGGCAATGCATGGCTCTGTGGGTTAGGCCTCTGAGAGCGGAAGGCTCCTGGTTCAAATCCTGCGGTTGGCAAACTGATGTCATGAAGACCCTTAACCCTAATTGTTCCAGTGACTGGTTGTCCCTGCTTTCTCAACTGTAAATTGCTTCAGAGCATCTGCCAAGTAAGTACAGGCAACTTCTCCCAGTGCTTCATTTCAGTGATAATTTAGTTTCCAACATACAGGTATCCAACCAGCTTATCCTGGGGGGCCTGGAGCAAATCATAGGCAGCTCAGGATACAAAGCAGGGGTACCACCTGGACTTCCACATACACAGTCTGGGTAGGTCAGCCGCAGTTCACCTAAATGCAAGTCTATAAACAACAGGACAGGAACTGGAGTGCCCGGAGGAAATCTGTACAACACCGGAAGAACACGCAAACTCCACACACACTGGGCAGTAGCAGGATTCAGACTGCTAGCTTCAGAGGTGCAAGATCACAGTGCTACCCTCCGAGTCTTGAGCCTCCTACCACACCATTTATTATCTGGTCAGTATATAAATGTATTTCAGAATGTACTTTGAACACTGTCAGACATATTATATTGCTGCACGATTTCAGAGCCTGTTACCACTCATTGTACCTATGGCTGCATGACACTGGGAAAAATAAATCAAATAAGAAAATGTAAATTTTTTTACAATAAATACTGTGATATTTCAAAAGCAATAAATGAGTTGAAAACTTGCACCAAATAAGTTCTGTTTGATTACAGTTTATCTACCAATAGAGTCTGTCAAAGTCAGTGGTGCCAAATGACACAAAACAAACATCTCAATTGAATCCAGAATAATTGCATACAGCAGAAGGTGAATAACTTACGGTGACCAGTTCTTGTTTGCTTTTCTCCACATTTTTGTTAAATTTCTCACAAACGCGCAACACTCTCTATAATCAAGTCCAATATAAAGGAAGAAAACAAATCTATTTGTCTCGTAGTGCTCATGCAGTCCTCATGCAAAAGCAGTGGCAACAAATTTTGAACTGTTTTTAACATGTACTAGATGATCTTGAAAAAGAACAATGATTAAAACTGCATAGTTTGCCAAGTTTTGTTTCCTATGACAGAGTAAAAATGTTTCAGTGAAAAAAAGGAAAAAAAAAACAACTTATTGATGATCTCAACTAGGCAGTAATACAGTAATAAGGCCAAAATTTCAAAACACTGAAATAATGTTGCTTTTGAAAATACCATCCACATACTATGTATAATGACTAGATGGTATGACTGTATGAAAAATTAGATACCACCCAAGCCTAATTTCAACCCAGCTACTGCAGTCCTTGTGATGTGACAATCGCATGTGCATAACGTTGATATTAATGTCGCACTTTGAGTAAGGTTAAGTGTACCTCCCTTCTTGGTTACTAAACAAATTAGATTTAGCCTTCTGTGCCAGACCCGTTACTGAGCTACTTTTAGTAGCCCTAAACATAATTGTTGGAGCAAAAATTCCTGCAACACAGATCCCCAGCATCCTACATTACAAATGTGATTTGAACTATGGACTTGCCGGTCCACATCTGTACTTTAGCTGGAAATGTGCTTGTCCTTGGGTGTTTCTCAGTATGCGTACTTCATTGTACTTGTGTTCTTCTGTACCCCGTTTTACGTCATTTTCCAATGCTGAAGACCAGTTCCAATATTAAGAACACAAGAACACATAGACGGCAAAAATCCTGGTCTTGTTCCGCCCCAAATATCAAGGATACATCAGCTGCATCCTCGCGAAACACACCAATTCCATGATGCATTGTGCCCTAAGATCCTTCTTTGGAGGCAAGTTAGCAAATCTACTCTTGCCAAGTCCACAAGTACAATCTTTGCATTCTTGGTATTGAAATTCGATTCGATTCAATTCAAAATACTTTGCTTGTCCCCAGAGGGGTAATTCAGGGCATAAAGGTAAGCAATAAAATACACAGAAATTTCATCTAAACACAGACACACTAAAATGCAAACACCCCTTGTGTTAGCATAAGCTGAGGAAGAACGGTGGACCAGTGGGGCTAAATGAGCTGAGGCTGACTGTTGTTCTGGGAAATGTTGCCATCACTGCCATCAGTCTTTAAAATGTTGTCCCCAATCAGAATTTGAAGCTTCCTAGCAGGGACACACTTACTTTCAGCCTTACAGAGTCAATTTGCAAAACTGAATTAATCATATTTCTTATTATGGGAAACCAGCCTTCAAGACATGCTATAGCCATTATTACATCCAGCTGGTAGGGGTGCTTCCTGGCTCCTGAGATATGCTGGAGTGGCACAAAGCCCTCTGGTGTACAATAAGGCTCACGTGGTACAGCTAAACACCCAGCCTAAAAAGCATCCAGATTCATAACCCAGACAATGTGGCACAATACAGTAATAGAAAGACTATTTTGTTGTAAGTTGTATGTTCCCACAATATCTACTGCCTTGGAAGGAGGGGTTTTGTGCTATGACCCTAAAATAAAACATACGTTACTTGAATTTCAGCTATCTGAAATTATACATACCTAATTTTATATAGAATACATTTTTATTACTGCAGGAATCTCCACAGACCAGTAAATTCTAAAAGAATGCAAGTGGGCACTATGTGTTTGGTTCCTTCCCCATGAAAAAGATACAAAACAATCAAAACCAGAACAGAACGCAGTAGCTGTTACCTCTGCAACCCCTCCAATACAAGTAGGGCTCACTCAGGACTAATTTTTTTTAATTGTTGCACTGTGTTTGGTATTTTAGTATTTAGATATTTAAATATTTAGTTGTCTTCTATATACTCTATGTATTTTATTTACAGTCAAACCTCGGATTGCGAGTAACTTGGTTTGCGAGTGTTTTGCAAGATGAGCAAAAATTTGTAATAAATTTGAACTTGATTAACGAGCGAGGTCTTGCAATATGAATACTACATATACGCGTTGTCTGCCGAGCATCACATAATCACAACTGAGCCGATGGTTCTTCTCTCTTGTGGGCAATCGGTCACAGTCGGTGTGCCTCACTCGTATAGTCAAAATTTAGTAGAAAAGCACCACCCGAATAAGGGTGTAGCAGTGCGAGCGATGAATCTGTTTAACAATGCAATGTCTACATTTCTGCTAAATCGAAAAGGAGGCAAAAGCGGCTGTCATTGGATAGGTTCCTTGTTAAAGTCACACAAAAAGAAAAAGATTCCAATGAGCCAACAGATAGTGGTGATTCCATTAGTTATAGTCAAAGTCATCCTACAAAATAACCCTCCTTTTCTCCTCTCTCTCGTATCCCTCACACCATCCACGATTCTTCTTAAAGTGCAAGTTAATTTGTTTTATGTATTTTTATTTTATATTTCATATTAATCATTTTTATATGAATATTTTTGGGTTGTGGAATGAATCATCCGAGTTTCCATTATTTCTAATGGGAAAATTTGCTTTGATATATATGTGCTTTGGAGTACGAGCACGTTTCCGGAAGGAATTGTGCTTGCAATCCGAGGTTTTACTGTACTTATATTTCATATAATATACTGGCTTTGAGAAAGTGTCTATCCAAATTTCATTGTTTCAATTACAATGGCAAAAAGATATTTACCTAATTATCCATTTTAAACAAAAAAGAAAAAACCATGACACCCTGAGAACAGAGAAGTCTTGTCATTAAACTGCATACAGATAAAAGAAAAGCTTCTTAAGATGGTGGTCCACTGGACTAAATCTATAGTGCCTGACAAAGATCAAAACTGACAGATACTTTGTTAATCCATCACAAACCAGGAAATACCCAGGACTTGAAGTGAAGTACTATGCTGCTATTATTAATGTAATGCAATATAATCAATGGTCCAGTGAAAGAAAGATAGGGTTAAGATCTCTTTGGCCAGATTCAACCACATATGCCCCAAACATGTGATTAAGAACTCAAACACTCAGCTCCAGTCATGCAATTCCAGAAACGTGAAATTAACATTTTGATATCAAAGTAAGGAGACAGAAAAGTAACACAAAATGTGGCATCTAATTATTTTATGGAAATGATTTATGTGCTTCTATTTCTTGATTAGAACATAAGAACATAAGAACAATACAAACGAGAGGAGGCCATTCGGCCCATCAAGCTCGCTTGGGGAGAACTA
>JAODJX010000119.1:11113318-11127796 GCA_026776945.1 Isichthys henryi | reverse complement strand
TTGCTTCCGGGATAGGCTCCGGACCCCCCGCGACCCAGTAAGGATAAGCGGTTTGGAAAATGGATGGATGGATTTTCCTTTATCATTCTAAACTGTGCAAAACGTGTCTTCTAAACAGTCCAACTGAAATTGAATAGAATACTGTTTTAAAAAAAATTCAAAATCAAAATAAGTAAATAACAAAATCTTCAAATAAATAAACTAAGGCTTGCATGTGCAGCTTTTTAGCATGGTTTGCCCTTTTAATAATCTTTGCTGAGCTCACTGTGGCGCCGGTGGACATGCTGAAGCATGTTCATTGTACTACTTGTGTATGTTATCAGTCTTTTACAATGTTTGCACGCAGTTTTTGTCTTATCTGCGCTTTTCTCCCTGTTTTCGTTTATGATTACCGGAAAGCTTAAATGCTGCCACACCGACGATATAAAATTGGACGGTGCATCCATCCATTTTATGAAACCGCTTAATCCCAACTGGGGTAATGGGGGGGACCGGAGCCTATAACGGGAACAATGGGCACAGATGGGAACCAACCCTGGGCAGTTGCCTACACACCACAGGGCGCACACACTCACACAACTACAGGGCCAATTTAGACTCACCAATCAACCTATCTTGCACGTTTTTGGACTGTGGGAGGAAACCGGAAAACGGGGAGAGCATGCAAACTCCACACAGAAAGGACCCGGGACCGAAAGCAGGACCTTCTTGCTGTGAGGCAGCAGCGCTAAGCTCTGCGCCACCGCGCCGCCTGGCCATGCGTCCTCAGTTTCAAATTCGCTCTCCATCTCGCATTTGGTCAAAACCAAAAACTGATGTCCAACATCGGCATGATACACAGTGACATCTGACGTCGAACTGACATTGTGAAATCAAATGTAATATTACACCAATTATTGATTTGAGGTCATATCGCCCAGCCCTATGATGATGTCGATGCTGAAAATGCATCAAATATGCCATGAGGTGTAATGCAATGCATACACATAAGTGAAATCCACACTATTACAGCACCATGTTTTGTTGTTAGGATACAAGCAATCTTCCACCAGCATTCTTAAAAGAATCACCTGACACTCCAGAGTCTAAAGAGTCTACCTGGTACCCGGTGACCTGGGTAAGGCCACTCCCTGCATTCAGTCCCTTGACATTTGCCTGATCTGAAAAATAAGTAAAATGCAGTACATCTTGTTTGCTGAGGAGAAAAACAATATACCAACCCACTGAATGCACAATTTGAAGAACATTACTGCAAAGCCATAAACACCAGATTATAGCATCATATGAAGTGGAAATCTGGAGTAATGCTTAAAACACACACACACATACACAGACCTGTACTCATATCTTTGTGGAGATCATCAATTCATTTCTATAGGCAAAACCCTAATCCCAACAATAACAACCTTAATTCCTACCTAGCCCTAACCATAACCATAAGTAATCAAACAAAATACAAGTATTCTGGCATTCTTAGTCTTTTAACCGCCATCACAAATTTTCATAAAATTGAATTTCCCCCTGTGGGGACAATGACAGGTTTTTATCACATTGTAGGTATATTTGGTCCCCACAACGTAATGCACACCTGAACCAAACACACACACACACACAAACAAACAAACTGGGAAATTGTTCACTCCTACCACAAATAAAATATGAATCACAATTAACTGGATTGCTCCTTAATAAAAAGAGGGCTTTGGTGATGCAGTCAGACCCATACTAGCGCTGGGCATTATGACAAATTATTTTATCATGATAAATATTGACTGATATGAAAAAAGTTTTATCACAGATATGTGCAAT
Source organism: Isichthys henryi (assembly GCA_026776945.1). NCBI lineage: Eukaryota > Metazoa > Chordata > Actinopteri > Osteoglossiformes > Mormyridae > Isichthys > Isichthys henryi. Next base: position 11,125,987 of record JAODJX010000119.1, on the reverse strand, counting down.
AATCACATTGCATTTCCCAGCACTGCTTTGTACCCGTTGACAGAATTTGTGGCAACACCCCCAACTTATTTGACAAACTCTATTGGTAGAAATTAAGTTCAATTTAGTTATAGTTTATTTTGGGTAATTTCACCTGCTTTTTTGTTTTACAAATATCACAGTATCATGGATATTTCACATATCTCAATGTGATATCGTGCAGCCCTAAATCAAGTCATTATTTCTTTCTCTGTTGTTTTAAGTTCCTTTGGGATTCCCCTCAAAGAGATCCAGAACATGAAGAATACACTTCAATCTGAATAGACTGCAAACTGAAATCTACATTTAATAAGTAAATAATATAAAAATAAACCTATTTTGTCATGAGGCATAACACCAGAAAACTACGGTTTATTGCTGGGTTTTTCTCTGACTGCCCATTACAGGGATCAAGTTTGACTGCTGACAGGGATGGGAAAAAGTCATTCCTTGGCGAGTCCGAGTCAAATCTCAAGTCAAAACATTGCAGTCCAAGTCAAGTCTCAAGTCATTTGCCCTGAAGTCTATGCTGAGCCCAAGATTTTCCATCATTTTTGCTGTCAAGTCACAAATCATCAAATTTGTGACTCAAGTTAAAGTTGAGTTGTAAGCCATGTAACTTGAGTTTCTACTTATGTTTTCAGTCATAGGGTCCAAGTCAGGACCAAGTCTCGAGTCATTGCCCTCAAGTCCAAGTTGTGTCCAAGTCTTTCCATCAGTTTTGTCGAGTCGAGTCACGAAGTAATGAAATTTGTAACTTGTGTCCGAGCAGAGCATGCTGGCAGACTGGCCACCCGTCCTGTGTTTTACTGAATCTCCCAAACTGAAAAATAAAATGCTGTATCCCCTTTCAAACCAATACAGGATGCAATTTGTCCTGATAGTGTCCTGTATTTCTTCAGACTAAAAGTGGAAACTCTAAATGTAGCTACTGTAACTGTAGGCGTTTGCATTCCATATGTTCTACTGGATGGCAGTTTCAGGTAGTGAAATAAGCTTGTATTCAGTGACATCCTGAGCCAATAAAGGTCGAAAACGGGGCTAATCCATGCATTTTTTTATTGATCAGTATCACCTTCCACAGCCTAATCCATTTAATTTCCCTCAGCTGCCTAATTTACGTCTGAAAGGTTCCTGAGGCCCATGGCTTTAAACTACGAAATAATCGAGAGGTCATTCATGTGGAAATTCTTTAAATGAAAACTAAGTACCTCTACAGCTACCTTCAATGTTTGCAATGCCACCCTTTCTAGAAGACATAGCAAGAGAGGGTCATTTAACACAACAAATTTATTTATGAAAAGAAGCAATCGGGACTCAAAACTGGCAGATATAAATAATGAATGAATTGGATCAAATCCGAGTATGAAAAAGGTGGATTGGGACATCCCTATTCATATTATTTCCATTTTTAGTTAGCATACATTTCTGGCTGATTACAGTACATGGTAGCACTGTCTTGTGTTGGACTTCAAATTCCCAAAGTATTGCCACAGCACTGACTAGACAAGTATTACATTACCGCCAGATCACCATAATTTGAGCTGACCTGACCATGATTATTTCCACGTTCCACGGGTGAATCTCAATACCAAGAACACAAAGATCAGTCCTGCTAAATTGCCTTCCACGAATGAACTTGGGATACGATGAACCGTGGGATTGGTCTCATTTGGTGAGGATGCAATTGATGCAGTTGATATCTGGGCCGGAGCAAGTCCAACGTCCAGAGATTTTTACCATCCACATGTCCTTGTGTTCTTAGTTTTGGAACTGGTCTTTGGCAATGGAAGATGGCATAAAACACGAGAACACGAGTACAGTAAAACCTCAGATTGCGAGCATAATTAGTTCCGGAAACGTGCTCGTAATCCAAAGCACTTGTATATCAAAGCGAATTTTCCCATAAGAAATAATGCAAACTCAGATGATTCATTCCACAACCAAAAAATATTCATATAAAAATGATTAATACAAAATATAAAGTAAAAATACATAAAACAAACTAACCGGCACTTTACTTTTTGAAAAGAATCGTGGATGGTGTGAGGGAGATGAGAAAGAGGAGAAGAGGAGGGTTATTTTATACTAGTTACTAGCAATCCGAGATTTGACTGTACAGTCAAGTACGCATATTGAGATTCACCTGTAATATTTGACTGATGTTCGTTTAATGCCGTCATCTCATTGCAATTCTGATCCGATCCGTACCAACTGCCCTTGTAGAACATCACGCATCTGCAAATGCGCAGCATTACATTTCATGAGATAATTTATGACAGTGCCCGATTTGTACCACTTTATTTTACAGCATTTTCACAGTCCAACCTGGGGTACATTTCCCAAAAGCATATGTTAATACTGCAGTGAAGTCAGCAGATTATGCCAATAGGAGCAATAACTAGAGAAATGTGTTATTTTGTCCATTTTTTTGTGATCCCACTGATTTGGAGAGATTTAAATATGGTTGGAACAAACACAAAATACCACAAACTTCATATTTCAGTTCAGTGAACCAAAGTAATAAATATACCATAATACCATGTCGCTGGATAGCAGAAATTCTAACTGATGGAAAAATTAACTTTTAACATGTGCATATGAGCATATGTATTCTTGATACAGTAACATAGGCTTGCTCACCAGTAGAAAGCAAGATCAATTGACTGAAATTTTTTAAACATTTAAGATGAGATATTTGGGTAATAATGCTGATCTAAAAACTGGAAATAGATGAACACTTAAAATGACAAGCAAAGAAAATGGATTTTCCATTTCCAGAATCATTAACACCAGAGGCTTTTATCAGGATTGACCAAGACAGATTTCTTGCTTACCCAGGTAACTTGTCAGATTTAAGGTACCCCACTTTAAATAGACTTATCTTGGTTCTCTTATATTTAGCCTAGAATACCTTCCATTCTGAAAAGTGATCGGGCTTAGTTTACTGTTCATCATTTGCTGTAAAACGGCAGGATGAACAGGTCGGGCAGTGCAAGAAATGCGATTTGGTGTACACTTGCACAGACATGTGAGGTACATATCCGGCAGTTGGTATAGATCGGGTAGTGACAACACCAATTGTTTATTTCTAGAGGTTTAACATCTTATTTTTTATTTGTATCATACATGCCTTGTACAGTTTTCTTTATAAAGCTTAAAAAAACAAGCAGAAATGCATTTTTTGTTTATATTTTCCAACGTTCGTTGCTAATGAATAGCTCTTCTTCATAAGGTATATGTGTATTATTAAACTATGATTAGGCTTACTCTATAAAAGCAGGACTCCAGAGTATGGCTGATATGGCTGCACGTGACCCAAAATCTGTTGAGTGCAACTAAATTTTTTCCATGGTCACGCTAGTGCACCTAACATTTTGCAGGTCAATCTTTTTTTCAGGGTGAGAGTCAATCAAAGGCAGAGAAGGGGTGGGTCTTTGCCACTTTACAACAGTGTTTCTAAAACTAGATACTTACGAATGTTTTTAAAAAGTATGTTTTTATTAATTATAAAATCATTTAGCTTGATAGTATAATTGAATGTTTTATCAGATTATTAATGTACATTTAAGTCGATAGTGATACGTCGTATTTATTGCAACCATATATTTAGTATGGTAGCATCATTAGTATAATTACGTAACTATCAATGTGCATGGGAAACAATGAAAAGGTAACCCTTAAAAAGGTATTATTGGGGTGCTGAAGGCACTGTGAAAAATTCGGACGTACCTAAATTTTGTGTAGGTGGACCTAAATGAAAAAGTTAGGTGCACCACTGCAACCAATGCAATAAGTTACTCTGGAACCTGAATAGTGTTATAAAATGAACAGAAAAAGACAGTTGATCATCAGCTAAATGTTGACAAGTAAATGTTACATGATTGTAACACCCCTACCTCCGACATTTTTGCCTTCTCTACAATCTTATTTTCAAAAAGATGTTGTGGCTGCTGAGCTGTTGCTTTCTTCACAGACACTTGAAGTTCCCACTAAGTGATCTCTCATCTGTTGCATGACTCAAAACGTATTACCAAAACAGTTACAGGCGGCATGCTCTGCTAACTCAAACAAACTTGATGTGCATTTGTTAGGCATAGGGTGTCCATTTTTAAAAAGCTACCTCATGATTGGTTGGAACTGCATTAGTTTTTGGGATGTGATAGGCTGAAGTGTGCTGTGTCCCTTAACAGTTTAGCAGTTTCTCATTTTTTACTGCTGAAATTTGATATAAGAAGTCAATATATCATTTACAGTATATTGCCAAGCTGTAGCCCTTACTGAGGGATCTGACAAACATCAAGAATTATAGAGAGGAGTGAATATATGGAGAAAACTTATGATGAGATGGAAAATAATAGCAAGATGGATGCTTAGAAAAGACTGAGGTGATTCACCGGCTATAGCATGGCAGATAGCCCTGGTCAAGCTGGGAGTCAGGAGAGTACAGACAAGTCAAACCTATTCTTTAGAGCATTTATCACAAGCATCCTCATCCCAGGAGGGGGGCCACATCTGTTTTAGTCTACCCTCCCCTGCAATAATGGCACATTCCATTTGAACTGGGAAGTCGGAATTTCCAAGTTCCTTGCTGGAAATTCCAACTGGCATGCCCCCTGAAGTCGGAGTTCTGACTCGGAAAATTGGAAGAACCTCTGCAGCCCCAACCTCAGAATTCAAGATGTCTGTGTCCTTCATTAACAGAAGTGAAAGCTGTAGTTATATACTGTTTATTAGCACTTTTGAATTATTTGTGGCTCACTAAATCGGTTGTACACACAGTACTGTCCAACCAAAATCTGTGGACTTGCTGCTATGATGTTTGCAAGGTAAGCATAAGCATACAGAAAATCCTCTACATACGAACCTTCAAGATGCGATCTTGCAAAGATGTGAAAGTGTGTGTCCAATAAATAAAAATTGTTTAAATTATTCCAAAAAAAATTGTGGACGAATTTCAAATTACGCAGCAGCACGCAAGTTACTTCATACCTCTGACGCTTGGCAGCTAGCTTAAAAATAGTAAACAGCAAGATCAGTTGAAATGAATTCTCGTTTTTTGTTAAAATACACACAAATAATAAAAGCACTTTCTTATGTACAAATAGCTGTACCTGTACATGTTTTCGATAGGAGCTGAGGGTTGGGGGTTGGAGCGTCATCACCTGGACGCCTAGGCTAACTTTGTTGAACTTGCAAACCCGCTCTCAGAACTTGTTCATGTCCTGGGGACTTACTGTACCTTGACCCTACCCCATAAGCTTCCATTTATATCCAAGGCTTGTCCAAAACTTCCACTCAAGACAGAAAACAGTTCAGACTGGCCCTATCAGCCTCAGGGCACTTAAAGCCTTTGTCTCCCAGCCCGAAGAGGTTCTGCAGCAGTCATAAGTTCTGTCCCTAAGGCAACAGAATGCTCCTCCTGAATACCCTAAGCGTTGTCGCAATGCCCAACAAGGGTCACTCAAGTGCCCCTAAAGACTACAGACCACATCACTGATATTCCACTTAATAAAATATTCATGAGGCTGATCAATCAACATCTCAGACCACTCATGAAGGACTTCCTTGATTCACAACATACCAGGTACATGTAGGTTTGGAAGATACCCTCCTGTACCTGCTTCATTCATGCATCCAAGCTCTCTGTTTCCGGTACCCTTCTCTTACGCTAGCAAACAGTCATATGAAAATACATGAATTATATTACCACATACAACACATCTTCCACAAACTGCAGCATTAAAGAAATTCAGCTAAAATTTACATTCCTATAAATGAACCACTGCCATGGATGCATACTTACCTAACAGGAAAATGCTCAGCCTTAGAAGAATAAATGGCAGAAAAATCAGGATGGGGAAGTACAGCCTTTCCTGAGAAAATAAAGCCCTTTACAGAAACCTTCCAAGGTCATCTGGTATAAAACATGCTTTATTAAACAACTGGTCTAATCAATACAGTGCTTTACAGATAAGTGTGTAGCAATGGATTACTATTTGAAAGAAGTATTGTATAAATTCTCTTTAAAATGTGTAGGTCGGCATTAAAATGATTTACTGGCCATACCATATAAAAGAAGAAAACAATGACTAGATGACTTCATATTACAAGTGGACTTGTGTAGTCTAAAAAAATATAATGCAAAAGTGACAATGGCTTTAAATCTGCGGAGGTAGCTCAACTAAATTCGAATTATCAGAAGGATGTGAACTACTGAAAATAAAAAATAAGACAGGTGGGCATACAGAATTACTTTCCCAGGTATCCATATTTCTGACTTACCCATTCTATCTGATCCTTACAAATCATCCACTAGGAAACTACCCTCTATAATGCCGGAATGAACTCATTATGAGTTCAGAGATAATCAAAACATCTGCTGCCAGATTTACATGTTAACCATGTCATTATTATAACGATAAATATTTAAAGAGAGGGGATACTGAAGAAATCCTGACAGTTAAATGAGGACATCCTACAGCTAAACTCTGTGAAAATTGACTGAAATGGCAAGTTTCCTCAGGGATCGTGCATCTGTGGGTTCAAATCCCATGGCAAGAAGAGCAAACATATCACCATCAAGCAAGACACTTGATCAATCTTCTCCAGAGTTACTGGCTGACCAACTCTGAGTCTCTGATGCTTTTCATTTAGACATCACTTTGGACAAAAGCATCTACTAAACAAATACATGTGATAATTGCAAAAGGACTGACCAGTGGTTCACGGAATACAAACATCTCACAGACCCTCGCTATAAATGATAACCATAATATTTCCAAATTATTACTATAAAACACTATAAATGCACGTCACACTAGAGGACAGTCACCCAAAACTCACCATGCTGTTTAAATTACAGATGATATGACACAAAAATAAGAAAGACATCCTGTTCCTATTTTATTATGCTAATCGAGGGATTCTCCTACATACAGAAACCAAATGTTTTTGCCTGTGTGACACTTTTCTTTTGCCTCTCATATTCCACAAGGCTTACATGGACACTGGGTCACTAAACCCTGCTAAAGCTGCCTTTGACCCAGTCTGAAACCAGCACCTAGAGTTCACCATTCACCCACAGAGCACTTTAGTTTAGTCGCAGAGACATAGAGCAGGGCAGCTATGCTATTTTGACTACAGTTCACGACGATTAATCAAAGTAGGGGCAGCTCTCCATGCTACAAAGAAGCAGACTCAAAAGAACTGGCCGACATCCATTTCCTGTCCAGTTTAAGAACAAACATGACCTTTAGGAACCAGTGCAGTGAATAACAAGGACAACACTGTAGAATCCCAGTGAGCCCTATAGGACACAAAAGTACGGGAAAATTATATATCATTTAGAGGAAATACACAAGTGCTACATATAATGCTTAAATCAGTACACACCTCCACAATTCTAAATTATATATAATAAATTAATTTTTACTTGAAGGTAGATCCATTAGAAAAAAATAAATCCCATATTGCCTTACTGGAAGCCAAATCATATTTAAAAGTCGGATGCTTCACAGATCCGCATTTAAGAACTTGGTAAGCTACTGTAGAATAACAATACTTCTAAAGGATTTCACATTGCACATCCATCAAGACATTTTAAGGGTCAGTCATTTCACATTGTGTTTAACAAATTGTGTTCTTTCCTTGTGGCTTTTCATGTATAATACAGACATCAAGGTTTGCTTTATTTAATGATGCGTCCTACAAAGAGTCTATCAATTAATTTTCATATTTCATATATTTATACTTGCACTAGCATCAAGAACTTATTATTTGCACTGTAGTCTTACAGTGAACCTCTGCCAGCCTCTAGGTGAAAGTCCCACTTCTCGACACTAGCATAAAGCTTGTCAACACCAGTCACATTCACAGCTTTCACTGCCATTAGTCCATTGACAAAGTGACGTGACAATATTTTCCACGTGACACAATCCAGTTGTGTATTGTTAGGCTCCACCTGGGTTGTTGACATCAAAAAGCATTCTTAAGAAGCAGCACTCACAGGCTTAACCATTCGTACATACGTATTTCAACCAACATAATAATTATTTAACCAGATAAAGAAAGATATACAAAACAAGTACTTCAGTTGGCATAGCAGATTGTTTTGCTGATCGATGTACAAGACGATCATGGCAAGTTGGTCATAAACCAGTTTCGTGTATGAATGGCTACAAACCCTCGGGTGAAACTTTAACAAGCTATTTCAGGCAAGCAACGAACAAACAAAGCCGCAACAAAGCGGCAAACGCTGTCAGTTCGTCATGTCTATTTATAACTCCTAGTACAAAGCGTCAAACGGCAGTTTTTAAAGCCATCCCCTCTACAGCCTCATCGGCTCGTCCTGGCTCAAACCCCCTCCCTGCTCAGCGCACACGTTTGAGGAAGTGGTCTCCGCTCTCTGGATCATGTTTCCAAGATGTAAAGCAGCCGTTGTCAGCTTTCCGAAACAAAGAAACACGGGGCCATGTGCCTCTGCTTGGCCAGCCTTACTGTCAGACCCCCCCTCCAGAAAGTACCCAAGGCAACAAAGGACATATACATCACGCAGCTCAGCCGAAGTCGGCGGTTTCACCTTCGTACAAATTTAATACACGAAGATCATTAGCAGTTTGGGATTTTAAGAAGGTCCTGAAAACGAAAAAACGACTCTCACCTCAGTCGGTCATGAAGATATAATTGTCGTTTCCTAATTATGGCTACTGTTGTTTTTAAGTGTCTTCATGATTATTATTTTTTTTTAATGTTTCTATCAAGTAACCAGTTATAAAACGAGTTGTAACTGCTGTTCTCTGAGTTTATTTTAACAAGCGCATACATATACATGTAGTTACACTGTTGATAAGACAACGATGGATAAATATAAATATTTTTACAAGACATATATGTCAATAGGCTTTGATATTTCTCACGCAATTCGTTTCACACCGCAGCGCGTTCAAACAGCTTTTTCCCCAAAGCAATGTGTTGGGGCTCACACGGCGATGTCGCCCCATCCGCGCGCCTTTTCGCCTTACCTCGTGCAGGCGCTTCTTAGCTCGCAGTACCGCTTCCTCGTATCCCTTCTGGCGCAGTTCACTCAGACTCTCGTAGTACTCTTCTGGGTCATCGGTCTCGGTGAACAGCACCTGAGATAGGATCTTCCATCCGCAGGTGTCTAACGTATGGCCGAGGTACACTTGGAGCTGGTAGCACAGGGTTTCCACCTCTCTTTGAGTCACCTCTGGAAGTCCAAACAAGACCGTCCACACGCCGGAGGGCTCCTCGGGAAACGGGGGCAAGCATGACTCCAGATCGGAATTGACAGAACAGAGCTGCAGATGAACAGCCTTCATATCCTGGAAGGAGAAGAGTCCGGCCCAACTATAGTGCTCTCTGCTGCCGGCATCAAAGTGATCCGAGTCAGCCAAATCGGCATCTGGGGTACGCAGTTCTCCTTTACTGACTGTGGGATCGGAGCCCTCGACGTCCACTGCTGTACTTAGGGTTTTAAGGTGACTTGGACTTTTCGTGCTGACATTTCCTTTAACTTTGTCATCGTCTGCGGCGCACACAGTCGCACTTTCACGCCTGTCTTTAACGGGACTGTTTAAAGCTTTCCGTTTGTCCTCCTCTGCGGAAAGCGGCCCATCCGCTGCCTCCTGAAAGACATTCACTTCGGGGACAGGAATCCGGGCAGCAGTCCTCCTCTGCACGGTTCTATTGTGACAAGTTATAGCGAACTTCCCTTCGACCTCATTCCACGCGACTATAAAAACGAACTTGTGCTTTTCCTTCTCATCGAAAACATTTGGCCGGACGGCCACCCACCCGGACTCAAGCGTGTCTTCCATTGTAAATGACATATTGCAGGTAGTTAGCCAACGACTCCCGGAGCCAAGTGTCTTATTTTTCCCGTAGCCAAATATCAGTCAGCGGCGTAACTATGCAGAAACAATAAGTGCTGCGAGATTATCCTTTGCTTAAAAAACGATCAAAGTCCGTAAAAAGTAGGTATTACACAACTATCAAAACAACAGCCATCTTTGTCCATTTTAAAGCCTACCACAAAAAATATGTTTGGCTTGTCCCGCAGCTGCCATCACCGGTCCCTGCCACCTGCTTCCCGTATCCTACCTGGTGTGCGGCCGCCGACGGCCCCTTTGTGCGTCTCGCTCAGACAATGCGGACCTGCTCTCATTGTCACGTGTTAGGATCTGTTTACAACCAGAGTGATCGGTGAGCTACTTGGGAAAAGCTGTCAAACGCGTTGTCTTTTTTCCAGACCCCCTTCCCCTCCACCCTCTTAAAAAGCTACCTTCCCGGCTGGAAACTTGAAATAGCCAGGCATTGGAACCACCCGAAAATCTCTCGAAATAATTAAACTTTCACCCAAACACCGTCTAAGATATATCCCCGTTTTCATCGCGGAATAAACGAACATCCTGACAAACCCGCAATAATCACCAAAGCTCCTCTCCGCTCCATTAGCTATAATGTTTTCATCCGAAATGCTGCTGACGTAGCGCTGCCAAAGATGCGTAAACATATGCACGTGGGCCACGCAGTGGACGTGATGACGTTGACCACAATTTCGTGTGTGTGGGGAGGGCAAAGAAGGGCATTGAGCGCCTTTGCGTGCCCGTTTACAGTACCGTAGATGTTACGTTTGTCTCTGCTGTGGTTTGTTTTAGGCGACGTTATAAAAAGTAATCGGACAACACGTAGTATGTAGCAAATTAGAGTTTATGAGAGAGCATAGATCCTTTGTGTAAATGTCATCTATTAGACTTAGAAATCAGGCTACAAATGCCTAGATCATTGCAAATGTTTTCATAAAAGAGCTAAATTAAAGAAATAGGACAAGCGAGTATGACTGATGGATGGATGGATGGATGGATGGACAACAGTTACATTGGTAGAGAAATACAAAATTAGGATACCACTTTACAATAAGAATCCGCTTATAAAGATTTTATGAATGGTTTATTATCAGGTTAATTATGTTGTAACATTTTGTAATTCAGTATACTATTTCTTACACACAAAGATTAAAATTAACACAGTTAGTGAAACCAGACACTCAAGGAGCAAAACCTCAGATCTGAGCAACTACTGTATAAGCACATTCTCAGCCTCACACTTTTTGCAAAACACTACACACAATATTCTGCAAATCACTAAACATGCTTCTCTACATTAGACACATAAATCTGATATGATGTCACTTGTTTGCCATTGCAAGGCAAAACCCTACAAAATGCCACACTCATTAACCAACTGATGACATGACCGTCAAGTGTGAAGTAGGTGCTTAATTAAATGAAAGGGGGAGCCTGTGGAGGAAGAGGGGTAGGTAGGGGAAGAGAGAGAGGTGGGGATCGACCTGAAGGAGGATGTGGACAGAGAAGATGAGGACCAAATTTACTGAATGAGATTTGAGCAACACTAGTTGACCATGTGGTAAACCATGGTTTGATGTTGAGAGAGGCTAGACAGAGGGTTCGGCCTAATCCTAACAGGCATACTCTTGCATCAGTAATTTGCACGTTTTGGTGGGAGCAGAGGTGGAAAAACAACTTTTCTCTACAATTTCTCTACAGTGCCAATTACATGTACAACATCAGTATTTTGTAGCAACTGACCTGTATTTTAATTGGTCTCGATAAGATTGAGGGTCGACAACATCAAGGAGGAAGGAGCCTCATATTCTCACCAGAACAACAGAGAGCAATAATACATGTGGTTTTGGCCAACAACACCATATGCCTCATAGAAACACAAGCAGACGTCCTTAATGACAGCACAGTTTTCAACAGCATTCATTAGGTCTCATTATGAACTCTGGGGAGAATTCTTAAAAAACATCAGATACAGATGAAACAGTTATACAGAGTGCCATTTCAAAGGAATTCTGAGAGGACAGGAGCATGAATAGGTAGAGGTAAGTACTGAACACACTATTACTACACACAGAGAACCTTTTACAGTACCATATATGTTTATAGTAAGGATGTACTGAACTACGCAATTGTGTCCAGTGTTGGGCATTTCAGGTCCAGAAGCTACAAATCCAGACCTAGATTTTAAGTAAAGTTCAGTACTCTGTGACTCTTTATGCTCAACTGATTGGAAGAAACAAAATCTTGGTCTGGATTTGTAGCTGGATTTGTACTGGACCTGATTTTATGTTTATTTAGAGAATAATGCAGATGGATGCCGATGCAATACCACATGGATTCGACATTCAGAAAGGTTCTTCCCACGCTGTCTTGCAGGAGAGAGCACAGCCTGTGATGTAGATGAGATCCTGTGGCCAGATCCAGCAAAGCGAACAGATGATACTTAGCTTTCTGTTTTCCTTTTTTGTCTCCACATATTTTTTTGTTGTATATGTGCTACATTTGTTTTGTGTAAAATATATTCTGGTTTTCAGTGCCAAGTGCACCTGTATGGATGACTGATGCCTGAATGTCCATCCATCCATCCATTTTCCAAACCGCTTATCCTTAGTGGGTCGCGGGGAGTCCAGAGCCTATCCCGGAAGCAATGGGCACGAGGCAGGGAACAACCCAGGATGGGGGGCCAACCCATCGCAGGGCGCACACACACACCATTCACTCACTCATGCACACCTACGGGCAATTTTAGTAACTCCAATCAGCC
>JAODJX010000119.1:11066899-11090792 GCA_026776945.1 Isichthys henryi | reverse complement strand
AGCCCAGCTCGTTCCACTCCCTCCTTCATCAGCTTCACAGTCTTCACACACGTCATGGGGTCGAAGTGACAGTTCACTCCAACTATCTGGGCACCTGATTGGGGAACACAAACAAATTGTTAAAAAGCACACAAGGGTTTCATTCTCAATGTACATGCATGGATATCGAGACATGGAGTAAAACACTAAGCGAAGAGGATAATTTCTACAGAGTCTGGGATTCATACAGTATTATAGTATAATTTGAGACAGGGAAGAACAGATGTTCTCATGTGTACGTTGCAATCTATGAATATGGACCACCAAGATAATTCAGGAAATAAAGAAATTATGGTTAGAAGCTATAACATAAACTTGTTAGTGCTCTAATGTCCTAAAAACTACATAATTTCACAGAGAATTTAACAGTATGCTGGTATACATTTAACCTAAATGATTCATAGCAATGTGGAATACATTGAGATTTATATAGACAGTGTATGATGTTGTCCTAGTAAATATGCTCCACTGCGAAAAAGGACTGTCTTAGACTTGACTTCTTTCAGAATTTAAATAATTCCCGGATATGCTCTAACAATTTAAGGCTGGTTTTATGTGTAGGTTACTCCTGCAATCTGAGAGGGATTCTGTGACTTTTGATAAAATAGTGTACATAACTTTTAAGGAATTCAGTTTAACTCATATATCTTCACACACCCTCACACAAGTGCTGGAGAAAGTAACATTTAGGCCATACCAGCCTTCACTAGCCTGACAGCACAGTCCCCAGGACTGACACTATTCAGGTCTCCCTCGGGTCCAATACACAGGGTGGCTGCCACTGGTTTCCCTGTGCTCTTCAGGACGTGAACAGCCCACTCTGCTTCCTCCACATGCTCAAAGTACTGCACAGGACACAAATATCCGAGCATATTTAAAGTGCAATGGGGCTGCTGCATAGCACTGAACTAAAAAGAATAGGCTACAACCTTGTATCAATGTAGGTCTTAAAGTATTAAAAATAATAATAGAACATAGCACAAAGGAACCAGTACAGTCTCATTAATTTATCTAACATACACTTTTGTCCAAGGTGTCACACAAGTGAGAATGAGAGAGCAGGGTGTGTAGCTGGGGTTAAGGGCCTTGATCAAGGCCCAACAGTGACATCACTCTGCCAACCACAGGATGTGAATCAGTGACCCCCCGAGTCCTAACCCAAAGAGTCACACACCAGCCTTAATAATTAGAATAATCCATCCATCCAAATGATTATAATAAGTCTTTTAAGGTATTACAAAAGAGTTTTTAATATTATCCAATAATTTACCAGTTGTAGAAATGTAAAGAAGTACGATATGTATATATACCACATGACAATTAATATAGGATATATATTGATGCATTCTTTAACTGTCCTGTAAAACATTGCAGGGAAACTGCAATACCTTTTGTCTTCAAAACTCAAGAGCATTACTGTACCTCTGCAATCAGAAAGTCCACATTCTTCCTAATGAAGACATCCAGCTGCTTTTTAAAGGTGGCCTTAACTTCAGCCTCACTCTTGCAGCTCAGGTAGGAGGGTGTCTGAGAGACTCCGCCTGCCACCAGTGCGTCACCCTCATTGGCCACCTCTCTGGCAAGGTCACAGGCCGCCTCATTGATCTGTTGTCCCTGGAATTAATAGATGGTAAATATTATTCAGACCAGTTACTCACATAGATATTGGTTGTTTCTGTTTTATGAGTTACTCTTCAGGGATACTTTAGTACATCTTACAATCTTACAAGTATCTTACAATAAAAGTTTCTTCCAATATTTTAAGTCCAAAAGAGCTCTAAAACCTGCAGGACAGTAGGGGTCTTATAATTTAAAAATGAAATCAATAGAGTTAATGAATTAAATGATTGTTTTGCACTGGTATTCACTGTAGACGACATGAGTAACATACCGACTCCTAATTCCTAATCCATCTTCATCTTTGACCAATATATGTATAACTGAGGTTGATGTGCTACAAAGCCTAGCTAAGCTCAAAATAAATAAATCACAGGGCCCTGATGGCATCTTATCTATAGTTTTGGAAGAGATGAGGGATATTATTTGCCGACCTTTAACTTCACTATTTCAGAAATCCTTATCTGCTGGTGTGGTACCTTCTGATTGGAAGCATGCTAATATAACACCCATATTCAAAAAGGGGGATAGAAATAATTCATCAAACTATAGGCCAATTAGTTTAACTTCCATAACTGCAAAAGTAATGGAAGCTATAATCCAAAATGGTAGATTACCTGGATTCAAATAACATTCTGAGGGATAGCCAACATGGATTTAGGAGAGGTACATCCTGTTTAACTAATCTACTTGAGTTGTTTGAGGATACAACAAGAGAAATTGATCACAAAAAGGCCTACGATGTGATCTACGTAGATTTCCAGAAGGGCTTTTATGTTGTCCCCCACAAATGCCTCCTGCTTAAACTCCAAGCTTCAGGCATTTTAGGAACTGTAGCAGCTTGGATTGAAAACTGCTTAACAGACAGGAAGCTGGGGACAGTTATTAGAGGCACAATGTCACAGATGGTCTGTGTTCATAGTAGGGTACCGCAGGGTTAAATTTTAGGACCACTGTCATTCCTAATTTACATTAACAATGTTGACACTAATATATACAGTAAACTGGTTAAATTTGCAAACGACACCAAGGTGGGTGGTGCAGCAGATACTGAACCAGCAGCACAGAATCTACAGCAGGATCTTGATTTAATTAGTGACTGGGTTGATACCTGGCAGATGAAATTTATTGTAAATAAATGTAAGGTAATCCATGGAGGGAGCAGAAATATAAAGTACAAATATTTTCAACTGAAATAAAGGAAGCTGATTATGAGAATGACCTTGGTGTATGTTGATGCTTCCATGTCCCACTCTCACTAGTGCAGGGAAGCAATTAAAAATGTCAATAGAATGTTGAGTCACATCTAAAGGTGTGCGGCATTTAAGTCAAGGGAGGTGATGCTAAAATTATACAATTCCTTAGCAAGACCCCACCTGGAGTTTGCAGGTTTGGTCATCATACCTTAAAAAAGACATTGCTGCCTTAGAAAGGGTTCCCCATAGGGCTACAAGAATGATTCCTGGAATGTCTTATGAGGAGAGGTTAGCTGAGAGGAACTTGTGGCCATAAATGGAAATTAGTGGGAGAACACTTTAAACTGGATTTGATAAAGCACTTTTTTACACAGCGTGTAGTTAGAGTATGGAATAGTCTTCCTGGGTTCCTTTACATCAGGGCTAGGTAAGATTTTAACAACTTTAAGCTCTTAGTTCAATTAGTTGAGCTTGATGGGCCGAATGGCCCTCTCTCACTTGTAGGTTTGTTATGTTCTTACAGTCTTAAGACACTCACAGAAAGACGTAGGTCGTTGCCTCTGTTCTCCAGTTTATCATCACTGGCGTAGAAGGTAAAGGTCTGCATGACATTGGATCCTGACCTGAGGAATTCCCTGTGCAGCTGGCGCACTGAAATATAGCAGAGAAATGGAATCTTCACTGAAAATCTGTTTAAATCACGCAGATTTGCATTATCTGCCCGCATGACTTGTCAGAGCCAAGAAATGCATCTTACCGGCTTCCGGGTGAGTGACGCTGGCCTCCGGTGTCCACGGCCCTGCTTTGACATAGCCGCGCTTCTCCAGTGCAAACACAAAGCCGCCATCACCAATGACAACTTCACCTGTGTTCAGGCGCTCAAGAATTCCCTGGCAAGAATTTATATTGTCAAGTGAAGTTTTCCACATTTATATGTGTTTGTCTATCCTAATGGTAGTAGCTTGGCTGAGGTACATAAATTTGTGCCTATTATTGATTCTTATTCACTCTGTATTTTTGAATTTAACTGGGATTGTGTCATGCTTGAAGTGTTCTAAACCAGTTACAACTCTGACATACGCCTAAATAACTTGGTTATTTGATTGTCAGTGTTTTCTTTTTCAAATGCAAAGATTTTATGGCATTTGCACTCAAGCATGCAGAGATAAACTGTATTTTGTAACAACAAAACCATAAAATGTGCAATATGCTGGCATCTTCATCCAAAGTTCTCCTACTTTCCTTCACTGGGAACCTTTCATTCTTATATTTTTATTTTCATATATTATTCTTTTACTAATAATTTGGAATTACAAAAGAATACATGTGCAGCTAATTATTCTGTTTTAACTAAGTCGACCGTATTCAACATAGTATAATTGCCTAAAAATACACTAAAAATGATTGGTGTTTAATTTTTTACTGTATAAATACTCTAAATTGTGAAAAGAAAACTTCCAAATGAAGACAAAGGCACATAAGAACAACTTACTTTTTTGACTGGTGGCATATCTTCCAGTTTAAGAGGCAGTACGAAGCACTTTGCAACAGCTGGTTCCAAACCTGGAATCTGGACAGAACTGAACCAAATGCCAATTTATATTATTGAAACTGGGACTGGGTGGAACTGATGTCATCTCCACAAGCCCAGCTGATTGGCAATATATTGTTTGTCAAAGCCAGTTTTGCAACTGACAACCTTTACTCAACTTCCACTGTGTGATCGTGTGTGTGTGTGTGTTTGTGTCGGTGGGACAAGAATAAGGTCAAACATGTCCTTTTGACATAAAATCATTTCATGGTGAACATACACCTGAATAAAAACGAAGAGGAAGGAAGATAACGCCACGTCTTACAGACAGCGTACCAACACAACATCCAGAGCAAGCTCCA
The DNA here is from genome assembly GCA_026776945.1 of Isichthys henryi. NCBI lineage: Eukaryota > Metazoa > Chordata > Actinopteri > Osteoglossiformes > Mormyridae > Isichthys > Isichthys henryi. The sequence continues at coordinate 11,086,047 of JAODJX010000119.1, read as the reverse complement.
AATATTAAATTTAAGTTTAACTCAAATTTTCAATGAATGTTTAATGTAAGACAATAATTATGTGTTGCCTATATAGTTAATTTGGAGTTCATCTTTTTAAAGCGCAAAGATCCCATTAGAGCACAACACAGACTCTGAGGAGGGCATCTAAATGGGCCACCCTTGTACGTCAAAACAATAAAAACGAAGTATGGATTTTTTATTTTCTTAGCGGAACCATAGAAGACACACCCCTTTAAATATAACCGACCCCAATCACAATTTTCTGCAGGCACCACAGAAAGACACCCCCATGTCTAAGCGAATATCAGTCAAATCACAACCTCGATCAGGTTGTTTTTTTTTTATTTGTTTTCGTTTCTTTACCTATCTGATTCAGTGTGCACTACTATTTTCATAAGGTTAATTAAACTTAACTGGTGACTGGCCGCCCATTCCCAGTCTGGATAATTAATAGTTAATCCAGAAGGTTTCGCGGAGGCTGATTGGCTATAGATCCGTTCTGGCCGGTTTGCTCAGTTCTACTGTGTCATGTAAGAACTCTGCATGAGACATGCTTTGAATCGCGCAGAATACTCATTTCATAGATATAACCATGAAAAACGTATTGAATACTGTAAACTTGCGCGTGCAGAAACATGTTTATACGTGTCTGTGGCGTCCGTTGTGGCGTGCGTTAAGTTCTGCTCCGCAGACATGTGCAGCGGAGAGGTGAGTCCTCCTGCGCTACATTTTAAAATACGTTTATCAACACCCATATATGTGGCAGTGAACTTAAACGAGGATTTTGCGCTGTGCCCGCCATGCATAACGCAGTTGTTTTAAGTAGAATGTCGCGCTGCAGAAATTATTCTATGCTGTCACACAGGACAGTTATCGGTGCTGGTTCCGATTTTCAAAAGTTGTTACAGGAAACGTATGGCATTTTCTGTCTGGTATGTTCCAGCCATATGAAAATTATGAAAGATCAACTGTTTTACTAAAACAAACTTTGTACTAGAATTGTTTTAATGTTCATTTATTTTGTTAGGATTACAGTTTTACAACAAATGAAATGCATTATATATCATTTTAATATTTATAATAATAATGTCATGATTGATGAAATGAAAATAAGACTTAAACTGAATGTGTAACCACTGGTGTGCCTATAATTGCTACAGTTTTGCTCCAAAATATCTTCACAATGATATTTTATTTCAATACTAGCCATTATATTTTCGTATGTAGCCAGATGTTACTATTTAATTTAGTGTCAAATCACTATAAATTAACAGTGAGAGTGCTTTAGCTATTCTCCGTCACACATTTTGATTCTTGGTGCCCAACCCCAGAGACAGTGGAGCCAGTATCCTGAGGAGCAGGTGGAAAGACACAGCAGACACCGTGATCATCGGAGGGGGATGTGTTGGGGTCAGCCTGGCCTACCACCTGGCCAAGGCGGGCGTTAAGGATGTGGTGCTGCTCGAGAAATCTGAGCTGACTGCTGGCTCCACCTGGCATGCTGTAGGTCACTCCAGTGTGCATCAAAATCAGGGGAGACTTCATTGGTACAGTGCAATACCATGTACATTCTGCTTCGTGCATTTTTTTCTTGAACATAATGCAATTGACAGTGAAGTCAGCATGCAATATCTAACAAATAAATAGATGAGTTCAGCAGTTAAGCTTAAAATTTATGCAAATAAAGTACAAAAATATAGGCAAGCATTAGCACAAATAAGAATAAATAACTGAAATTATTATACACTCTAGGTAGAAGTGGACATAAACCATTGGCTTGGAGTAATTTTAATACCATTGTTTTATCATATATTGAATTCCGCATTAATACACTCCTTACAAAATTGTCAACAGATGACATCAACTTATGAAATATCTTGATTAGGTTCATTTAATATATGTCAGGCTTTTTGACTGAAGAGGATAGACATAGAAAGAATAAATCAGAAACTGGATGTTTAAAATGTGAAACTGTCTAGCCTGAAGAAGACTTGCAGTTGGAAAATCAGTAGAGGTGGATAGTTCAGGTCCAGTTTAGTACTCAGTGACTTTTTATACTCAGCTGTTAGGTTGAAACAAAACCCTGGTCTGGATTTTTACTTTCCAGACCTGAACTGTCCACCTCTGGAAAGGAGGAGATCTGAATATGTGTAACTGTTACATAAGTGTAGCATATTAAAATATTTTCACCTTTCCTTCAAAGATTGATGATGTATTAAACACTTTCTGTGTTTGCATGAGTTTAGTCTGTTCTCCTCTGCTTCCCAGGCAGGTTTAACCACATACTATCACCCCGGCATTAACCTGAAGAAGATTCACTACTACAGCATTAAGTTGTATGAGAAGTTGGAAGAGGAAACGGGTCAGGTACCTCTTACCTCGCATTAAATGCAGCTGGGCAAATGTCTAATGTTAAAGATGTATGAACAAAACTCATTTTCTATCCCAAAACACAAAGCATCACTATGTGTAATGTGTACCTCATTTTCATCATGATAATCTGACACTGGCTATTTAATGTCCGTGGGATGTTATCCCGCTTGCCACTGACCTTCCACAGGCCGTTGGGTTTCACCAACCAGGCAGCATTCGCATTGCATCGACCCCAGTCCGAGTGGACGAGCTCAAATACCAGATGACGCGCGCACACTGGCATCCAACACCACAGTTCCTCATTGGACCGGAGAAGGTCCAAGAGCTCTTTCCATTGCTTAACATGAACAAGGTGATGTTACCCGAGTGTATGAGAGCTTTCCTGTATTCACTTTGTGTAAATCAAGGTAATATTTGTTGACTTTTATAATGTATACGTCTTACGTGCTCCTACAATAATTGTTACTATGAGAAAGGTCACCTGACATGTGCCTTTGGGGTCAATTTGACCCCAGGGTAGGTGTGAGGGGTAAACACTCCTTTTTAAATATGAACTAAAAGCATAAAATTTGCCTAAAACCAACTTGTGTAAAACCGAGATATATTTATGTAAAATCCAGATTTACTCAAATAATATCTGAGATACATGCAGTTTACGGAAGGGTTAATGCAAAAAAGCAAAATTTACAATCTGTCTTTTCAGTAATTTAATATCTGATTTTTAGTATATTTTTGGCTTGTGTGGCTTTTTTTCTGTACAGTAACTGGAATGGTATGGGAAGGTAATGCGAGTTAAACAAAATTTGACTTAAAACGGGTTTGTAAGCGGATTACTTGCGTCAGCTGAGACCTGCCTGTAATACTGTTATGTTTTGGCCCTTTAGGTGTTGGCTGGACTTTACAACCCTGGCGATGGGCACATTGACCCGTACTCTCTCACCATGGCATTGGCTGCAGGTGCTCGCATGCACGGTGCCCAGATATACCACCCTGCCCCCATCACCGGGCTCACTGCCACATCTGATGGAAAGTGGGACGTGGAGACACCCCATGGAAGAGTCCGTGCCAACCGCCTCATCAATACAGCAGGTCTGTACATGAGCGAATTCACCTGATGTGCAGCAAGCCAGGAAAACTCACCGCATGCCCTTTGTAGTCAACCGTTGAGGTTAGTTAAACTAGAGTAGCACATGCATTGTCAGGGAGGGCTGAATAATCTGGAAATATCCGGTCGTTCCAGCAAGATTATGCCAAATACTGGATTCAGTGCAGTTAGATCAAGGTCTCTGGCAGCTGATAAAAGTCTTTGAAAGCGGTTTGTTCAGATATTTTGAAAAGTCTTTTCTGCATTATTGATACAGGTCTGATTTACATCTTTTATTTTTATAGGTTTATTTTATTAGGTTTTTTTTATTCTGTTTCAGAAAAAAATTTGATGTTTCTGTGTTTGCTATTCAGGGACTACATAATCATTTGAGATTAATGAAAACTACCTGTGTACCAAGTATAGGGGTGTCCTTGGGTTATAACCCAGGTGTCCTCTGTTTCAAATGAGAGTCAAATGTTTGGCATCAGGCCTATCTGTCACTTGTGATTCTTCTGATAGCAGTGAATCATAACTTGAGTCAAACATGTGTAGAACATATGATTCGTATAATCATATGATTTTAATGTCATGCCTCTAGTGGTTCATATCAGCTCAAGGAAGACGTCCTGCAGAGATCAGGGAACTGATTCTTTAATCTAATCACTTTCAATATTTCAGTGGAAACATTCAATTTAAATTGTAGGTAAAAACACAAACAAACAAAAACATTAAGCACTAGTAGCAGTAACAAGAATGACTGATCTGAAGCCATTCAAAAATCACCATTTATTGCTTGCGTATTTTGTGCATTTGAGCCAAAGTAGACTTAAAAGGAGCACAAATGGTTAAAATACAATAGTAGCAGTGTAACTCATAAGTGGAATTTGGTGTTTGCATTTGGAGGGCAAAAAATGCATCTTGCTTACCTTATATGTTAATACCTATATATGATACACACATAACCTCTTATTTTGTCTACCTATGGGGTACCAACAGATCGCTTATGTAAACATGCAAAGTGCATGTGCAACACAGTGTAATACTGTGACCCTCCCCACAAATTCTACCCATGGTGTAACTTAATAAATGACCCTCATCTTTTTGGCAAGTCGCAAAAAACAATTGACATTTCCAGTATGACATGGTTCAGAAACTGTTAGCATTGTGTAATTAAAAAAAACGGTTTCTATTATTACTTAAAAGACCTTGTTGTACAGCAAGTCATGTCCAGGCCAGTTACCTGATTGTATAGTTCAGCTATAAATGCTTATTGGTTCAAGTCCCTAGCAAGATACATAATTAGAAATGAATAACTAAGTACTTCATTATTATACTGCTCGTCCTTTGTAACTTCATTTCTCATGTCTTAGATCTTCAGGCATAATAATGTTAATAATAGAATAATTTTAAAATCAGTATCACAGTAGTGTATGAAACATTTCTATACAGTGTTTGTGCAAAAGTTTATTACAATATATGTTACTTATCGATGCAGATACTATTGTAGACGGAGAACTCATTTCTGCTCGGAAAGGTGTTTATAAGTTCTGGTGTTTTCTCAAGCATAACTGAGGGAACACAACATCTGCTGGATTAGCTTAGCTCTCTAATGCTGAAGTTCTTTGCCTCAGACTTGAACTCACTGATCAGCCAATCCCAGAATGCCACAGTACTGGTTTCAGCCAATCCCAAACTGCTATTCACATACACCCCCTTTCTAACTGTTTGTGCTCCTAGATCTTTGAAGGGAGTTTTTCTTTTTTTTCTTCTTTTTTTGGTTTTGGCCTAAATTACTGGTTGTATTTATATCACCACTCACTCTTTAACACTTGGTTTTGTAAGTCTGTTCTTTTTCCCAGACACACTGCACACTGTATGGGGGATAGTGTTGCTCAGTGATTTCACGGTCCCATAGTTAATCATAAAACTAAACTGCATACTTATATTTTATCCAGTTTTTTTCCTTCTCCAGTTAATGCCTTATGGGCTCAGGTTTAAGTTGTATTAATTAACAATAACATAACTGTATAATCATTGATTTTGTCGATTTTAATTGAATTTGACTATGGGAAAAATATGTACATATGTAAAAAATGTTATTTATAATTTTACATATGGAGGAGAGAATTTCATGGGGCAATTTATAGAGCTGTGTGAGCAGGGAAAAATTGATACGTATATGACTTTTGGGTTTGTTTACCAAGCTCTCGGCTATGTGGCTTTGCATTTAGGTGCAGGTGTAATACACTCAGACCAAAACACGGGGAAGGACACCTGAGCAGGAAGGAAATATTACACTTACTGTTATCCCTTAAGCTCAGTCCACCTCCAGCTTTAAGACACAATTTCAGGCTTTTAAATTCACCATTTCAGTTATTTAAAAAAAATCCCTTTATAGAGTATCTTCAACCTCATTAATGTTGTTTTAAACATCAGGAATGATAGTCATCCCATCCCTCAATTTTGGGAGTCCAGCCCTGCGCTTTTAAATGGCCTGTTTATGTATGATCTGTTAGCGGTTTTTTTTTTTTTTTGCATCTTGTTTGGATTTGAGACTTTTCTCCTTGGCATTGTGAACTGACTTCTTTTCCTGCGTACCAATGACGGAAAAATGCTGAGATGTTTTGGGAAGTCTAACTGTTTATTCAAGCTTTTGAAACTTTTTTTCAGCGTGATTACTTAGTTTTTTTGTATGTGATTTAGAAAGACGAAGCAAAGAATGACTAGATTATAAGCCCGTTCCTTAGTGATTTCTTTTCCACGCAGGAAATACTTGTTGACCAGCCCTGCGGTTGCCGAGAATCTACAGCTGACAGCGGTATCCGCATAAGTAACGCCGCAGTGTAAGCGGAGCTGCGGGTGCTGACTTAGCGTGTATCCGTGCTGCAGGAGCCCCTTCGCTCCCTGGCAACGATTCACGTCTCGGAAGGAGCAGCTGTTGCCTCACCCCGATCGCTTGCAGCCAGAGCTGATTACTGAGGCAAAGGGCACATAGCTAGTCATTCAGAGATTGAGATATAAGGCTTTTTTTATGAGTTCTTTGATGATTTCATGATTATATACTATCCATCCATCAAAGGACAAATGACACTGTACCTGCAACTTGATGTGCACAAAGAATTATTCAAATTACGTAACTCTAGTACAGAATAAAGTATAAAATTCACTTGAATGTCATACTCCAAAGAGCAGGCCAGTACATAAAAGCTCTTGATCTGGTAACCTTCAATGAAACACACAAAACGTAGCCTAAATATTCTCTCATTTTTTCATCTGTTTATATTTTTAAGACACATAAATGTATTTTTAATGAGCTACTTGCATTTCAGTTAGACCGTTCGTTCTGTTTATTTTCATAGGGCTTATGATTTTGGATATGTGCTCTCAAACAAATTAGTGTCACTTCCCAAGAAAGTTAAATTTGAGCATTTACCTATATTTATTCAGAATATTATTGATTCCGTGCTGCTACACTTAAAATGGGAGGAAGGTACCTAAAAAATAACTTTTAAATCTTTACTCCAAAACATCAGAAGAATTTGTAGGATTCAGAAGAGGAGCAAGGCTTGTATATCGGCTGACTTGTTGAGCACATTGGAAAGTGATACAGAGACGGTTTAAATATGTTAGTACAGTGCAGGAATAGCTTTGGTCATCAAGTATTCTGCGACGCGTTTGTCAGAGAAGCCACAACTGGTTCTTGCAGGTTTCAGCTGACCAAACAGCAGCCGGCTTGCAGTCAACAAGAAATCTGTCCCTCGCTCTCTTGCAAAAAAAGAACACACATCCTGATTCTGCAAAGGCACGTTTGGAAATACACACGTAATAATGAAAGCAAAAAATTTACTGGTGCAGTTAGAAATTTAACATGTGGGAAGTGGGTAGGAAAATGGATATTTGCATGAATAGCTGATACAGTTTTTGTAAATGAGAACAAACTGAGTGATAAAATACCCCTTTTATGCACGGTATTAGCAGTGTTGTCTTACAACAGCTTCCCAAAGTAAGATGTTCAGCATCATCAGACCTTTTAGCCAGTTCTGCAGATGTTGCCGCGCTGGAATGCTTCGCTGGTGGTGATAATCTGATTTGCTTTCAGCAGCATGTGCTATTTCGTTGCACCATTGCCTTGGCTGCTACACTGATGTCTGTCACTGCTGCTTGTTTCCTATTGCTTTCACAGCGGCCCCATCATTTCCATTACAAGCGTATTTAACAAGCTCCTTAGGATCAGAACGAGGACAGAAGAAGTCGGTTTTCTCTAAGATTTTGGCCCAGTGTTTTATCTTTTTAATTATGTAGCCATATAGGGACAGCAGGCCCATTTGCTGACAGGGCCTCTGGAGAGAGGCGCTACATAAATAAGAAACAAACAGCAAAACTTTTTCTTTTCATGAACCCTTCATTTTTCTTTTCACCTGCTTCATTCTGCCACATTTGGCCCTAACTTGCAAAGGGAAAAAAAACAGATATTTTTAGGAGGCGCCCCTCATCGTGATGTGAACCCTTTCACACGGGAGATTCCCTTGCCTCGGCTGTTGATAGGCTTGCCTGTGGCCTCTGCAGATGGGTGGGTGTCACACCGGCTCCCAGAAACCTCCAGGGGAGAGAGGAGCTCTTTGGGAGGCGGAGCTCTGCAGGAGGCAGAGCTTCACGCTCTGAGCTCTGAGTAGTTGAGAGAAAAGTTAGAGGCTGTGATTTGTAGCATGTGATCCTCATTACTCCTGGCCTAATAAGATTAGTGATTATTTGAAATGGATGGATGTCAGTGCAAAGCCAGTGTTTACACCAGGGGTGGACAGTTTTATTCAGAAAGGGCTGCTGTGTATGTGGGTTTTCACTGCAACTCCCTAATTAGGGTACTAATTCGACCTCACACCTGGGTTTGAACAGCTGACCTAAAGGTTGTCCCAAAAACCTGCATACACACTGGCCCTTTGCGGTAAGATTGCATGAATTAAGCATAGATTCAAGATGCAAGATTTAAGGTTGAAGTTATTGTCATATGTACAAAGTACAGTATACAAAGTACTTGCAATTCTTGCTTGAAGTACAATGAAATTCTTGAAATATATATGTTACTGGTACACAAATATGATCAAAGACTCTAGAGCCACACCAGTCCCTCCTGGTTATAAAAAACACCCATTTTTTTATCACTACTCAGCCACAACTATGAAATTAGTACCTCCAGCATTTTCTGGATGGTCTTTCTCATTTATTATTGCACTTTCAGGATTTTGGGCTCGAGAGGTTGGGAAGCTTATAGGCCTGGAGCATCCAACCATCCCGGTTCATCACCAGTACGTGGTGACGGCGACTGTGCCGCAGGTGAAGGCCTTGAAGGCGGAGCTGCCTGTGATCCGGGACCTGGAGGGATCCTATTACCTTCGGCAGGAGCGGGACGGCCTGCTCTTCGGGCCGTACGAGAAAGAGGCCAAGATGAAGCTGCAGGACTCCTGGTTCAGAGACGGAGTCCCTCCAGGTAGGTTGTCTGCCATCAGCGGATCAGGATCTGCTTCTTTACTGATTCTTGCCGTGACGCTTTTATCCAAAGCCACTTACAACAGTGAGAGGGGTTACAATTTATGTTTATGCTCCCTGGGATGTACATATTCAGCAGAGCTATTGCAATAGACCCTTACGTGGAATGTTCACCAGCATGGTGGGTATTATTACAGGTGGAGGGTGCAAATGCATCCTCAGTTAAGTGTTTGTAGATTTTGAATGATCCTTTTTTTCCTGTGGTTTTCCTGTTTCCTGTGCTATCGGATAGTACTGGAAGTGGGTGATGTGTGACATGAATATCGACATCGCTTGTTATGCATATGCAGTTTTTTATACCATTTTCATCAGCGCAGGGGGGTTAAAGTTTCTGAAAAACATTTTTACCCTGTAATAGGAGCAAAGCTTTTTTCCCCTATCTGTTAAAAATCAGTTTAAAGTTTTACTTTTACTTACTTTTTTTTTGTTTTACTTTTGCATGACCTCTGTGTGCAATCTCCAAGTCAATCATAATCATTTTCGAAATCATTTTCATCCTAGCTGTTTAAATCACTCATAGATGTATTTAAGATAATGAGTGGGGAGGAGAAATCTGGTCACTAAAAGTCCAAAAACATGCTGAGGCTATTTGGACTTGCTAAATTGCCCGTAGGTGTGCATGTGAGAGTGACTGGTGTGTGAGTGTGCCCTGTGATGGGCTGGCCCCCCATCCTGGGTTATTCCCTGCCTCATGCCCATTGCTTCTGGGATAGGCTCAGGACCCCCGCGACCCAGTAGGATAAGCAGTTTGGAAAATGGATGGGTGGATTGAACTCTTTTTTGCTTTATAAATATTGCAATATTAATCTTAGAAACAATCACATTACGATTCTTGACATGCTGTCAATATAGTGCAGCCCTACTGTATATCTTGCTGTTAGTGGCATCAGTTTTGCTTGTCTGGTTTTTCTTTTGTTTAGGCTTTGGGAAGGAGCTCTTTGAATCGGACTTGGACCGCATTATGGAGCATGTAGAGGCTGCCATGGAGATGGTTCCTGTCCTGAAGGATGCTGACATCATCAATATCGTGTCAGGTCCCATCACATACACCCCAGACCTTTTGCCTATGGTGGGACCTCACCAAGGTGTGCGCAACTACTGGACTGCAGTTGGCTTTGGGTAAGCATATGTCACCTATAGATGCAGCATGCAGCTTTGCCTAATGTCATATCCCTTAATTTTTATTTTGCAATGAGAAATCGTAACACTAGTTCCTGTTTACGTTAAGGACTTACTGGCTGTTATTGAATGCAGTTGTGTCTTCATATGAGTCATCATAAAGTATACAGTACTTGTCAGAGGTTTGGACACACCTATCCACAGAAAGGTGTATTTGTACTATTCTCTACATTTTAGAATAACAATAAAGACATGAAGACTATAAAATAGCATATATGGAATTATGTACTGTATTTATTGTACTGTAGGTGTGGGGCAGCTCTGTTTAGAAGGTTCAGATCCCTGGGTTGGAAGAGTGATGCCACCATTGGTTCCCTGACCAAGGCCTTTAACCCCAGTTGCTCCGATGACTGACTTACCCCACTGTCTCTTCTGCGCCAGTTTCATGAGGTGGCCTCCTGGGAAGCTTTTCCAGCTGTCCTGAAGGAGGTCCCACATATATACTGAGCACTCATTGGCCACATTTCCTTCACTCTCTAGTCAAACTCCTCCTCTGTGTTTAGGACAGGTGGTCTGGTCATATGATGTGACACAAGCTTTTGTAGGTGGCTTAGTGTCTCCAAACTTTTGACTGGTACTGCGTATTTGTGACATTATGGAGAAAAGAGAAGAACGTGGGTCTCATTCATGAAGATGCAATTTTTGTCTGTTCTGGAATGGATTGACAGCCACAGAATAGCTTTACTGAGGAGATGCTTGTCTGGGTTGAGGTGAAGGGCTAATCTGAGACAGCTATGCACTGCAGCTATGGAATCATCCATGCTGGAGGGATGGGCAAGTTCTTGAGCGACTGGATTGTTAACGGGGAGCCACCCTTTGACCTGATCGAGTGTGACCCCAACCGCTACGGAAAGTGGACCACAGAATCCTACATCTATGCTAAGGCTAGGGAATCATACGGCTTCAACAACGTGGGTGAGTCTGCAGACTATGGGAGTCTGAGCTGCTGTGGTCACTTAAGATGATGCCAAATTGTGCCTCAAATTGTGCAGAATTAAATCACTGAACCTGCAAGTCATCTGATGTGCTCCAGCAATTTTTGTTTGTTCTACCAGACACTGATACTGTAGTATCACAGTCCAGGGACAGAACAGAACAATTTTGTTGTTGCAAAGCCCTTGTGAATATCTGCATGTTCTCCACCCCTTCATCTTTTCAGTGGGATACCCAAAGGAGGAGCGCTTTGCGGGCAGACCCACGCACAGGGTGAGCGGCGTGTATGACCAGCTCAAATCCAAGGCGTCTATGGGATTTCATGCTGGTTGGGAGCAACCTCACTGGTTCTACAAGGATGGAGACGAGACCGGATACAGGTTGTCGATGCCTTTGAGCGTTAACTCAAAAGCCTGCAACAACCCTGTCAAATATTAAATTCTTCTGCCTTGTGTTTCATGTCTCATTCGCTAAGCATAACAGAATCTCCCGTGAAAGCTCCTTTTCCGTTTATGGGTTAGGAATATAGACCATGTGTATAGTCTATAGGAATATAGACTATCTGCATAGTCTGTATTAGTGCAAATAAAACCACATTGGAAAGAATACAGGGAATTACTTGAAGAGGAGAAAATATGTCCTGACAGGCAGTATAATTTGCCCTTTTTGGGTTCTCTTGGACGCCGATCAGGAGAGTGGCGTAAGACATAATAGCAATTGGTAATAGCAGCTGTTTTTTGGTGAAATGTACTAGTGGGAAAATGCACTGCAAGGAGAAACAAATTAATTAAAGTTTTAAAGTAATAAATTACCCTAATAAAGTAATAATTGTAATATATCACTATCAGTTTTTTATGTGTCTCACTGTATATAGCACGTTGTTTGAATATTCATTAATGCTCATTGGTCAACTTACTGCTTGTATTTCTTCTGTCCTGGTCAGGCCGAGTTTTCAGCGCACAAACTGGTTTGAACCTGTGAGACGGGAGTACAGGCAGGTCATGGAGAAAGTGGGGGTGATTGACCTAACACCATTTGGAAAGTTCATGGTCAAAGGGAAGGACTCAGTGAAGCTCCTGGACCGTCTCTTTGCCAACGTTATGCCGAAGGTACACATTGGTCACGTTAGGCTTTAACGTCATTACACCACATTCATCACTTTTATGTAGAGGATTTTATACCGAAGGCTTCCAAATAAAGTGCAATACAAACTGCATGATGCAGCAAGGAAGAAATATTATTAATGAATATACAGTTGTGGCCAAAAATATTGGCATCCTTGCACTCCCTTCAAAAAATGCACCATTTCTCCCAAAAAAGTGTAGCAATTACAAATGCTTTGCTATCGATATGTTCATTGCTTTTGTTTGCATTGGAACGACACACAAAAAACAGAGGAAATAGGTCAAATGTGAAATGTCACTATTTTTGTCCATGACTGTAGCAAGTACATTGCATGACAATACATAAGTCAGGTGGTTACCGCCGTAGCCTTAGGCAAGCCGGATTAGAGGTTCAGACCTCACTTTTGATCTATGTGTGTGTGTGGAGTTTTTCTCCCTGTGTAGGTTTCATGCTGCAGTCGTAAAACATGCAATGCAGGGGAACCGGTTCATGTAATTTGCCCACAACGAGGGTGTGTATATATGTTTGTGTGTGTGTGTGCGTGCGTGCGAGCGGGTATACCTATCCTTATGGGGACACAATGTGGGTCCCCATGAGGGAAAACTCTATTTTATAAAAATCAGTGACTGCTATGAAAAAACTAAAAATGCAAAAACTCTTGTATTTTCATTTATAATTTTGTATTTTGCTTGGTCACTTATGGTTATGGTTAGGGCAGGGTGGGGGTTAAGGTTGTCATAGTTAGCGTTAGCATTTTTCCCTTAGAAGTGAATGAGCGGGCCCCATAAGGATAGGTATACCCTACATGTGCGTGCGTGTTTGTGTGTGTGTGTGTTATGATTATATTACATTGTGGGGCCCAAATGTTCCCCACAATGATATAAAAACCTGTTATTTTGACATTGTGGGGACCATTTTTCAGGTTCTGACAAAGATCTGCGAAGACAGTCAAAAAACTAAAAATGCCAAAAGTCTTGTATTTTGTCTGGTTATGGTTAAGGTTAGAGCTGAGTAGGGGTTAAGGTTGTCATGTTGGGATTAGGGTTTTCCCCATAGAAATGAATGGGGAGTCCTCACAAAGACTTAATAAATGGCTATGGGTGATGGGGTGTGAATCTCAGCTGCCAAATAAAGGTGAAACACTACTTAGGATTCCTCACGACCCTGCATTCTGCTAAAGCTTTGGGTGAAGACCTCCTTTGTCCTCCTTCGTTTCAGGTGGGCATGACCAACATCAGTCACATGCTGACCCCCACAGGGAAGGTTTATGCCGAAGTGACAATAACGCAGCTTACTGAAGGAGAGTTCCTTCTGATCACTGGCTCTGGATCAGAGCTGCATGACCTCAGGTCAGTCTCAGAATCTGTTAAGAAAAATATGCAGAGGTAAACCAATAAATAGTGAAACGGCACAAGCATTGCTTACACCCATTCTCACGCGCTCCTGTGGTATTGACTCCAAGCCCGGAGGTGGTTTGCAGGATAAGGACTTGCACACATACGTGAAAGCTGATGATTTAAGTTCCAGGAGGAACTCTGCAGTGGTCCCTGTGAGCAAAATGTCTAATGTGAACTACTTCAGTACAAGGTGCAGTTATATTTGGGTCTTGGGAATTTAGGTATGGTAGAGTTTTTAAGTCCGTCTTGATAGTGGATGTACCCTGCATTACTTTGGCTGAATACCTAGGCCCAGCTGCACAAAAGGATAAAACTGTTGGAACTGAATGTGAACAAGGCCAGGGTCAGCAGTTTTAATGTAACATAAACTGATAAGGATACACACACTAAGAGAAGGTACAGCAAATGCATGCTCTCCCAGGCTATCCAAATACGTCACACTTTCATTCACTTATCTCTAACCCTCTTTGCTGGGTGTGTAGTAATCCAAGTTCACATTATGCATGGGATTCAAGCCCTTCTCCACAGCTGCGTTTTGATATTGCTCTGCTTCTACCTTTATAGCAGCTGATTATTAATCTGGATTCTCTCAAGGTTTACAGTAAAATCCGGGCTGGTTGTGTTGTACATTGCCCTCTACTGGCTACAAGTGGCATTTCAGACATTTTATAAAAACACAGTCAGACATGTTTGATCCGTTATCTCCTTGCAGATGGATTGAAAAGGAGGCGGAGGACGGTGGCTATGATGTGGGCATTACCAATGTGACAGAGGACATGGGGGTGCTGGGCATAGCGGGACCCAAGTCTAGGACTGTCCTGCAGAAACTGACAGATGAGGATATGAGTGACTCCAGCTTTAATTTCCTTCACTGCAAGTCCATCAAAGTGGCCGGAATTCCACTGAGAGCTATAAGAATCTCTTATACAGGTAGGATGTTATCGGTGCATGAAGGCGAACGCAGCACCATTCTGTTAATGTTACTCAGCAATTAATCCCCCAAAATCTGAAGCACAGCCAATAAAAACACAATTACATGGAATCATAACCTGAATGTTGTTGGTTTAAGTCCCAGAAGGTCGTCGCCTGTAAGTCCTCTGCATTGCATATGATAAAATAATTCTCCAGTAAAGTTTGACATTTGCAGTAAATTAAATTTTTTTACATATTTCACAAATGTGCTATATTTGAATTGATTCAATGAAATGGATTATTCCATGTTTTTTTTTTTGTAAAATATTCATACAGTCAAATGCATTATATATACAGAACTGTGCTAAAGTCTAAAATTCTTTTTCCGTTTTAAATGATCTTCATGTTTCAAACTGTAATATTGTGCCTGTCAAAGTGTGTTAGCATAGCCATTTCAAAACCTCTGCTAAAATCACCCCAGTATTTGAAGAAACCATCCAATATACCATGTATCATTAGTACACCTTGTATAACTAATCAATGCATCATTGACTTAATTTAATTAGTTTTAAAAAAAAAAAAAGTGAGCTGGTGGTGAAATTTAACAAATACAAGGAATGGTTGGGGTGCCCCTGTGTGTGTGTGTATGTTTGAATATATATGCACATTTCATATTCACATGTATATTGGTTGCAAAAAAATTTTGAATAATTGGCATATTTAAGAGGTTTCAGTTGTTTTTGTTGAATTGCCCATTAAAATACCCATAAAGCGAATGAAATCATGTTCCTTCACAGAAGAAGCCAAATTACTTGTGTATTCACTGTCAGGTGTGATCATGGTTAAATTGATGATGATACAAGAGTCTTAGGGCACAGCTGTGTGATTGTTTTGAATGTACAAGATCTATCCTGCTCATTAAGTGATTGGTAACATCTGAATTTTGTCACTGAGGTCACACCACCAATTGGTATAAATTCAAAGCCTCTTCTTTGAGAATTGCTAACGTGAAGAGGGAGCTAATGAATGAGCAACGGGTTCGAATAAAGGCCCTTTTTGGCTGGAGTTACCGCCACATAGTCGAGGATCTGAGATGCAGGCCAAGCACTGCAAAGTATACTTTAGACTATCATGATGCCACCAATTCACACCAGAACCGAAAGGGGTGAGGTATAGGAAAAAGACACTTTCAGGCAGAGAAATGAAGCATCTCAAAATTCTTAGTCCTAAAGACCGAAAACAGACCTCATGAGAACTGCATGACGATATCAACACCACAATGACTAATGGTGCAACAGTGTCTTCAAGAGTCGTGCGTTTGATACTGGTACAACAAAAACTTATTGGCAGAATAACAGCAAAGAAACCATTACTGAGAGAGAAACATTAAACGCCTGAAATTTGCAAAAGAACACAAGAAGTGGACAAAGGAAGATTGGTATAAAGTGTTGTGGACTGATGAGTCCAGTTGAGGAGTGTATGTGCAATGGAAGGAGGGGGAGAGATAAAAAGGAATGTCTCTTGCCAAACAGTGAAACACGGAGGGGGTAGTATTATGGTGTGGGGTGCCACTTCAACCTCAGGAACAGGTGACTTAGTGAAAATTGATGGCATCATGGATAAGAAAGTATACCACAACACTCTGGTGAGGCACGGAGTACCATCTGGGAGTCGTCTTATTGGGCCTGGATTCATTTTCCAAGACAATGACCCTAAACATTCTAACTATTGGCAGAAGGAGTTTTGAAACATTGAAAATGATGGACTGACCCCCTCAAAGTCCAGACCTCAGCCCCATCCAGCACATTTGGGGCGCGTTGGAAAATAAACTGGACAGATCTATTGTACATTCAAAAGAAAGCCTTTGGCTTGAGTTGCAGAAGGCATGGAATAACATTAGCGCTGAAGTTCTCAGGAAATGTATTGACACTATGCCAGAGAGATGTGCTGCTGCAATTGCTGCAAAAGATGGACATACCAAATATTATCTATTTTGGAGGCAAAAAAGGTCAATATTTTTAAATCTGTCAGGTGTTCTAATAATTGTGTGTGTGTGTGTGTGTATGTGTGTGTGTGTATGTGTGTGTATTTGCAACATGCAAATGTTGCAAATGTATATGTGTATATATATACACACACACACACACACTGTACTGTACATATATATACACTGTACTGTGTATATGTATATATATATATATACATATACACACACAGTACAGTGTGTGTATATATATATATGTGTGTGTGTACAGTACAATGTGTGTGTGTGTGTGTGTGTGTATGTATGTGTGTGTGTATATATATATATATATATATATATATAAAATAAATTGAGTATACAAAAACATATAAATAAAATGAGTATACAGGAAGATATTTACTCCAACTTTTCATGCAGAACTAAGCAAATTTTCTTCAGAAGCAAATATGTTTCCCAGTTATTTATTTGATATGAGACTCGTCAGACACTGCCTGTGCTGTGTGTGCATGCTTCAGGAGAGCTGGGCTGGGAGCTGTATCAGGACAGCAAGCACACAGCCGCCGTGTACCAGGCCCTGATGCAGGCTGGAAGGGACGAGGACATCGACAACTTTGGAACCTACGCCATGACCTCATTGAGACTGGAGAAAGGCTTCAGGGCCTGGGGAGCAGAGGTGAGCGGAGATCGAAACCAACAAAGCCATTCAGTAGCCATCTGTGAGCTTTATCCGGGACATTAATCTAGTCAAACTCATCTTCACGACTCTGACTGCCCACAGGCCAGTTTCCTAAAGTGTCCTTCCTTGATAGTATAACGGCAGTATTGTAGAAAAAATTAATTATGGTATAAAATCTTTTTATTATAAGGAAGACCGGGTCTGAACTCGGATGGCTTACAGTATGCCTGGTGAAGGCCTAGTGCCAGATTGTTTAACCTAGGGGGAGCACTAATATAATTAAAATAAACCATCAGCATTTGTACCCGATCTTCATTATTTTGATTCCATTGACTTGTCTCTGAACTGGTGTTATCAGCCATCTGAGTAGGTAGTGCATGGTGTTTTAAGTGTTTTTACTGTACAGAAAACCTTTTCAGAAAATTGGTAGCTGAAATAGCTTTTTTTATGCTCTCTAAACCAGATGAACTGTGACACCAATCCTTTGGAAGCTGGCTTAGACTACTTCATCAAGTTAAACAAGGTGCGTTTTCCATATTATGTTTCCATAATGCATGTTTAACATTATTTATTTCATTGTCATGTACACTTGTGTACAGTCTGCCATTCCACCTTTATTTCAGTACAAAAATCTGTACCTCCTGAGTGCTTTAGTTATAGACAGAAACTAGCAGAAGTGATACTTATCTGACATCATTTACATGTTTAGCTGAGCTTTTGAGAGGAAAGCTTGGGGTCACAGAGCAGGGGCAGTCAGTGTCCCAGGGGCCTTTGGGGTTTAGGGTCTCGCTCAAAGTCCTAATAGTGATACGATTCCTCTACAGCTACAGGATTTGGACCCATGTTCAAACACTTAATTAGGGTGGAAGTGATTATTCAGAATTCAGACTCTTGAAGAATTTGAGAACATGCAAACCACATCCCCAGAGCTCCCACAGTCCTGAGGGCAGGCAGATACCTACAGAGCCGTGCACTGCAAATGCACAGAACCATAAAGTATTACATAAGTTGCATAATTTACCATTCTTGCATTAGTCTTTTGTACTACTGGATATTAGACTGCTGTGCATATGTAATACCAGCAGTGCCCAATTTGGAGCCCCCAGAAAACAGCCCCAGATGAGTCTGGGGGGATGAGGGCATCGGTAGCCATAAGTCTCCCCAGGGCCACATGAAGCTTTTATTTTGCCCTGTATTTTGGTAAAATACAAATAATCCCTGGAATTGCAAAATTAATACCTTTTATATTTTTAAATATTTTATTTATAATTTTTCTAAAAACAAAATACAATCACACTACAGCCCACCCTCAGGCAATTTATTTGATGTTGATCTGTTGAGTTATATTAATTCACAGTTGCTAAGACACATTTCCTGAAATTTTTCACAGTTTTCTTAGAAGCTGAAACACGAAACCTCTGACTTGTCTGGATTCTCTTTGTCTTTGCTCAAACCAAACATTGTCTTCAGATCACACTAAGCCTATCAAAATATAAACACTTCTCAGCATTCATTACACACTACAGCAAGATACTAAAACATTGACAGATAAAATGATTCCAGGCATCTATAGATAAAATGTCTGCTGTGGATAGTGTCTTTTGCATGCTGAGTTGCAATATTAGAAACCAGCTGTATCTCAAGACTAGAGTAAAGTTTTGTGCTGGAGGGTCACAATATCACAAAGAGCTTTGTTTTTTTGCTCTCGAGCAGAGCACGTGGGTAACGGTGATGTTAACGCGCCGCGAGCGCTAGAAGCTGCTTCACGCTCTGAGATCTACGATTCCCCACGTGACGACCATCGATAATCAGTGGACGAGGAATGTACAGCTCACGCCCGGCGCGCTTTCCTGACGTGCGCCCCTGCCCACCCTCTGTGCAGTACGGGCCGCACATCCACCCCCCCCACCCCCACCCCCCCGGCTGTGTTCGAGA
>JAODJX010000119.1:11044253-11056118 GCA_026776945.1 Isichthys henryi | reverse complement strand
TTGCTTCCGGGATAGGCTCCGGACCCCCCGCGACCCAGTAAGGATAAGCGGTTTGGAAAATGGATGGATGGAGATATATATAAAAATATTTAAAAAAATCTCATGCTTGTGTATCTAGACTGCCATATTTGGAAATTAACTGATATACAACTTTTTCCAGGAATACAAAGAAAGAATAAACATCTGCTTACTCTTTCCCGGATGTGCATTAGAAATTACTATAAACCTTGCATGATTACTTGCATAGTAATTTGTAGATTTGTAGACAAGGTTACACTAGTTGACCACTAGGGGTCACTGAATAATTGCTGATAATGCAAAAAGATGCATATATCAAGTATGCTTGTATTACCTATTTTAACTTAAGAAAATGAGTCGTGTTCTATTCAGGCCTTTTTAATATGTTAAATTCACATGACAGTGCCAGAAGTGAGAGAGAACTGTGGCTTGTTTTTGTCCTGATAGATAATGGGGGGCAGACGCTGTATGGAGGCAACAACTGGCCACTGCGTGGCAGGAAGTGGTCTCTGTGGGAAGGCGGTGTGCGTGGCGTCGGCTTCGTCACCAGCCCTCTCCTGGCGCTCCCAAGGACCATCAACAAAGAGCTTATCCACATCTCTGACTGGCTGCCCACTCTGGTGGGCCTGGCAGGGGGGACCACCAACGGAACACAGCCTCTGGACGGATTCGACATGTGGGGCACAGTCAGGTGAGAGCATAGCCGCAACCTTTGTGGTGCCTCCGCTCCAAGTTCATTACTGTGTGTTTATTTCTCCATTTTAAGGAAACGGAAAACTAAAATGTAACGGTGGGTTTTTCAGACTTATAGTATATAACGTTCTATAGTATAGATTCTAGACTCATAATTAAATCTATATATTTGTGGTACAGTGTGCTACCATGCCAAACTTCTGTATTTTAAGAAAATAGAAAAGACCAATTACAGTTTAAATATTAAATCAGTGTTATCAGTCAAATCAAAATAGTCTTTCAATGTCAGCTTCAGATATGCGTGGAGTTACACACAGCTGAAATATCATTCTTCTTGGTCATAGTGCAAATGAGAGGTAATTAATAGAATATAAATACTAGGACGTATAATCGTATCGACATGACATTTTAAGATCTGGATATTAAGAAAGACAGATTCAGTTAAACATCTGCTGCCTGGAGAAAGATTGTGCAAATTAATACAGAGGTTTGCCATTGGTGGGGAAAGATTGTGCAAATTGATATAGAAGTTTGTGATGCAAGTAGACTGTACCACAAATAGATTTAATTACGAGAGTTATTTACTGTATACAAAGTTCTATACTATAGTTCTTAATGGTCAACAGCTACATTTTATTTACTTAGCAGATGTAATTATCCAAAGCAGCACACATAAGCAGGCTCAGATAGTGCCTGAAGCAGCAGTGGGGGGGATTAAAATCACTTTGCCAGAACTAGGATTTGAACTGGCAACCTTCCGATCAGAGGTAAACCGTCCTAATCTGCTGAGCCACACAGCATCCCCACTCAGCACAGCCTCAAATGAAAAGAATTTGAAATTATAACTGATTACCTTGTAAAAGTGTTTGAGGCCTTCAAGCTCCTATGAGACCGGTTCCCAGGAAGGATGGTCCCAGAGGTGAAAATGGACTTTGTCACCGTAACCATGTCATGTTCCCAGAATATAATGGAACCACTTATTGCTTCATTCTGCCCCACCTCCACAGAAAAAGGCTACCTTTTATATTGACACAATGGGGCAGCGTGTATCTGTACGGCCCCCTCAAACTCATTTCATGTCCTGGCCCTCATTGTCAGAGGATGGGTGTTGTCATAAGATCACACGTCCTACCTCTACCTCCTCCTGTTCATCTTCATGAATGTCCCAAACAAAGGTTCTGGAGGCGTCATTCCCCAGACTAGGCACCATCCCATGGCCTTGAGTTTTCTTCCTTTTCCAAGGGGGAATGTTTATCTCTGCTCTGCTCTTTCTCTGGACTGGCACCCAAAGCCAGGCACAGGCAAGCTGTCAGATATGCAAGCATTTTCCCTCATCTGATATCTCCTATGGTGTCGGTCCTCTCTGTAGAGTTTTGTTGGTCAATGGCCCTTTTGTTGCTGAAGTGATGAGGTGTCAAAGAGAAGGAAATTCCTCAAGTCTTTCTCACCAGTGGTTTTTTTTTCATTTGCAGTGATACATGGCCACAGCAGATAGTGTGGGTTTCTTTCAGCTGCTCTGTTTCTGTAACATTTCTATGACTCATACTGGAAGTGGTGGTCTAATCCTCCTCGAAACGGTACCTTTGATCTTCCCTGTGACCACGTGTGTTTTTGTTCGGTGTTTGTCATTGAAAATGTTACCTGTTAAATCCATAAAAGGGCAATTTCCCTGTTAGTTGTTCAATTTTAGTGTTTGCTTCATTCACAGTAGCTGATGAATATAGGTCATTTTT
This sequence comes from Isichthys henryi, assembly GCA_026776945.1. Classification (NCBI taxonomy): domain Eukaryota; kingdom Metazoa; phylum Chordata; class Actinopteri; order Osteoglossiformes; family Mormyridae; genus Isichthys; species Isichthys henryi. The sequence continues at coordinate 11,053,674 of JAODJX010000119.1, read as the reverse complement.
TAGTTTATAGTACAGTCACCATAAGGACTTAATGTCATTGGTATCCTGTTACCTTACAGTCAACTATAACAGCCTTTTTTTTTTTTTTTACTCGATATCTGTTTAAATAATTTTTATGATATGACGAATGTCACTTCTGACGTATCAGATATCATTCCAGTGGAACCTTGTTGCTGTCAGCTTTTGGGTCTTTGTTCTGGGAAGTCCTCCAGGTTCCCCTCTCAGCTCCTAGCAGACAGTGTTTCCTGCCTTTTATTGTATGTATTAGCCTGAATGTGTAGGAATTATAATTAGGATCTTCATGTATACTGAAAACTGAAGCTTTGGCTATGAGGGCAAAGCTTGAATTTAAATAATGGAATAAGCTATCCATCCTGTTTAAGGCAGAAGTTTGTTTCTGTAGATGGTGCAAATATTGATTTGACCTGCACTATGACTTGACTTTTGTCTACCCCAGACTTCCTGAGATGTTGCATGTGCTCTATTGGTGCTTTTTCCAAAATATGAGGCGTTTGTCTTTGGTACAGTTCTGACTGAGAAAATTTTATGATTCTGTTATATGGTATGGCACGAACACTTGCTTTAAAGCCTGCCTATCAATGTCCAGGCGTGTAATGAGCGTCTATGATTGCTGCTATAATGGCAATGGTTATTATGCTCATATGTATAAAACGTCACTGCTTTCTCATTTTACAGTTTTACTGCAGATTTTCTCGTTTTACTGCAGATTATCACTGCTATAGGAAGCCATCATGATGTTATAAGATGGTTGTGGGCAAAGCCTGGGTGACTTGCAGGCAGAACTATGAGATATGTGAATTTCAGAGTGGACCACGGTTTTGTTTCTGAAGTTTCTATCGTAGAGACACACTGGGGATGGTTGTGGGTAACAGGACAATGCTAATTACCGCAAAAGTCTTCCAATCAGTAGGGGGAAAAGGACACAATGAAAAATAAACAAAATTGGTCTATGTAATTGTTAAAAAAAGTAAAACACATGAATATACAATACCAGCCAAAAGTTGGGACACCCCAAGGAGAGTGATAATTTTACATCACGTGACCAGGCCACCTGAGCTATACACAATAGAAATGGTTTTGGAGGAGTTGACCAGAGAGTGAAGGAAAAGCAGGCAGTAAGTGCTCAGCATATATGTGGGACCTTCTTCATGACAGCTGGGAAAGCATCCCAGGAGGCCACCTCATGAAACCGGCCTAGAAAAGAAAGTACGGGTATCTAGGTCCTGGAGCAATTGGGGTTAAGGGTCTTGCTCAAGGGCCCAGTTGTGGGAACCGGCAACCTTCTGAGTCCCAATCCACAGAGCTACCTTACCCCCTTAACAAATAATTTTTTACATACTTTTTTTGGTCAGTTAATAATTCCATATGTTATTTAGTGTTGATGCCTTTACAGTTATTCTAAAATGTAGTGAATAGTACAAATAAGCCTTTCTATGGGTAGGTGTGTCCAAACCTTTAACTGGTACTCTATGAGGAGAAGAGTGATATGATGACGTGAATCACTTCTCTCTGCCCTATGGAGAGTGAGAACACCCCACTCACAATACTGTCATAATGTATTGTTGGCAATATTATAAAGGAAGGGTCAAATTGCTACCTACCGCATTGCTACCAAAAATGGCAGGAGTGTGAATAAACATTTATAATGTGTGTTTGTCCTGTTTACTGTTGCCTCTGAAAGTGAGGGCCACAATGAAGTGGACATAATTTACACTGCTGTTACCTTAACAGGCAAAGTTATGTTGTTCATAATCACCCATCAAAACACAGTTACAGTCACCTGTGCACACCCACAATCGGCATGAACCTACGAAGGCACTCGTCTGCTGGATATCGTTAGTCAGCTTTGGCCATGAACGCGGACGTGTCTTAGGATTTCCCCTGGGTGGTAGGGAATAAGTGGGGAAGTGATGAAAATCCTGATAATTCTGTCATTTACAGCAAAGGGAACCCTTCACCAAGAGTGGAGCTGCTTCACAACATTGACCAGATGTTCGTCGACACTGCACCATGTGAGTTGGCCTTGTGCCTTTACCTCATCCTATAACCCCCATACTGCTCTGATTCATTTAGTATCTTAACTGATCGTGGACCAGTTATCACTGCACATTATTAAAATGGTGTGTAGTTAACATTCTGTATGATGCAGAACTGGTCCTGATTACACATCTTCCACACATTGTGGTTAATTTCCTTACAGTGGTTACACACCTCACATGTGACCACAAATAAAAGCGGAACTTCTGCGTTTTACTTTCCAATCTTTAACCTTCAGTATTAATTCACAATGATACCGGATGTGTATTTAAACCGTTCTAAATCCTGCAATGAACAGCCAAAGCTTTTCAGATTTTACAGAATGTTCTGTGTACTAGGCTTGGGTGATGTAACGGTGTTACGATATATTCTGAAATCCCAAAGGTATTATTTTTAGTACTCTCATACAGATGCTTCTCTTCCTATTGAACTGATAAGGGGGTGGACGTAATGTAGTGCACAGTGTTAGTAGGGACTGGAAGCTCACTTGAGTAAAAAACAAAATGGACTGTGAACTGCTGGAGCTGTTCTGCGGCTGCAGATCGAACAGTGACGGTGTCAATACACGAAGGGTAAGAGCTTTAACCCTTCAACAAGGAGTAGTCTCCTTGTTTTCTAGCACTCAACTTCCACATTAATAAGCCTGTTTTTAGGCTGACTTTGATTGCGGAGTTTACGGTAGCCTACATGATTACGTGATTTAGTTTTTTTATTTTTTTATTTTTTTTTAAATCTTGTTATGCACTGTATACTGGGGTTAAATGTCTGAAACGTATAGCGGTACACAAAAATAGACCCTGGCCAAGCCTACTGTATATGTGTTTAGTGTGTTACTAGACCACAAACTCGGGCTTTAATGTCTCTCAGTTGTTTGGCTCGGTTTTCATATGATGTCACTGTCAGTCTTAATTCAAAACATATAGCCGGGTGTAGCTTCCCTGGTTCTTGTTTAAGCTGTGGTATAGAATAAGCAGTAGATCAGGAAAAAATACATTTGTGTGACTTGCAGTGGCTTTTCCACAAAGGTAGAACTTGGTCATGTTTATAGGCTGAAGAGTAATAGAATTTGATACATCCTGCTTTTTTGCTGCCCTTCAGTGGACAGTATGGCTCATTTTTGTGCATATATAGGTCGCCTCTGTGGCCTTGTCCTGTACTATTATGTAGCTGATTGGTGTTTTTGGCAGAAGTTTTCAGCCCTACTTCTGGCCAAAGCTCAGTTGAGCAATTCATTGGCTGTGATTGAGCTGAAGTTTAGACAAATCACATCAAATTATATTAAGCTAAACGCATTAGCTTTGATGTTTCATTAAAAAAAATCTTTTTCACAAAGAATTTATGTAATTTTAAAAGACTTATTACTACATTTCTACCAGTTTTTAGGTCTTTTTGTAAATTCATCCCTTTATCATTTGTCAAATGCTGAGCAGGTTTGGGCCTGGTCAGTACTTGGATTGGAGACCTAGGAAAACTGGGTTGCTGCAGGAAGAGGTTTGGTGTGGCCAACAGGTTAGCCCATCCTGTGGTTCCCATGCCCCAATGCCCCAGTGCATGTGCTGTAAAAATGTCATCCTTTGGATGAGATGTAAAACCGAGGTCCTGACTCTCTGAGGTCATAAAAGATCCCTGAACATCTTTCAAAAGAGTAAGAGTGTCCTGATTAATATTACCTACTGTGATCCTTTCAAATCTGGTGTCCTAATCGTCACCTAAATCTAACTGGTGAATTCTCTTCTGCCCCTTCACCACCTTAGCTGCTGTGTAGTGAGCATACTGGTACAAAATGGCTGCAGTCACATCATCCAGGTTACACAGTGGTGGTGGTTGAAGTGGCTCCCCATTAGTTCTGTAAAGTGCTTTTTGTGTCTTGAAAAATTCAATATAAATATCACATTCATTCATTCACTCATTCATTCAACTGAATAAATATATTTTTCTTACTTCAGCAGATTGTCGTTATGATTGGGTCATTGTTTCAGTTTTGTATTCTTTATGAAGGGCAAAGTAAAGATCTTTGCTCATTTCTTTTTAATTACAGGTAGGCTGGTCCCTGGCTTTGATACATTTCCAATCCACATGAAGCAAATTTAAGAGTAACTCCTCAAATAATGAGTTTGCTTAGCCTTATTTGAACTTCATTCAGTCAACACCCCAGTCAAGATTTGTTAAATAAGATCCAAGTTAGAGTAAGACTTGGGCAAAGAATCCTTGATTTACTGTTGGATTTCTGCATTTGCTATTGCGTCATGGACATTGGAAATCAACAATACATCTTTATATCTGGGCTCAGTTAGTCAAAGATTAGATGCTCTGAGGACATTATTTGATGTATTTTGGAGCTGATTAAATATAATATCCTTGGGTTATGGAGATGTGACTGTTATTGCCAAGCCTGGTAAATTGTATTCGGGTGAATGACATCTTAAATTGGCAACAGGACCTATGGAAAAGGCAGAGGATTTCCGTAAAGAAAACCAGGACGACTTTGTCAAAGCTTACATGAACAAGGCCATTTGAATCCAGTGCAAATGTTAGTGGTTTGGATTTTCGTGAAGAATGTGTCATATTTGGATTAGACTGATGTCCACACTCTATACACACACACACACACACACACACACGCACACAGACTGTTGGAAGTCATACTCACACCCAGATGGAAAAGATTTCCTTTTTTTGCACTGTATCTGAACTCACTGTATGTATTTTACTTGCGTTGTTTTATCACCCTTTGTTACACTTTCACTGTACATGTGTTATAAATCAAACAACAAGGAATCAAATTACGTTTGCACTACATTTACAGGTTCTCTAGTCTTTCTACAGTTTTACGTAACAATCAAAAATATTTGTCTAGATTTGTTTCTCCACCAAACCAGCTGGGGGTGTCTTCCCCCCCCCCACCCACCCCCGTTTTGTTTCTCCACTGTGTTGGAATGCCCTGTGTGAGGACGCAGTACAGACATGTAAAGAGTGCCCAGATGCACTGGGGCATGTTCAGATGGTGCTTTTGCTGTGACAACTTCTACACCTAAGCTCTGTAATCTTTCTCCGGCTTTAATTTTTCAGTTTTAGACAGAAAAACTGTTTATTTTATGAGGCATGTCAGTGCTTCATTTGTGCATCTATGGTATGAGTTCTTTGTTGTTCTTGTATCATCAATTTTCTTCTCTGAACCATAGATCCTGGTCCTAAGCTGGTATAAGACACTTGAACAAGCTAAGTCTAGTGCATTTCAGGTCTCTAGGCCCAGTACAAGCTAAACAATGAGGAATATGACATAAACTAGAACTGAGCAGTGGAATAAGCAAGTGTTGGATGGAGGGTGCACCCATGTGACTCAAAAAGATACAAGTGTGTTAGGTTCAGGGTTAATGGGGGGCTGGTATGGCTGAGACCACAGCATGACAGCCGTCCATATAGCCTCCAACTGCTTTTTCAGTTCTTAAGGGGTGGAATCTTCCCCAGGCAGCATATGACAGGGGAACTCCCAGGACAGGACATCCATCTTCCCCTAGGGACATACTGCACATCTATTATGGGCAAATGGGACTGCGATGTGTTTGGGCTGTGAGAGGCACGCGCAGAGGAATGCCCAGTGGGATTTGTACCCCGGTACTGAAGGAGTGCTCCCCACTCACCCACCCTGTCAGCCCAAAGAACCACTGTTATTTCAGTAGGAATAGTGGTAAAAAGGGGGAGACCAAGCTCAGATTTGTGAATTTGGGACAGAAAGAAATGAAAGTATCATTTTTAATGAATTTACTTGAGTTCTTTGAGGAAGCTACAAGAGAAATTGATCACAAAAAGGCCTATGATGTGATCTACTTAGATTTCCAGAATGCCTTTGATGTTGTCCCGCACAAACGGCCCATGCTTAATCTCAAAGCTGCAGGGATTTTAGGAACTGTAGCAGCTTGGATCGAAAACTGGTTAACTGCCAGGAAGCAGCGAGTAGTTTTTAGAGGCACAATGTAACAGTGGGCCTGCGTTCATAGTGGGGTACCGCAAGGTTCTGTTGTTGGACAACTATTGTTCCTAATTTACATTAATGATATTGACACCAATACATACAGTAAACTGGTTAAATTTGCAGATGAAACCAAGGTGGGTGATGTAGCAGATACTGATCTACAGTAGCAGCAGAGAAGCTACAACAGGATCTGGATTTAATTAGCGACTGGGCTGATACCTGGCAGATGAAATTTAACATAGATAAATGTAAGGTAATCCATGCAGGGAGCAGAAATATAAAGTACTGTACAGATATTTTATGGGTTCAACTGAAATAAAGGCAGCTGATTACGAGAAAGACCTCAGTGTCTATGTCCCACTCTCGCCAGTGTGGGGAAGCAATAAAAAAGGCCAATAGGATGTTGGGTTACATCTCTTGGTGTGTGGAGTTTAAGTCAAGGGAAGTGATGCTACGATTATATAATTCCTTGGTAAAATCCCACCTAGAATATTGTGTACAGGTTTGGTCACCATACCTTAAGAAGGACATTGCTGCCTTGGAAAGGGTGTAATGTAGGGTTACGAGAATGATTCCTGGTCTTAGACGAATGTCTTATGAGGACAGGTTAGCTGAGCTGAATCCGTTTAGCCTCAAGCAAAGGAGACTAAGAGGGGACATGATCCAGGTATATAAGATTCTAACAGGTCTGGATGCTATTCAGCCAAATGGCTATTTCAATATTAGTTTAAATACTAGAACTCGTGGAAATTAGCGGGAGAACATTTTAAAATGAATTTGAGGAAGCACTTCTTTACACAGCGTGTAGTTAGAGTATGATATAGTCTTTCTGCTAGTGTAGTGCAAGCTAAAACCCTGGGTTCCTTTAAATCGGAGCTAGATAACAAATAGCTCTTAAGTTGAGTTCTCTTAAGTTCTCCCCAAATGAGCTTGATGGGCCGAATGGCCTCCTCTCGTTTTGTTTCTTATGTTCTTATGTAGAGCATGCAGATTGCTCATCTCACCCTAGCATCAGCTTTCCGGTTTGAATCACAGTAAGGAAACTATCTGAACACATCAAGTTATGTCCGTTTCAGGATTGACAGGATGTGGACTGAATTAACTGCAATGATTATGGTCACCTAATTCTCCTGTGGCCCATTTCCTCTTGTCACACAAGCCTTTGAGGAAACTTCCTTCCAAGAATTATGCAGTCCGCCGCATACCAACCACCAGACCATTGCTCCCAGTTGATAAATATAATGCACTGGAACCTTTTAGTGGGGAAGGATACATGTAAACAAATTATAAAAAAATCTTCATTAGAGCGGATTATAATGTAACAGGGTAAGTAGCCAAGAACATGAGATAATGCCTCGCCATACTCTCCAGTGAGCTGCTCTTGTGTTGGATGAGAGATACAGTGGAAACTTTCCCGGTCTGTCTCAATAGTAATGCAGTGTTCATGCCAGAATCACAATCAGCTTTATTAGCCATGTATAGCCTGAGTACAAGGAAGTTGTTTTGGTGTAATTGGTCTCATTAACTTAAATAAGGTGATTTGCAAAAATATCATTAGATAGGATATAGCAGAGTAATAACCAACAAGAAATGGGTTAACAGAATAGCAAAAGAATGAGAATAAAAATACTGCAGTTTCTAGGTATATAATATTCAAAGTTGTGCCGTGTTGTTATATAGTGGATGACTGATGAGGATGTCCACTAGGACCTGGTCTCATAAAGAGAAATGTTTGAGCCACATAGGAAATATAGCAGGAGTGATAAAAATGGAGTGTGAAGTTCCCAACAAGACTTTCACTAAGTTCCAGTTTCAGCTTTAATTGTGTAGCCATAACCCTGGAATGTGACCCACTTTCATCCCATTTACTGTGGCAGCTGGAAAGGTGCTGAAGGTCACCGAATGTGCAATTATATTTTTTTGGAAAAACAATGGCTTTTGTGTCTCAGTCTCTTTTTTGTTGAGTGCTCTCCTGTGCTGTGATCCTGCTGTTCACTGTTTTCAATTATTAGTTCTTTGCAACATCACTGTTTCATGATCTTTAACTCGATGCCCAGAATTCCAGTTATCTGGGTAAGCTCTGTTTGTTCTCCGGACTCCTGTCTTACAATTTGCTCCTTAGATGAACAACAGTATCATGTGGTCTTGTTTCATCCTGATCCAAAGATGTGTTCACAAGAGTTGCTTCTCCGGTTTGCGCCTCAGCTGTGGGACTCTCTCTCTCTCTCTCTCTGAGTTCTCTCTCTCTTTCTGAGTTCTCTCTCTCTCTCTCAGTTCTCTGACTAACATGATACACATGGTCAGTGACTCAGAACAAGGAACAGGCCTTTTATACCATTTGGGCAAAGAGTTTGGGAAAACTGCATAAGGTTTGTTTTACAGGTTTCAGTGCTCAAGAGTGAAATACACTCTCTATCTCTGCATGGGGAATTTTTCTGGAAGGGACTATGCTGACATGGATATAATAGCTATCAGAAAGCACATGTCTGACTTAGTCTGTACCCCCTGTGCTGTCTTCACTGCATGACAGTAATGAAAGTTTTCTCTAACTTCATCTTATTTGCCTCAAATGTTATCAGCAGAACAAGCCAGAAGCAGTGTTGCCTCTTGAGTACCCAGTTCAATTAGCTACCTTTATCCATCTGGATTTCTTTTTTCCCAGAAAAAGTCAAAACACGTACTGCCATTACGCCAAGAGGCCTGACGGTTTTGAAACGCAGGTGTTTATATGCTTGAGACCAGAATGTTGGTCCAGAGCACACCAGACTGAATAAATGCCGAGGCTTCTGGAAGAAAAGGACATTTTAATAATTACACAGCTAAAAAAACTGTTGTGTTACCAGTCCTTCTACTGGTGCTCAAGGTGTCCTGATTAAAATATGAAGTCCTGGTTGCTGGTGTACTGTGTCCATTCCCAGTGCATACTACTGGTGCTAACAAGAGAAGATAAGCAAAAGCAGATGCTGCAAGTAATGACTAACAGACCAACTTAACAACTGAGACAATGCAACAGAGTGCACTGAATGCACAAAAAACTCATAAGGGACAGTACATAACAGCAATACAGTATTTGCCAATAGCAATATAGCTGCACTTTGACTGATGTACAAAAAACCGTATACATATTTCTTGGGGAGCCCAGAAAAAGCTAGTTAGAATCAATCAGTCTCTTAAAATAAAGGTTACCAATGATATATTCTTTATTTATACCTAGAATAAATATATATTGATATGTTAGTGATAGGGGCGGCATGGTGGTGCAGTGGTTAGCACTGTTGCCTCACACCTCTGGGAGTGCCCATTGCTTCTGGAATGTCTACCGACTGTGAAAAACACCCAAAGAAAGATGCCCAGGGTCCCTGCTCATCTGCGTGAACGTGCATTAGGCAT
>JAODJX010000119.1:11030619-11044153 GCA_026776945.1 Isichthys henryi | reverse complement strand
CAATGAAGATCTGTAAAGTTATTTGGATTTTTACAACATTATTGTTGAAATACACAGTCCTGAAAAAGGGACGTTTCGTTTTTTGCTGAGTGTATTTCAAAATAGCTATCTTACTCCCATCCATCTATCCATTTTCTGTAACTGGTTTTCTTAGTCAGGGTCGCAGGGGGTTCGGAGATTATCTATGTTACTTTAAAAATATAAATGCAATATTCTTCTGCAAATGCCCAAACTATTAGCACAACCTTTGAACAATCTGGGATCCTGTATTTACAGGTGTCCATTTTCACTGTATGTAATTGTAATATGTGTTTCTACTTGTCCAACATATTAACCTGAAAAATAAATTGATTAATTGTTCTTTAGCAAAAGATTGTATCTTTTTTTATATGGATAACCAGATATCTCCAGTGTTCCCAGTGTCTTTATAGGCTTTTTGAATTGCCTCTGGATATTGTACAATGGGAAGAAATCCCTAAGCCAATGAATGCCAAAAAATACATATGTTATATGTCATTTAAATTTAAATCTGATATAAACTAATTTATTCCCAGTATAATTGGTCTGGATCTGACATTCTACAAGGAAAAGCAAAGTTGTCCTCCTTATCACATACAATAAGTCACCTTGGATTTTTCTGTTCCCAGAACTGAAATGGTACACCACGCCCCACATTGTCCTTGAATTTCTGACAGCCAGGACCAGAACTCTGTGATTGGATCACAGAATTGGCTGAGGGGCCGGTTGTCTGTTTCTGACATCGCTGGGCAAACATAAGTGCTGAGTGTCACCCCCCCCCCACGTATGAACTCACTGAATAGTGAGTTAGTTCCAGATGTGGGAAGCCATTAGGGGTATTTCTTTGTCATTCCTTAATATGAAGAACATTCCCTTCCAGTATGCTGGAAGGCGAGGTCTGCTCACTAGGTGTCTACTGCTGTGTCCAACAACCTTTAGACAATAATGGCAAGTTTTTGTGAGCTTAGGGATTTAGTTACTGTACATCTTCGCACATGCAGGCTGATTGAAAGAAACCTGCATTTACAGAAGCTATAAATAATAATTTCACTCATTGGTTTCATTGTCATAAAAAACGTTTCTGCATTATCCTTCAAGTTGGGAAATGTGCTTTTTGGTTCCCATTGCTTTTAATTACCAAGAAATCAGCTTAATGAGGGGCAAGCTAATATTGACTCTAGTCCTTGCCAATTCCTGCTGAAAATGTTATTTTGTGGTTTCATTAATAAAACGGTGCAAATAATATTCAGAGATGTTCCTATTGTGCTGACAAGACAAGAAGAAAACTTTTTGAGGTTCTGAATTAGAGGTATCCGTAAAATTAACATAACTCTGGGGTATTATGCTGAGAGAAACCCTAAACTAGACTTGCGTTGCAGGCAGTCAGATTGATAGCGTAATCATTATGATTTCACACCTGTTTTTCTTGTTACCACAAATTTGCCGTCCCCTACCAGATACATAAAACAATTCTAAAATGCTTCTAGAATATAGAATGTAATGTAAAATACCATGTATCTATCAAAATAATTTTACACTTACTAATGGAACCTCCAGTTTCTTAGAAATAATGTATATGTGATGACTAGCACTCAACACAATCCATTTGAATAATCTTGCTGACAATATATTTCCAAAGTTAATAGAGTACACTGCTAGCGCTGCAATCATTTTAAAGACCTCTATAATGCCAATAATACATGTTTGTCTGGTTTATTGTTTGATTACAGATTTAAGTGTAGTGCTTGAGGTCTAGGGCAGATCTCATCCCTTTTATCACAATTTATTAAACTCCAGATTCAGGGAAATCTTTTGTTTAGGATTTTACACTGTCCAGTATCTTATATTTCAAGCGTCATTCCTTGTAAGCTGACCTGGCAAAGCGAGCCTGTTGGTTTTTATATTCCAGCACTTTGAATGAATCCATTCCTAACTTTACTTTTATTTTATTTCAATGAACTGGAGATTCCCCTTTAGAAAATACACAGGCTGGACCAGAAATAATTATACTATTTTTATTTTTACAAAGTAAAGGCTCTATTTTACAAAGTAAAGTAATTTTTAAATATAAGTATACGGTCTTTATTTTGCTGGTTTGGTCATGTTTAGTTTCTTAGTTGTCTGAAATTGAAGTTGTCCTGCGTCAATGTTGATACGTTACTGGAGCTTGTCCCTGACACTGCCACACACATTAGCTACCCTGAAAACACCTTTCCACAGCGTCAGGCGATATGGCAGCACTGACTGGCCACCACGTTCATCTGATCTGATACGCATGGACTTTTTTGGGGGGCGTAGTAAAGGAGAAGGGTTTTGAGAGGAAGCCCCACACAGTGGGTGAATTGAAGGAGTTCATCTCGCAAGCATTTGTGGACACTGATGCTAACTGGGATTTGTGTGCTTAAATGTATTGCAGTGTCAGGGACAGGCTTCAGGAACGTCTCAATGTTGACGGAGAACATTTACAGCACCTAAGAGACTAAACTTGACCCAAGCAGTACTGTAAAACAATGACTATAAACCTACTTTTGACCTGCTCTGTAAATTTCTCAGGCATTCCCCATCTGCCGTACCTTGCTTCTCGGAATTTTTACCTCTGCACACCGTTTGGGCACTTCTGTGTTTTCACTGCGTCTATATGTCAGTTGGGCGCAGATGAGGCTCTGCTTTCAGTTTCTTGTTCCTCTCTGCTCTCCAGGTCCTGGAAGGGAATCCAGAATGATGGTCCCAGCCGTCAATCACAGTCCATGGTCTGACTCAAAATTCAATGTCTCTGTTCATGCTGGCATCCGATACAAGAACTGGAAGCTGCTTACTGGGGATCCAGGTAATTCCATTGGATGTTCATGTCACTTTTTGATGGGTGTTTGTTTAGTCCAGAGGTGGACATTTAGGATTTTCTTTAGCAAGGTATAACCTTGGTAATACTTTGATCAACATTAATGGAGTTTTACTGGTGAATCACCAGTTCCAGTTCTCATTTTCTTTATTTTTTCTAGGGAAAAACATCACATTACAAAGTATGTTGTAGCTCTTATTTTAACTTTGCTGGGGGGTGTCACAGAAAGTTATAACAAATGTTATGGCCCTCAGTGAGCACCTGGTGAAAGCCAGGCAGCTATAAAATAATAATAATAATAATACGTGTTAGCACCATTCTTCATCCATTACTCATTTATCTGATGCTTTTATCGAAAGCACCTTACAATAGAGGGAAGGATTACAATTGATGTTTTTGCTTCCTGGAATTGGAACCTACAACCTTTGTGCTGTTAGCGCAATGCTCTACTTGGTTGAGCTACAGAATTAGAAATTTCCAAGATTTTTATGAACAATACTGAAACATTCCATGTGAAGAGTAAAAAAATGTTTAAAATATTATTCTGGTCCCCTTGTGTCCATTTAGGCTGTGACCACTGGTTCCCACCACCTCAGCTGTCCAACAGCACAGAATCCAGTAGAACGGAAGCTTCCCTGAAGCCTGTACAGCTCTTCAACATTGAATCAGACCCTGAGGAGAGGCATGAAGTTTCTCAGCATCACCCGGAAGTGGTGCATTTTCTCCTAGACAGACTCGAGTATTACGCCAAGGCTGCCAAACCTATTAACTATCCTGACGATGACCCCAAGTGTGACCCGGGGCCCCGCGGAGCCTGGGGTCCTTGGGCCTAGTCTGAGATTGACAGTCAGAGAACTGATCACTCCCCTTTCATTTTTAAAGTGGCCATAAGAGGGAGAAATCAAGTGAAACTGATCATGTTTAATACTGTCACATCTTTTTATACTCTCCAGAAATACAAAAAATATATATATTTTAATATCTTGCTAGATTATACATATGTGAGAGATTCTTTTGTATAATAGAAACATTTTAGAACAATTAAGTACTCTATACATATGTATATAAATATAATGTCCACTATTCTTTTAGTTGAGGATGATAGACATTTTCTTACAGAAATTCTCATTTACTGTAGCAGACAATCCAGGGATTCGAACATTACTGTTCGAAATGGATTAAGCAATTAAAACAGAAACAGTTTAACAGTCTTTAAAATATGTAACAGCTTTATATGATGCTCATTTATCATGACATTTCTGTTGTTTTAATAATTTAATTTAATTTAGTGGATGGGGGCGGCATGGTGGTGCTGTGGTTAGCACTGTTGCCTCACACCTCTGGGACCCGGGTTCGAGTCTCCGCCTGGGTCACATGTGTGCGGAGTTTGCTTATTCTCCCCATGTCGTCATGGGGTTTTCTCCGGGTGTGTGAGTGTGCCCTGCGATGGGCTGGCCCCCCATCCTGGGTTATTCCCTGCCTCGTGCCCATTGCTTCTGGGATAGGCTCCAGACCCCCCGTGACCCAGTGAGGACAAGCAGTTTGGAAAATGGATGGATGGAATTTAGTGGATTTCAGCAGCATTATATTAGTGACAAAATGTTTTTATACACAAAATGAATGTCTGTGCATCCCCACAGTCTAATTCAAATCTCTTCTTTTATTTTCATACCGACGTGCTTCACATAGCACATTTTTCAGTTATATAAATTATACAAAAAGCTGATATTAATGATACTTAGAGCAATGGAAATATCTACTGTAATATACCTTAGATTGGCATGAGTAGGTATTGTCAGATATTAAACACATATTCTGAAATAGTTTGTTGACCAGTTTTGACATCTGGAGTTAGAATGAATTTAAAAATCATGGTTTAAAATGCTTATTTGTTTTTGTGAGCTGGCACAGTTCACCGTGACGATGGAGACAAAGGTGAAAGATGACTAAATAATCATTTGAAATTTTTAAGCATCACAGTGAATTTAAAGAAAGGATAAATGTCTTAGAACTGTTATACTACCACTACAGAAGCAAGGCTTAAAATTAAAACTGCAAATTTCATAGAAAATGCAATGGACCAAAAACAAACAAGCACACAGGGTTACGTGATCATCCTGTGTATATTTTAATTAGGTTTCTTTGCTTAATAAGAAATACCTTTTTGAAATAGTATCCTTTTAAATGATTTTTAATTATTTTAACAGTTCTCATCCCGCAGAATCACGGTTTTACAAACGTCCATTTACAAGGCTGATACACATCCATCTCTTAACACTATCCCCTAATTTGATGTTGCCCCCCCCAAAAAAAATCAAAGCAAAAATATGAATTGTCTGGGGGTCCCAAAGGACTAGGCTTGGAAGCACTGCCCTAATTTTCTTTCAGGCTTGGTTCAGCCATCTGTCACTCACATAATAGTATGAAAAGATGGGTGGAAAGAATTGCTTGTGTGTGTGTATGTGTGTGTGTGTGATACAGCTGTCATCTGAACCAAAAGGGACAGAATGTGCTAAAGTTGCAGTGAATGTGTATTTGTCATGTATTGCACTTTGTTATAGGGCCGTGAAGGAAATTGTACCCATTACCTTGTATAATTCTTATGACTCATTGCTGTGGATGATTATTACACTTTTCTTTTGAAAGAGAAATACATTTTTTCAATAAAACCGGCATGTTGTGTCATATGTCTAAGGAACGTGAGATTTGCAGTTAAGATCTGAGAAAGCAATGAAACACCCTTAACACTGTGGTTTCACCATGTCATTTATTATTTCCCCTGGTTTGCTCCTTGTTTTATGTTAGATTTTCCTTGCCCTCCTTGTCATTATAAATCCTATGAGCATCATCATGTATTTGAAGCTGCTCCTCTGGGCCTGTAAGGTCTTATGCCTATTTTTCAGTCACATGATCCTGCGATGTCTGCCTCACTACCCACAGTAGATCCATGGCCTTGATATTTTCAAGTCCCTTTTGGGTGGACATATTAATGATTTGGTGCCTGACTTTCCACTTTTCTCATTGTCCCCTGTACACCAAAATCATTTCTGCTTTGGTTTCTGATGATATCATACTGTTTAGAAACACTCCATGTGCTTCGTAATGGCATCAGCTGCACTGACTGCATCCGGTGTGGTGAATCTTACAGTCTGAAAATGAAGAAAACTTAATAATTGGGTTAAATATTATTAACCTGGAAAAGAAACGAAACACTGATTTTATATTCCAGCGTTCGCGCTTCTTGAAAAAAATCTAAATTGATACTACAGAAGCTGCACATACTTTACATCTGGAGGAACTCCGTAGCTGTGATGTAATCTTGCCTATACAAAGAGAAGGAGTTTTGACTTGATGTAGGTTAATAGGTTGGGGAATACATATTGTTAACTGTCACGATGAGTTTTCAGTCAAAAGATTTCATGATTACCGTTCTAGAGGGAAAAACACTTTAGCCATGTGATGTTTTTGCTGGTCATGCAGGTAAGTCTTCATAGATTTCTTCTTGTTGGTGCTGCTTGATGGTCTGAACCCTCGTGATTCTTACAGGAAATAGCAGTCAAAATAAAAGTCTTCTCATACAGGTCTTTCTGGAAAACCTCTTCCCTTCACAGTAAACAAACAGTCCTAGAGCTGACTCTCGATTCTGTCACAGAAATTGTCTTCAGTAGCGCAGTAATTCAGATTTTAAACAATTTTTTGGAAGACCGATTTATTAAAAATGCATCTTGCATTGTTTGAAGTCTGGAAATGTCTACATAGCGATATGAATGGAATTGTGGGCTCAGGCACTAGACCCTTGGCTTTATGTTTACTATGTGAAGATTAACCACTTGCTTTGAGGTTAAGTAGTCATGGTGAAGGGCATGATCAGTTTCCATAGAGACCTAACTTCTTATGCTACATAATAGTGAATATGTTACAAATCTATTGGATAAATAAAACTAAAACTGATTATATCCTTGGCTCACTAGCATTAACAGAACCTGTGTATTATTAAAAAGCAACACTTGTGTTTTTGTTCAGTATTTATTCTGGACTGTATTTGTTAATGTATTATTTTCTGTCACTTTCAATTCGTCTATATTTAGGCAAATTGTGTTTTAACAAGTTTCATGCGGTAAACTAATTCTTTCTTTATCCCAGGCAAACTGATCATTAAGGAGAACTGCTGACACTTCATAATCTCCTAACAAAAGAAAAGTTTTTTATGGGTGTCTGCACAGCAAAGTAACAAGCACAGAGGGGAAATCAAAAGTTTTGTTTCTGACTGACCCAGTACGTGATGTGTGTCAGTAGGGCTCCGTGGGTTGGTTCAGAGGTTCGGCTTTGAATGAAGACGACGTCATAATGCCTGTAGGTTGGCACTAGAGATAATTCGGGTAAGGAAGAAAACGTCTCCAGTTACTTACTCAATAGCGAGGGGGGCAAAGCAAGGAAAAGGGGGGAAAAGCATTAAAGCGTCTACCCAAAGCGGAAACATCTAGGCAACGAATACTTTGTTAAAACCTCGAGGAATTTAACCAGCTAATTGTGAGGGAAAAACGTCTGCATCCTGGATGTAACTCATTCATTTTGGAACATTTCTGCATCGGGGAAATTCGTAAGTGCCAAAATGCTTATAATAACAGGATATTTAGTTTAAGTTTTCCTTATCCAGTTGCTTATTTGTCGGTGCTGAACCTTTTACTTTGGTGGTTTCGTTTAGAAACCACTTTAAAGCTAGAGCTAGCTGCATTTCAGTGATTGGGACCATAGATCCCAAATCGGATAAAGCAGAGTCGTGGCAGCGGCGTAACAGCCAGATTTATCCGGAGTGTGAGATTTCATGGATGTATAACTACGGCTGCTGACACTTCATTCTGGGTTTCTAGCTGCATTAACAGTTAAAAGCAAACGATTATAATCATCTATAAAGAATTCTAGCGAAAAACCACAAACTAACCGTTTTTCGTGTCCCCTTTGAACTAAACTGTATGCAGGAAGAAAGCGTAGCCAATACATGGGACTGCACCGCTCACTGGTTAATTAAGCTTTATGTGTTTAAATGGTGGGCTACATTATCAATGATGAGTCAACGATTAAAAAAAATGAATAAAGTTAACCACGGATCCATATCACTTGGTGAAGTTGATAAGAAATGCGTAGTTTGTAGGATTTTTTTTTTATTTATTTCGCGACTGCGATAGTTTAAGCACGCGCAAAATACGATAGGAATCAAATTTATGAGTTTGGCGGTTTATAAAAGTTTCTGAAAATGTCGTTTAATGAGGACGAACCATATTCCACACCAAATCCTTAGTTTTGCTAGACCTAAAAACCGTGCATCTCTGAGTCTATGGAAATATCACTTTCAGGGGGGAAGAGGGGCTTCTGTTTTTAATTTAGCTACCAGAGACCAAAGATACTCATGTAAAAGCACTATACTTATTTAACACAAAGGCTGCCAGCACGAAATTGTGATCGGGATTGAAATTGAGAACGAACTTTTTGCGCCTTTTCTTATTACTTAAGTTTGTGCGTGGATTTCAGATTGGACATTCTGTAGATATTTCAGTGTTGTTATATTGTTTCTCGTACTAGTTAATTTGCCCGATTATATGACCATTCCTTATAACGGACTGAACATACAGATGGTTCTCTTTCATATGCATATTAGCTCTGTACTCCATTTCTCAGTCCGGGAATGGTCCTTAAGAAGCAGTGCTGCTTTGGAGAAGTTTCCCCCAACACACAAAGAATGCCTGTAGTATCAGCACTGGGCTTCCTCTTATTAACTCTCATATTTTCACAATACATCACGAGAGAGAGCTTCTTTCAAATCTTTTCACGAAAGCGCTTAACATCGGTCTGACAGTTTGGGAAGCATGTATACTAATCCGATTTTGCATAACTTGTTCTCTCTGGCATTGTGGTGTAACGTAGCCACAGATCGGCTTTTTTACCACGTCGTTTGCTTGTGTGGCCTCACACATATAACAAAGCAACAGCGAGCCGGTTTAATACGACTAATACGAAACTCCTGGAATAAGTAATCCGATCGCGTCACGTTTTCTATGACGTCATTCCGTCCGGTCAATTTATGTTGCCTGATGGAAATAATCACAGCGGATGAATAAAAGCATTTGGAGAAATTGGCTTTGTGATATGGACAGTTGTGGTATCTCTTAAAAGCTGGTATTCTTGAAAGATCTCATTCAGATGTGACTTTTATCTTTGCCAGTATGTGCACTTCAAATCCGTTTTACAGATTGGCCTTATTTATCCATCTTTTTTGAGGCCATAACCTGACCTAGAATGAGACACAGTCGTACCCCACAGAAGGAGGGTGTTTCCAATATACCGATGAATATACAGTTTTAGTTTGAAAAGTTGGATTTAAAAACGTTTTAATTTAATTTATTTTATTATTTTTTTCTGTGGGCGGCACTAGCTTCTGGCTAGTTTCCTTGTGATGCTGTAAGCCTTGAATGAAGTGCTTGGCTCAGTGGACTGCACACATGACCAGACTAAATGGGGAATGTTATAGCAAAACAGTGTCCAGAAATATAAATGGCTATTAATATCCATTTATTAGCATTTTTTCTGAAGACCAAATTTTTGGACTTGAGATGTAGCCTGTTTGAAAAACTATTGTGAAAAATGTGGGTACAGGACAAGGCCACTGTTTAATTAAGCTCTTTCCTGGGAAGTAAGATTAGACAAAACAATATCCCCCACATGTATTGCTTTTAGGTTTATAATATTCACAATTTATAATGTTGCCTTCATATAATATTGATGTTCTATCACTTCTCAATTCAGTTTTTAAAAAAAGACATATTATAGTATATGATTGTCACAAGTCATGAGGCTTTCCTGATTCTGTCAGAACATGATAGAATGTATAATTCCATAGTGATAAATTAACTTCATAATAAATTGTACTATGCTAATCTATCATGTAAATTATAAAGAAACAGCCTTGACTGACAGAGGTGGTTTTGTTGAATTTTTGTGGTAAATTTCTTTGTATCTGTCACATCTTGAGAGACACATTAAATGGTGTCTCATTAGTCTTAGGCCAGATCAGTGATTAAAGTAGCTGGAGTTTTTTTTTGTTGCTGTTTTTAATAAATGAGTATATCAGTCATTTTGAATGAGAAAGCTCAAGTTTTTACTTTTCACAATGACCGTAAAATTATTTATAATTAAGTATAAATGCACACAATTTTTTTCATCACTGTACACAGCTTCTCCCCCATGTTCAGTCAGATTCCACTCTAACGACCACAGTGTAATTAGGTTCGGAATGCTTTATTTTGTTTGAACAAGGCTTGTGTTTGTGATTATGTCCATTTCTGGTTACAAAATTGCAAATGCTTTTTCTCAAACCTAATATTTTTGTGATTTTAAAGAGATCCCCTTTTCAGTTATTAATAAGAGTACATTAACTAAGAGGAACTGAAGATTAAGTGTGTGAAGGTATCTGTGGAGGAATGGATTGGGCGACGATGATGGCCATTTCCCCCTTGGATACTGCCGATGCTTGGCAAGACTCCAAATGAATCATAGCTCCATCATTGCAGCCACAGTAACTATGCATGGAGATAGATTAGGCACAGCTCCAAGTAATTTCTATACCCCCCACCCCCACTCTCTCTCTTGAGTGCTTTTGGCCCATGCTGACCCCATGGGGCTTTGCATTGTGGGTGGAGATAAATGACCCAGGATACACCAGCTGCCAGCATTTTTATTCCCCCCAATCCAGGGCCAGCAGGTGTGTCTGTCTGCACCTAGTGCTATGCATTTATTCCTGAAATCAAGACACTAGTAAGTTCAGCACACAGCTGGCAGTGTGGCTGTTACTGTCTTATGATGCTTCAAGCCACAGCACCCTGATCACTTTCAGGGTCAGCCTTGGTCACAAGCTACCGTCTGGAATGTATTGTTCTTCTAGGCCGTGCAGAATTTCTTCAATTTATAGTCCTGGCATTGTTAAAATGTACTTTAATATAGGAATTGCAATGACTAAGAAATACAATATTGAGCAGAAGTGTACAGCATTGTGAAAACATGAAAGCATTCTCAGCAATTGTTTCAGAGATTCATTTTTGGATTTGGTGAAATATTGTCACGTGAAAAAGTAAGTACCCTCAAAGTACATCAGCTGTGTAGTATTAAATATCAGGGCATAAAGAAAATCTGGCCTTTACCAGCTGCTGAAAACTTGGGTAGAGCTGACACACACAAACGATTTTACCATTTTGATATTTCCCCAGCAAAAATGGAATGAGCCGAACTTGGAATTGGAACATCTGGGGACTAATAGTGGCATCATCCTGTGGTTCTGGGTTTCAAAGCCAGAAATTGTGGAGAAGAACGAATCAGTATGAAAAAAACCCAGTCAACTGACTGCCATCTAACCAGAACCCATCGTACTTCATGGAGAGATGCATTTCAAAAACATTTCCTTAGAAATGTGTACAATATACTTAATGTGTTGTGCCCTGGCTTTATGGATAGATGTTGGAAATTTCTAGAAATGTCCAAGAGTGCTTTAGATGCTTGATTTTTACTACTTAACCACTGGGTTAGCCTTGTTTGCAAAGTGACTGTTTGTCAGATCTATTAAAAGGTATTGATTATTCTCGGGCTACACTGGTAGATGTATAGGGTGTGATACCAAACTCAGCCAGGGAGGTCAATATACACAAAAGCCCGCAGAGGCAGTTATCTCGCAGTGCCTTTCCACACAGTTGGGAAGCATTTTTCGGAAGGTCCAGCTAGAATACTTTTGCAGCTCCTAGGCAATATAGTTATTCAAATTAAAACTAAGGTAAGTGCCAAGAGCTTCTGTTCGTTGGTGATTGCCAAGCCATCGTTTCTGCAGCAGGGGTTAAGTCAGAAGGCGACGGAGTGTCCTTTTTGGGAGGGGCGGTTGTTTTGTTTTTACAGTGAGGCCATCACTATGCACTATTTATGACGTGGTCATCCTAGTGCTATGGCAACTGCTATTTAGTATGGGTAACCCATTGTCACAATCTCTTTGAGTCTTAGTCGTGATTAGTTGTTTTAATGGTTTCCCACAGGCTGATGAATTTAAAAAGGCAAAGTGTTTTGTCAGCAGTGAGTCTTAAGGTAGCAGATTTAGGCATTTTAATTGTCTTATGCTTCCATTCTTTGTTGAAGTGTCACTATGAGTCAAAAGAATGTATTTATAATTCATTTTTTTTTGTCATGTGTCTAGCACTATTGTTCCTGTCATTAATGGGTGATCAGCAGATGATCCTCTGCATTTCACAGCAACACTGTGGCCTGATGTTATAATCACTTAAAATCGGACTGACTGGAGATGAACACCACTGACAGTAGGCAAAATGCAAAAAGTCAGTAGTTATTTTAATATTATGCAGTAGAACACAAATAGCTGCAGGATCTTATAAATCTGTAAATTGGATTTTTTTTGGATTTGTTTGTTTCTGAGTTTATACCTGGATTCTTACGTTCACTTGTAGGTCTTCATGTTCAGAGATGCCTACTTCTTGGTCAAAAAACTAGTTTAGCTATAAAGAGCTTTGTGAGAAGGTATGAAACATATTTTAAGCACAGTTGAGCGCTGACCCTAATGTAATTTGTTTTATAGAAATACATAGTAGTATCACATAGACAAACCAGTCAATTGCAGTGTAGTAGAAATCTCAATATTGTGTTAAAAAGCAGGTGAGGATGATACTTTCATCTGTATTGAACATTTCAGTTATCAGCTATTCTTTGTTCCTTGGCTCATTAAATGGCTCAGGAAAAGGTCAGACATCTGTGGCCTGTCTCTGGCCGAACATTGGCACTGCTGCTCGCTTTCATCCAGGATGACACGGTTTGTTTGTGTTGAAGATGTTTGCTTTAATGGAACATTGTCTGCTTGGGGTCCTGACATTTCTTCTCCATGATTTTTCTGTGAAATCTGACATTAACCTGAAGTTAAATGATCCACATCATGTGGGGAAAAATCATTTTGAGGCATTTTGCGGTGGCTGCTGAAGTCTGATGCACATGCATTATAAACCTCAACGCTATAGCATTGATGTGCCAAACAAACTGTATGCATCCCTCAAGACCAAATGCCAGTTGTACAGCCAGATTAAAGCAGCTGGACTTTTGTTTAAAGTGTAAGTTAGGGAATATGTGTGGGGGGTAGGGGGGGGATTAGGTAAAGCACTAATCTATATAGGTCGTAAGCAAAAAGAATGATACCACCAGCGGCCAATTACACCGCAAAGGGATATTCAGGCCCAGAGAGTACCACACCCAGGCCCAGAAACATGCCATCCCCCAGTACTACAGCTTATATCTAACTCAATGGGAAGCAGCCTATGCCCAGTATCTTTAAATGATACAGGATTGATGAAGATTCTTAGCTTCTGGAGGTTTCCTATTGAAAAACTAAATGCACATCAGCCCTTCCATCCCCCCCAACTCCCAGCATCTTGGTCGCAATGGGTTTAATTGTGAGTGACTCACTAGATGTAAAAATATCTGCCAGATGTGACAGCTTCCCACGCTTCTCTTGATTATTTGTTGTGCCTCCGCCTGCAACCCAAGCCAGGGCTTTTTACTTGGTTAGTTGTATATTAACAGATTTCTTTAATTTGAAAACTACACCAATCAACACTAACAACAACCAGCTACAACAAATCACTG
>JAODJX010000119.1:11004065-11029538 GCA_026776945.1 Isichthys henryi | reverse complement strand
ACAGCATCCAGACCTGTTAGAATCTTATATACCTGGATCATGTCCCCCCTTAATCTCCTTTGCTCGAGGCTAAACAGTTTCAGCTCAGCTAACCTCTCCTTACAAGACATTCCTCTAAGACCAGGAATCATTCTCGTAGCCCTACATTGCACCTTTTCCAAGGCAACAATGTCCTTTTTAAGGAATGGTGACCAAACTGCACACAATATTCTAGGTGGGGTCTTACCAAGGAATTATATTATCGTAGCATCACCTCCCTTGACTTACATCTCTAGGTGTATGGAGTTTAACCCAACATCCTACTGGCCTTTTTTATGGCTTCCCCGCACTGGCAAGAGTGGGACATGGAAGCATCAACATACACACAGAGGTCTTACTCATAATCATCTACCTTTATTTCAGTGGAACCCATAAAATATCTGTACTTGTTGGCATAAAAGGATATTTTAAGTACAGCAATTAATGCCATAAAGCTTGTCTGTGACATTTAGAATTGAAAACTGTGTACAAAGGCAAGCATAGGGCACTCGATGAATGTATCTTGCGTGTGTAAATGTCTGGTGGTATATTAGTGCATGTCTTATGCAGCCTAGCTAGAGTTACAGCCATTAATATGAACCTTCCTCCATATGGATGGGACTGTTCTTTACATTTTTGTTAAATGTTTGGGGGGAAAAATAACATTTTGGAAAGAGAGACTAGGAAGAGAAAATCCGTTACATTCGAACAGCCTCTAATATACTCTCTGTAAAAAGCCCTTTTGATGTTTGTTCCATTTGTGAAGGCTGCCAAAGCTTGGGATGTCAGAAGTGGGATTTTTTTCCACCCCTACAAAGGGCACATCTGCAGCTTCAGCACTGAATTCTCGTGATGCAGTTTACCAGAGCCAATCATTCTGCTTGGACCATTTAGACCCCAAACGCTAGACCACATTCTGGGGTTGAATAACCTTTAGCCAGTAGCTGATAAAATCATTTTGCTAATGATCCAGCCCTCAAAAAAAGAGAAAATCGTTAATGTAATGGCTAGAGAGTGACATAATGCCAGCACGTGTTCCTTAGCATGTGGGAAAAACGTGGCGAGGAAAGGAGCTCCCTCCAGTCACCAGTCTAATGCTGTTAATGCAGCTGAGGGGCTGGGCTGGTGGTTAGCGTTTGTGGTTGGCTCCGATATGTGGTCGATTTGGCATGAAAACCGCGGTTTGTTTCTGCAGAAGGGCTAACAATCACGACCTAAATTGAGAATGCCGATAAGATTACATGCACACAGTGGCCAGTTTATCAGCTGCACCTGCTGGTTACAAAAGCAGCCTGCCCGTCCCAACCTTGACTCGTGGCTGCAACTGAATACGTACAGCATGCAGACGGTCAAGAGATTCACTCATCGTTCAGCTAAGAGTTAAGGATGGCTAGGATGTGTGATCTAAGCAAGATTCAATGTGGTGTGACTGTTGATACCAGATGTGGTGGTTTCGACTTCTCAGAAATTGGTGTCTTCCTGGGATTTTCATGCACTACTATGTCTAGAGTTTACAGAAAATGGTTCAGTAGACAAAAACTCTGTTAAAGCTAACAGGAAGGCTGCAAGTGCAAAAATAACAGCTCAGTACAACAGTGTTTTGCAAACTCGGCTACCCTTGGAGTGGTTCTAGAGGCTCTATGGCGACAGTGTATATAAACAACAAAAAATATGAGATTAGCCAGTTAGCCTAAAAATTAAAAATGGAAATGGAATTTGTCCATGGGAGTTAAAATTTCTTTGGCAACCCATGAATAACAAACATAATGCAGTTTTTTGAGTGACAATGGCCGGAGACTGAGCACTCCTTTTTGTGGGTAAGCATGCTTGTGTGATTTTGTAACCAGCATGGTCACACCTGCAGTGTGAGGTATCTGAACACCTATCCACGCTTTACCTGTCCTGCCAGAGCAGAGCGTCTGGATAGCATGTGAATGGCAGAACTTCAGTGACAGCTGGCGATGCACATGGACCATGTAATTCACCAAGGAGCAGTGCAATCAAGGACTTGGGGGTGGGGAGTACTCATATATGAGTCTAGCTTATCTCTCAGCACTAAATATTAGTTAATAAGTGCAGTAGTGATGTCATCTCAATAAAACTTCTTTTTTCCCAGACATGACAATGGAATTGTGGGATTGTGTTTGTATGTGTGTGGTCATGTATATCTTACATTGTGGGGTCTCCACAATGTGATAAAAATCTGTTTTGACCTTGTGGGAACACTTTTTTCAGTTCCCAAAAGGGGAAACTCAATTTTATAGAAATCTATGAATGTAATAAAAAACTAAAATGTCAAAATTCTAGTACTTTGTTTACTTTACTTTAGGTTAAGGATAGGGCTGGGTAGTGGTTAAGGTTGTCAGTCGGGATTCGGGTTATGCCCTTAGAAATGAATGGAGAGTCCCCAGAAAGATGTGACTGCAGTCTGGGGGCGTTGGTGCCTTACTGAACTGGGCAGGCAGGGGGGGGTCCTCTGCCCAAGCCACATTGTCCAGGATGAAATAGGCCATTATATAATATCTATGTCCATGCCAAGAAAGCAGCTCACTTTTTTCTTCCTGGAGTTCCCGAAACTCTCTTAACTAAATCTGCTTTGCAATGACGTGCAGTTTTGAACCAGAAGAAACTTTTTGCTGCTGAATTTTTAACTGGATCTGAATGAAACTGTTCTGTTTGTTTGTTTTCATGGTTTGTTTACATCAGTGATATAACATGTCAGAACAATCTCTCTTGTCCGACAAAAGTCTGTCTTTGCTTTTGTAGCTGGGTTTTTCAGAGTTACTGAAGTCTGAAACCTCAGTGTACCGATGACTCAGTGATGACGCAAAGCAGCAGATGCAGAAGGAAAGTTCTTTTTTAAAGTAGCTTATATTTGTAAGATGATACTGTACGTTACTGTTCCTGTTGGCTTGATGGATATTGATCTGTACCTTTTCCCATAACTTTTCACAGTGAGCACAGGGCTAGTGGGACGAGACTGGCTGGATGAAAATCCACCTTTGCAGGGCACACGCACAAAAGGGAGCAGGCCTGGTGGCTCAAGCTCACCTAGCTATATGAGTGCAGGAGGAAAACAAGGAGCAAGGAGACTGTGCAAACTGCACGCAGAGTCTGCGCCTGGATCCCACAACACTGCAGATGTGAGGCCACAGTATTAACCACTGATCCACTATATTGCCCACACACTAAAATCCAGCAGTGTTATACTAGGCAATACGTATCAGCAAACACATCAACTATCTGTATGTAAATAATGTGTAATGGGCTGTTTGAAATCGTTGGCCAAAATCCAGCCTAATAAAAAGGGCTGATATTCTCGGGCCTTTCCTTCAGAGCGAGAGCAGCCTTCTCACCCGTCACACGGAGTACCATTTGCAGTGAGCTGTCAGTGCCTCGCTGGGCCCTAACAAGCGCCGACAGCCTCGTCAGTGACCAGTGTCACTCAGGCTCATGCAGCCATGACTCAGACAGTTGGACTCTTTGCTCAGGCCACTACTTTTACTCATTAGTCTCACTGTTATTTTATAATGGCTGGTTCCAGGGCTTCCCCTGCTTTATGAGAATTCTGTCCACTGCGTCTGGAAATGACTTCATCGTGTCGGGGTTTGTGTGTCAGTAAGTGGCATCGGAGTAAGAGCAGATCGGCTCAAGATAACGAAGCTCGGCTGCTGGAACATTCAGTCACTTTCACAGCTGGTCACTCACAGTTTTACCGTAGCTGGTTAGAATCGGTTCGCTTTGCCACCTGTGCTGTTACTCCCCCGTGTTACTGCATGGATTGAGTAGGTCACTCTTGGCTGGTCAGTGCCCAGATTCAGGTTCAGACCCAGAGTTAAGTAAGGACACAGAGTGGTCTGCAAAAATCTTCCGGTAAAGTGCTGTGGCTTTCCAGTCGGTTCCCAAAATCTCATCGTGCGTTAAATAAATAGAGCGTTGTGGTTTGTAACACTGCTGTGAACCGTGAATTTTGAGCGGCCTCCTAAAAACATTCGTTTAGTTTGGGCTCATTTTTTAAAGGAAGAGGAAATGTGGAGCTTATTGGCTCAGGTTCTTCTGGATGTGTCCACGTGGCCAAGCGATAGGAACATAAACACCATGGTTTGAGGGCAATGTAAAGATGAAATATGGTACGTTTAACAGCTGAAATCAAATGGTAGAAGAATGCTTATTTTTCCCCAGTGGTAGTCAGTGTTTAAAATTTGGTCATGTGGTGACATAACCGTGTTTGCAACATCAGTACCTATTGGAATACATGGATATATTTCAGCCAACTTTGTTCAGTGGCAGGGCAGCTGATCTGCTATCGGCTTGTTTGGTCTGGAAGTTTACCTCACCTTGGCGACCATGTGCTGGAGACAATAGTGGAAACCTTCTAGCCTGCCTACACCACAGCAATGTATTGTGGAGAAAGCCAGACCTTTCTCAGCCGCACGATCACTATATATTTTTGAAGCCTGCTAAAGTTTCCTCCATCTGCGGTGTTTTGCAGGACAAACTATAAGTAGCAGCCGTGCTATACATTCAGAGTTATATAATCACTGTAATGTGTTTTTCTTTTTAATTTTCTTGAAATGTTGAATATCAGTTATTGAATACTGAAACAAGGGAGAATGAATACAAATCTAATTGTGTTTTCTGTGTACTAGATTTTTTTAAATAGGCAGATTTGCTGGTGTATAAACATATCTTTGACTTTATATGCTACACCATTTGATATTTTCGGCGACAGGCATCCCTGTTTTGTTCCCTGGACTTCCTGGCACTGGCTCAAGGTGACTCGTACAGTAGCTGAAGATGGATGCTTTTGAACTCTTACTATATTATTGACCTACTGAACCTGAGAGAATCCTGAACAGCTGCAAAAATTCAACCCTAAACATCTAGCTGAGCAAAGTTTCCTTAAATATTTAAAACACTATATGAAGATATGAATTCCAGATAATTCAATACGTTTTTAATATGCATTTTAAATATCATACATTTCACCCGATTTATGAAAAGCTATCATTTGTTCTTATCGCAGAATTAGTTTTAACGATCAGTTTACATTGTTGGGTTTTTGGTTGTTATGCGTGAGTGACAGTCTGCCGTTTGCCTCAGCCCATCCTCTGCCTAATGGCATCTCAAATGCTTCTCATTACTGTCCTGCTGCTTGGGGGCGGACTGGGGGGGTATTGTGGGTGCCAAACTGCTGGGGACCAGATGTGGTTCGGTGAAGGACTTGTCTTCCTCAGGAGTGCCGCCCTCGTTCTCTCTTTCTCCCTCTCTTTTTCTCTCTCTCTCCCTCCCTCGCTCTCTCTGTCTTCCTCTCTCTCCCTCCCTCCCCCCCCTTTCCAGTCAGAAGCCCTCCCTCTGACCCGGGGAGCACGTACCATGCAGTTCAGCTGTGAGGTGAACCAGCAGTGGGTGACCTAAGAGCTGAAACACAATGTCTGGCGTGACTCCACGTGGTCAGGGCACGGTCCAGCAAAGACTGTCTGGCCAAAATCCCACATTTTGAAAAATCAGCTGATGCAAGGAGACCCTGAAATACACCCTTCCTGAATAGTTTCATATTATGAGCATCATAAGTTTGAAAGGCAAAGTCTTTGCGGTTTGAAACGAAGCTTAAATATCACAAAATGTCACCATTGGAGGATTCCACCCCTCCTACAGCTGCTGCTTAAATTGGAAAAGGTGCAAAATAATAATCAGCTCATCTGACTAAATCTGCTATTCAAAACCCAATTCACTTCAGCTAAGGAATCCATTGTACTGTTGTTCCTACTTTCTACAAATACATAGACAGTCACTCTTTGTATGGGATTTTCTCCCACCCAAAGACCTGTAGCTGCCCATTGTAGTATACCATTAAAGCCACTAGGGCCTGTGGGACATGAATTTGCAGTGGCTGCTTGGTCATTTGCTCACCACTCTCTTCCCATTGGTTACTGTGGGGTTGCAGTGAACCTGGAGCCAATCCAGGAAACAGAAAGCAAAGCGATTATTGCCATTAGAAATAATGGAAACTTAGATGATTCATTACAGAACCAAAAAAAATTCATATAAAAATGATTAATACAAAATATAAAGTAAAAATACATAAACTAACCAGAACTTTACCTTTGAAAATAATCGTGGATGTTGTGAGGGAGACGAGAGAGCGGAGAAGAGAATTATTTTGTAGTACAACTTTCAGTATAACTAACGGAATCACTGCTATCTGTTGGTTCACTATAATCTTTTTCTTTTTGTTAGACTCTAACAAGGAACCTATCCAATGACAGCTTCTTTTGCCTCTTTTTCGATTTCGCGGAAATGTGAGCATTGCATTGTCGTTAAACAGAATCATCGCTCACACTGCTACACCCTTATTCGGATGGTGGTTTTCTACTAAATTTTGACTATACGAGTGAGGCACGCTAACTGAGACCGAGCATGGGAGACGATTACCCACAATCTCGCAGCGAGAGAGAGAAGAACCATCGGCTGAGTTACGTGACGCTAGGCAGTCAAAGCGTATACGTAATACTCGTATTGCAAGACCTCACTCATTTATCAAGTTAAATTTAAAAAAAAAATTTTGCTCGACTTGCAAAACACTCGCAAACCAAAGTTACTCGCAATCCGAGGTTTGACTGTATATGTAAAGTCAACGTTAGTTGTGGGGGAACCACCACGAAAATATGGTGAAACATCGGAGGTAAACTTTAAGAGATTATTAAACGTATGCTAGATAGTCTTGAAAAGGAACAATCATTGAAATAGCAAAGCTGGCTAAGGCTTTTTTTCCTATGATGGAGCAAAAATGTTTTAGTGAAACTTTAACCCCATGCGCTATAATGTCCATACAGTATGAAGGTATGAAATAACCTGATCTTAATCAGGCTTACAAGCGATGTAAGAATTGCACGTGCATAACATGCAGTGTTGGTATTAATAATATTACCCTGCACCTGTTATTATTTGGAAGACTATAGTACACCTCAGTTTTATTTGGAGGTTTGTAACCTACGGACTTTATTTTAAGATGAGTAAAAAGAGAAAAAGGTCAGTGTCATGTTATCTGGTGAATTTAAACATACTGGAAAATGACATAAGTAACTGACATTTGTTATTTAAATCTGTTGCACCTGTTCTTGTTTGATAAAGTAAAATATGTCAGAGTTGGGTGCACAGTAACTCATTTTCACTTAATTATTATTTGTACCTCTTTCCAGTCACAGAGCACTTTCATTTTGAGACTTGTTCAAGTGGGAGAAGATTCTTTGCAATTTGGGGGTGGGAACTAAAGTTTAACAGTTTTTGCTATTATGAAAATATAATTTTGCATTAAAGAAAAGTTTTATTTATAAATGATGTCAATAATAGTTCTTAAAATGAAATCCGGAACCAGTAAAATTGTCAGATCACACAAAAATGATTGCAAGAAAATTGCAATCGGTGCATCTCTAGTTCAGACCCTCCGTGAACAGTCTCTGGCTGTTATTGAGCAAACATTCTATAAAGATGTAAAGTTTATTATGTGTCTGAGTGCCCCTTATTCCGTTTTCCATGAAACATGATTCTTAGCTAGAATAAGGTAGACAGCTAAAGGTTTTAAGGGTGTCCTGATCTGGAACCATGGGAACTGCATTGTGAAAGGCAATAGCTTTTTGGTTGGATGGCAAATATAATTGTTTTCTTGTGGAGTAAAATATATTTGGAATTTTCAGTCAATTCATTGCATTGACTTCATAAACTGCCATGTGTTTGAGTTTTTTCATGATGAAGACATGGAAAAATACCTCATGCCTCAGGCAACTGAATTCAACGTCATATTCGGCTTGTAGCATTTTGGATTCAACTGGAGTAGAGTGAAAAAAAATACTGCATGTGGGACAATGATCGATCAGTGGGATGGTGTCTTTCTGGGTGTCACATGGTTCGTTTTGAGAGTGAAGTGTTTGCTTTCGTTGGGCCTCATGAAGTATTTGAGAAGGCTCTAGGGGCTATAATCCTCTGGCCAAGGCCTGTGGTTCACGTGGGCATCTGTTGTTTTCTTTACGTTCTGCTTACGTGCGTTCTCTGTCACCGGTCCACTGGGCCGAGAGTAATGAGCCAGCTATGCGGTGCCCTAACCCCTGGAAAATCAAAGCTGATGCGTATCTGCCAGGGTCCCGCGGTCTGAAATGCGGAATAACAAAGACTCACAGAGTTAGATTTCGCTGAGGACCACCTAAGGTTTTACTCTAGATTTTGTTGGCTCCAGGATGTGCGTTAGCTTTGACCACCACCCTGCAAAGCCTAATTAAGCCATTTCCTGGTGTTGCAAAAGGCTCTCCAGCTCTAGGTCAGGCAGGATTTATAGATTCAGGGGACATGAAAATCCAAACTGGAGTGGCTTTCACAACAATGTTTTTTTTATGAACATTGTATGTGTGTAATTAAGAACTGTTTTCTGTGATGACTCCGAGAAAGGCCTGTGGTTGTTTTATTTGAGTTTTTGTCGTTATTTTAAAAGCTGTTTTTTAAGTTTGCTGTTCTTTTTGGATGTTTGACTGCATGTTGGGACACTTGAACTACATGGATCTGCATCCAGAGGTGGAAAATTTTAGGGCCAGATAGTACAATTTCAACCAACCAGTTTAGTACTCTGTGACTGACTATTTATACTCAGCTGATTGGTTGGAACAAAACCTTGGTCTGGATTTGTACTTTCTGGACCTGAATTTTCCACCTCTGCCTGCATCTGAGATCTTGCTGAGTTCCTGTGTTGTGCTGATGAATATTGTAGGCCTGCCTTCACCTCAACATTCCTTTTGATTTTGTGAACGGCAGAGCCTGCAATCTTCACCTGCTTATTTCGAAAGGACAGTGCCTCTTCATTTTAGATCTTCTCTGTGATAATTTGTGTCTGCTGAAATGTTTCTGATGATGAAGGGCTTGTGTGCGCCAAGTCTCGCTACATCTCCACCTTTCCATCCCACAGACCGTCGTAAAATCTGCCACGTTTCATTGAAGCTGTGAAGTAACCTGCACGCTCTGTGACCTTTCTAAGAGTTTTCGCCTGCAGCATGGCGGCAGCATCTCCCTAAAGCAGACAGAGAGAGCTCCCCTTTTCAGGAACATTAGATGTGTGGGCAGAAATGTGCATCTGTGAGCACGCTCAGCACAGTGTTTGATATAAATCTCAGTGGACTTGATGCGTGCAGTGGGAAAATTTACGGAATGTACACACTGATTCATAACTGCGTGGCCCACACTCTGATTTTTTCCTGGCTGTCAAACTCATGATTCATTTTTTTTTGTGTGCGATTACTGTAGAAAACCCACACTTTTCCTGTTATTCCCACCCCACTAATGTCCCACTGTCCTCACTGACCTATATTACAACAGTTGTGTCCTTTTGATTGTGCCTTCAGGATGTTTTTTGGTCTTCAAGACTTTCGGTCAGTGTTTTGGTCTTTTGGGTCTTAGGTCTTGAGCAGGACTCCAGCAGCATTACATAAACATTTTTTCTTTGTTTTTAGGGTCCACAATTCGTATGGTCTCCAAAGTCTGAAGGACAGCCTTAGGATCTGCTAAAAAGGTTAGTGGGAACAGAAATCAAGGTTAAAATGTGATCATGGTACTCAACTGGTTGTTGAGTATTAAACATGGTACTCAACTTTTCAGCGGTTTTCCTCAAGGTGTCCCTGTGGAGATCCTTGTTCAGAAATAATTTGATAATCAGGCACATGACAAATAAAACAGCCTATGTAACATTTGCTTATTATTGACATATAGTGGGAGATACACAATGCAATGAGGTTAAATGTCAAAACGTTCTTCCTGAGTATACTGAGAAATGGTTGGTGCAGAACTTTTGAAATTAATTTTTTTTTGTAAAGCTGCCTTATGTTATATGATGCAGTATGACATCTCTTAGGCAGCAAAACGTGTTTTTTCATACGTCTATAAAATCTTTATTTTCCCATAAAACGTTTAATGGTTACTGTCATACGATTGTTCACAAAAATCTTTGAGAAAATCTGTAACAGCCCATAACTGAGAGGTTTCTGTGCATCTTTTTTTGGGAAACATTTACACCGTAGAGTCTTTGAGGTCTTACTTTGGGGAAAAAAGCTCCGCTTGGTATCAGATAAATATGCTTTTTGTCAAAAGTAGACATGTTTCCCACCTAAGGAAATTCATAGGATAAACAATATATGAAAGATTCCCAGTGCTCTGAGTTTGTACTGCATGTAGACTTATTCCCATTCCCCATGATGTGTTTTTAATACAAACTGAATGTTATGTGGAAGTATAAATGATTGTGTGGATGTTTTTCATTAACACAATGGAGCAATTTTTTTTAGTTCAAGGCCACCTGTGAGGACAATTTCAAAAAGGAAATCCTTGTAAGAGTAAACAGAATAATCATTGTAGTCTGCCGCACTTAAAATAGGTTATTATATAGACGGGCTCCCAGTTTTAAAGCCATTTTAAGCACGGCATCCGGTGTGGATAACACTAACACGACATGTCAGCAAGGTGGAATTTTTCATTGCTCTAGATTATATGCAGTTATAAACAGAAGCAGATTTTGCTTGTTTTACAGTAACAACATTGATTTTAATATTTGATGACTGGTTTCAGTTCATGATTATGTAAAAGATTTGGCACAGGTCTGGTCTTGTTGCCTGGAGGTAGTGTGACTGGCTTATTTACTTTTTAATACATTATATACAATATCAGCTTTTATACACACCCTTTTACTGAGAGCTGCTCTGTAATGAAATGTAACGCATTCCATCAGGGTGGGGATTTAATGGTGAATTTGGGAAGGGAGGTGGTCCATGCTGTCAGTCCAGAATGGTGACTTAAGCACTTCAAGGCAAATATTTAGATTAATGTTGTAGGGATTATCAAAAAAGCATCATAAATACACTGAGAACAATGCAACAGGAATCAGCCACTGGTAAGATACTAGTGACATGTCTGATTGACTGCTTATAATGGCTGGGTTGTTTCAGTGAAAAACAATTCCCATCAGTCGGGGGTGTAGCCAGACCTCCTACCGTGGGGTGGCCAGAGTAGGCCCAGTGATTGTATTGGGGTGGCAATGGGGGGTGGTGGCTGTGTGTTTACTTGGGGGAGGGGCTTGGCCGTTCTTTACATCTGCCCCTGCCATCGGTCTATGCCAGAAAAATTGTAACTACAAAGACAAAAGTACATTTAGTTATATTTAAGCAGTTCATTTACCCCATATCTCTTGCTGAAAATGTCATAAATAAAATTTATTTTGATTTTCAAATGCATCCATACATCTTCCAACTGCTTATCCTGGGCGTAATCAATGGGATGTCCTGGTATCTATCCCAGGCAGAATTAGGCATAAGGCTGGGGATATCCTACACAGGGTGCCGGCCCACACAACACACGATCATGCAATTTAGAGATTTCCATTTACATAACATGGGGAGAATTTGCAAACTCCACACATACAGGGCACGGGTGGGATTTGAGCCCGCAGCCCTGAGGTGGGAGAAGTTAGCAGTGCTCTCCGCAATCCCACCATGCTGTCCATCCCATATATAAAGCAATGTATAAAAGTACAGTGCTGTTTTGCTTTGTTGGAGACGGGAGGAGAATATTGCCGTGTTATTTTAGTTCTAGTTCAGTGATCTGCATTGAGTTCTGTGAGCCATCTGGCAGTTTGACAGATTAATTTCTCCTTTAAGCTCGAGTGATAAATTAACTGTGAGATTTTGTGTTATTTATGTAGGGCAGTGCTCAGTTCTCCCTCGTTATCAGGACCCTGCATGAGTAATGCCAGAGGAGGTTCATGGCTTTAGAGCACTCCCTTCTCCTGTAGCGCACTAAGCCTGGACGTGAGCCATTGTTGTTTATGGTAATAACACTTTCCAGCTGCTCTCACTCACTTTGTCTGTCGAAGGACCTTTGGCTACGTACGATGCCCATGCCTGCATTACAGTAGTTTTAGCTCCTTCACCAGTTAAGTAATGGGGGTGTTGATTGCGTTTTGATCTTTTTTCCTCTTCATTTTCTGTTCATGCATCACCAATGAAAGGTTTTTTAAATTCAACACATTTGTTTTGACTGTAATTGATCCATTGCAGTAATTATAACGAGACCTAAATGCAGTTCACTTCAACATTTTAGGTCTATAATGTGCACCCCAAACGGAGAGAATTTAAAATATACTTACCACTATGTATACCTTCTGAGCTTTGTACACCAGTGGATCAGTTGTCTTTGAGTTTGTGTGAGCTGGTATTTCCAAATCTGCTAGATGCAAAGCTTCTGAACTTCACAACAGCCAATACGTTTCAATAACTGTAAAGTAAAAGCAGCTCAGCATGTCTAATTGAACTTTATTGCCTCTTCCCTGTCATTATTATTTAATGCTTCCTGTTGCTAAAATCTGAATGGTGGTGGCAGCGATTGTAAGCATTAACTTTGGAGAACACACCTAATAGTGAGATTGATTACTGGAAACTGGTAGCCAGAAGCTTATTACCGTGACTTATTGCCATGGTTAAACAGCTGGGTCCTCTAGCAGGAGTTTAATACGGAATTTACCTTTAGGGGAAAAAAATGGTTATTGTGCATTTCCACAAGATCGTGGGAGATTGAAAGGGGTAAATGAAAATGTTTTGTTTATGTTGTTACTCCTCTGTCTGTGTATCCATAGCCTGAACACAGCTCTGAGTGCTCTTTAATTATGTATTAACTGTGGATGGAAATGTATAAACTGCACAGGAGCCACAATAAAGATAGCATAACATGTCGATAATTATGGGCATGTGGGTAATACTTTTCCCTGCAGTGTTTTCCAGCTGCATAATCATACGCTGCCGATCACCATAGTAACCCTTGCTTATCTAAATGTGAGTGGCATTTGTGAAGTAAAACTACTATTTTTCATATAAAATCGGCTTATAAGAGTCTTTGAGTAAATCGTAGGAGTTGATACCAGTGTGTTTAGCTTAATTCACAGCAGATGGATGTACTGTTTTGGTCTAGGTCACCTACCTATTTGTTTGTGGTTATTTAAGGCCTCTTGAAGCGGTCATGTTACAGGCCCTATAAAATCAGTCCTGTAAATGCGTTTTCTTACCTGCATTCTTTTTGTTTTGTCTTGCTTTAATAGTGTCACAATTTGATTTTTTTATTTCAGTATCCAGGTACTTGCTCTGAACATAAGTTGAGTAGTTTGTATTTTTTGTGTGTATTTTGCTTGATGTCTTTTCTGGGTTTGAAACTCAAGCCGTCCCATCTTGCTAGGTGTTTTGCACTTTATGCCTTTTTGTATTCAGTAGTATATTAAATCTGTTGCTTTATTTCATTTACGCTGTCTCTTTACACAAAAGCGACTATTTGGAGGAGCCAGAACCAACTGAAAAGTATGAATTACTAAGTATCCCAAAATCAGTAATTCAAAACTGAGTGCACCTCAAAGGATTATCTTTGTACTGTTGTGTTGATTTGTGGCATATGAAGGAGAGGAGTGCAGTGAAAGCCTGGTTTAGTGCTTCAGCAAAAGCCTTATAAAACACACAGGCATTAGAGCTCAAACCTGGCCTGTTCACAAAGGCACTGATCCATCCATTGGACACTGAACATTTTGTTGCATTGTGATGCTGTTTGTTAAGCGAGAAAACTGTCACGCATCTGTCACTTCTCATGAGACTCTGACTTGCCCACCATGCAAACATACTGTTGTGTTTGAGAAATGAACATAACAGCCTGATGTTCTTTCACTAGATGGGTTCACTTTAATGTTCTGAGACGGGAATGGAAATTCTCACTGCAGGGAAAGTTTTCTCTCTCTTTATTTTATGTTTTTTATGTTGTTAAACGACAGTGTCACCCTGTATCCACATTTCTGGAATAATGTTTAGTAGAAACTAATGTCACCCCTTCCAGATCCCATCTGTCCCATCTCTGGCAAGCCAGTAATTCTTTCATAGAAGAATGTATTAACAAAATACAAGAAGAAAACCTTATTCAAACCTTTTCAGCATATATAGCATATGGAGGTTCTGCTCTTATCTAGACTCTGAGATCTTTTAATCCATGACTTTGCACTGCCTAAACAATCGTAGATTGAAAGTCAAACAGAAGAATTGCTTTTATATTCAAGGCATGGAAAACACTTGCATCAAATGAGGACTGATGGACATTAAGAATACACAATTATGATAATTAATAATTATCCCTGAAATTTCATCAATAATGGAAGGGAGAACTTTAACTTTTATCTGAATGGATAGATCCTTATACCTGTAAGTCGGTAGTTTTTGTTAATGTTTAAACCTTAATTGCTCTTCTGAATCTGTAGTTTTAATTGCATGCTTGCTTATGACTCCTGGTCACTATTCTTGCATAGCCCTACAGGACACTCCAGATGCCTTTTTTATCATTCAACACTCATTTCTCTAATTGGATTTGGGGAGGATTTTCCACCCCCAGCTGGGTCTGATTCCTCAAGCTTCCCATGCTGGCCAGCTGAGTCATGATTAGCACGTGTTTAGCAGGGCTAATGTATTTGCTGAACCCCCTTATATGATGGGGTGCAGAGAAAGTAATGAAAACATTTCTGGTGCAGAGGGGAGATTTGGCCAAAGGAGGATAGGGGAGGGACTCTGGAAGCGGCTCGTCTATGGCTACATCTGCACTAAAATGTTTTTGTTTAGAAACACAAAAATTTTCTTCCAATTTAGCCTTCTAGTCCACACTACTGCGGATCTTTTTCTCTCAGAAGCGGAGAAAATTTTCGACATTGTCCGACAACTAATCTTTCTGTCAACACATCTGTGTGGACGCTTATGAACGTGAAAATTTAGTTAAGCCTACATCAGTGAGCTCAGTTTGGTTTGTACTTGTGACCCTTTCCTTATTAGCTCTTTTCGTTTCAACGTCTCTCTTCTTGATTGGTTATTCTTCACAGGAATGAAGAATGTAAGTTACATTTTTAGCAGCCCCTTGTATCCATACAAGTAAGGCAAATGGCAAATAAACATGCGTGCTGTCAAGGAGTCGACCAAGACGCAAGAGCAGCTATGCTGATCTTCTAGTGAACGACCGGCTACAATGGTAAGCGGTATTGGAGCAGGAGCTACGTAGCTTCTAACTAAGAAAGAACCTGATTAGACTACTGAGTGGCCAGAAGTGCTTTACATTATTTTCTGTGGACCCTAATCATGAATTGAAGTGTCTGTAGATGGGTAGCCTGTATGTGTACAACCAAAAAACAAAGGAATTATCTCAGGATTCTTCTTATTGTTCTTTTCTTAGCTTTCTGTTTCAGAGTGGCTAAAATGGGCAAACTAGGAGAAAAGACAAAAGGCAGACCTTTACACAATCTGTTATGGCATTCATTGCCATCCTCAATTGTATTTCATCTGAACATTCTGTAGGAAACCCTTTGTGAGGTCGCCCTCATTTTCTCTTTCAGAAAGATTCCATATATGAATAATGTAGTGAAGCTTATTTGAACTGCATTACCAACCAGAATTATTTTTCTTCATAATTTATATGACCAACTCAAGGGATGTTTAGCATCAAGCCCCTCCCCATTCATTTTCTGTACCCGCTTGTCATATTTACGGTCACTGGGGGGTCTGGAGCCTATCCCAGAAGCTAGGGGCACAAGGCAGGGAACAAAACAGGATGGGGGGCATCAGTCCATCACAGGGCACACTCACACAGAGACACACACACCTACAGACAATTTGGTAACTAAGGTTTATCTCCAGTGTTTTTGGGATGGGGGGCGGAGAACCTAGAGGAGACCACAACATGACACACAGATAACCTACAAACTCCACACACTGGGGCAATGGCAGAGACTTGAACCCTGGTCCCAGAGGTGTGAGGTAACAGTGCTAACCACTGCACCACCCCTATATCAATCCATCTTTACAAAAATACTCTGTATTTAGACGCTTGTCCTCTGCAATCACGGTATTAGATGGTTAGTGTTATCAATATTTGACATGATTATTGTTATTCTTGAAATAAGTGACAGATAAATGGTAATTGTATAAAAACCAAGCATCCTGATCTCTGTGTTCATCTGAGTGAGTCTACGTCAGAGAAGGCTCGGTGGACTTCCTCCTGTATGTCTGTTTCTCCTTAGTTCCTATGGGAGGTTGAGCCACAGTCAGCACTTGGAAAGGAGTCAGTTCCTTGTAGTTTGTGGTGTGTGGCCCACAAAGTTGCTAAGGCATGTGAAAGTAATGAGAATGAGCTTACCTGAGGTGTTACAATCTATCTGCTGAGGGGGAGGTTTCACACCTCATTTAGAAGTGCTGCTTTTCATCATTATTTCTAAACTGCAGTTGTCCCCCTGCCCCCCTCTTTTTTATAATTTGGAGTTTATAAGAAGAGTTCAGAACTCCAGGCCAAATTGGCTCATCTTCTTGCTGTAGAGTGCATAACATTTCTCCCATGGTGAACATCAGCTGCTCACTGGTCCAAATGCCAGGTCTTCCCATCAATCACGAAATCAGTTTCCACTCTGATTTCATGAAACAGGCCTTGATAACTTCAGCATGCTCGCTCTGGCTTCGTGCTCACATGGA
This sequence comes from Isichthys henryi, assembly GCA_026776945.1. Lineage (NCBI taxonomy): Eukaryota > Metazoa > Chordata > Actinopteri > Osteoglossiformes > Mormyridae > Isichthys > Isichthys henryi. The sequence continues at coordinate 11,012,964 of JAODJX010000119.1, read as the reverse complement.
AACTATGAGCTCTGGATATTATTGTAATAGTGGGTGATTTCTGAAGATGTATTGTTACAAAAGGTAGAGATGATGAGATATCACGTGTTTTTGTTTTTTTGGTGTAGGTGGGGTAATTTGTTAAATGCTGCTAATGAATTCAAAGCCTTTTATGTCGGGGAGCGTCTGCTGTGGCCTCCTTAAAATTAAGCTACAGAGTTAATGAGATACAGTCCCTGTTTATGCTTCCCTGTTCATCTCAAGGAGGAAAATGTTGCGAATGCAGAACGAGAGATGTAATAAAATTAAGTTAATCAACATCATTTGCAGTGCCTGTTTTTCCACTCTAGTTATTTAATCGTTAGTTTAGTTGTACTAAATTAAGCCCGAATGAAACACACATAATTAGAATATAAGGACGGTCATGGCAGAAATGAACGGAGTAAGAAAATCAGGTGCCTCTTCTGTAATGTAACATAGTTGTGGTTGAGAGTGGTGAGAAGGGCTGCAGGCAACAATGTACAGAAACCACCGATGGACGGGGAGCTCCTTTGTGGGGGCGGGGGGTGATCTGCAGGAGTAATAACAGGGCCAGCAATTTGCAACCTGAATTCTGGCCTGTTTATGCGTTTCCTCCCAAGAAGTTATGAAGGGTGTCTGTTTCGAGCCCTAAAGCTGAAAAATTAGCTGAGGGCCTTATGTTGTTTGACCAAATGCTTCATTAAAAATGACAAGCTGTGGTTACACGGCTCAGAGAAGTGACCCAGAGAGCACCCCCCCGCCACCATTGTTCATACATCCAATGATAACAACTTGTAGCAGAAAGATTTGGATTTTCTGTTGATCAACAAGCTGTGATTGATCAGTCAATTTTTTTGCCTGTCATGATGATTAAATAGGCACAGATGCTTCTTCTAAGTGTAGGCCACATAGAGATTTCAAGACACATGTACACTCTGCAGTAACAAATGGGTTCTTTGTTGAAGTCCTTGGCTTTTAATATAATTCTTAAAGCCAAAGACTTTGATGGCCTGGCACATAATACCATCAGTTCTCTTCATAATCGGATATGTATCAAAATGCATCCATTGTCCCTCAAGCATGCAAAATTTTAGACAAGTCTGATCTATAAATTTGCTCCAGGAAAGGACAGAGCAAGATGAGATTGCCATGTGTAACAGGTTTCACTTCTGGAGGCTTTGAACAGTTCCTGTCATTGTCTGGATGGTCAAGCATCATGAGAATTATAGATGACACATACAGATTTCCCTACAATGACTTCAGAGTAAACATTCAGAGCCACTCACACAGATGATTTAACTTTTTTTCCTCGTTGAAGTAAGATTTAAACAAATTAATAGAGTTCTCAGAGCAATTTGACTTGGGAAATTGTATATTAAAAAGACAATGCATCTACTGAATGTGTCTACTAGTGCTTGCCACTATACTTCTCCTTTCCACTGGTCTTCACACTCCTTCACTCCTCTTTGATGTGAACGTCTGCATAGTGTCTCAAATCACAGCTGCCAAGACAAATCAATTAGAAGGCAGTTTGGGTAATTGGACGTGGTTTTTTTGTGTCCTATCCTAAGCTCGCTTCTCACTGTGAGGGCTGCAGCTGCTCTCTGAGGCCACTATCAGCAGGAAGGCTGTTGCTTAGCTGCTATCTGTACAGCTGTGATGACAGGCAAACTGTGCCAAAGCTCCAGTGAGACATCCTCTTATATCTTTAGGTTACTTCCACCAAGAACAAAGAGACTCTACCCCATGTCCACCCCAATAACATTTTCAACAGGGTTTTTTATATGGTAAGAAAATTAAAATTTAGGTAAGAGGGGAGGCTTAGTGTAAAGGTGAACTGCTAGTTTTAATGAAGTTTGTAAAGGTGTGGTATGAATAACGAAAAAAGAGCTGAAAAATGATTTTATATCCCATCAACATATATTGCTTTAAAAAGAATTCACTATATTACCACCCATCAATTCTCATCACATTTTGTATCCTCATGTGGACATTTCAGTCCGTCAGGTTCATTAACTTCCTGTTTAATCCAACTGCTTCCTGTTTAATTGAAATACATGTGCAAGTCATTTGCCTGAGTGAAGCTGAAACGAGCAGTGCTTGGTAAAAGGACAAAGTAAACAGATTTTGCTCCATTCAGTAGGGAACCGGGCGTTTGTATGTGTGCAGATGATCTTTTTCTCTCCTTCAAGACTGTTAGGAAAAATAAAGCTTCTTCCCAGAAATACATTATGTAGTTTACAATCAGGTATTGTTATAGCAATAGATTTTTTATTGTTCTCTGGGGTCTGTGTGTGATCTGAACAATATCTGTTTTGCTACCAAGCATGCTGGCTGATGATGCTGCTGCATGAATAAACACATCAAAAATATGGGTGTATCTCAATATACGTACTTGACTGTACTTGTGTTCTTGTCTATCCATTTTATGTCATCTTCCGTTGCTGAGGACCGGTTCCAATACAGAGGATGGTAAAAATTCCCAAATGTCATTCTCAACCCGCCCCAAATATCAAGGATACATTAGTTGCATCCTCGCCAAATAAGACTAATCCCATGATTCATTGCACCCTCAGTTCATTCTTGGGAGGCAAGTTAGCAAGACCACATGTACGATCTTTGCGTTCTTGCTGTTGAGAAACACCCTATGTGTTTAGGTGAATTAGTGTTTCTCACTTTGCCGTATGGTGTGTGCCTGAGATGGACTGGTCTTCCGGCCAGCGTGTTGCCCCACCTCATGCTCTGTGCTTGCTGGGATACATCTCATGCTCACCTTAATTCTGTACGGGATATGGGCTTATAGGAAATATATGGCTAGTGCCAGGTGGCAGATATTCACTCTAAGCAGCTTTTCCTTGGAGTGATCCAAAGCCTCAGGGTTTGGTGTCACTGGGGCCATCTTAGGCTCTGCAGAAGTCCTGTTGTTTACTGAAATGGCCCCCAGATTCTTGGTGGTGGGCGGGATGCAAAAACAAACGAACCCTTGGATCCTGGTGTGCCCTTCACAGCCATGGGATTTGTTATTGTAACCCAGGGCTCTGGGTGAAATACGGCCACCCCCTGTGAGCCCCCCCCCCCCCGGAGTTCGAGGTCCGAGAGAGAAATAGGGGGGTGCAGTAGAGGGGAGGTGGAATGCACTTTTAAGGAATTGCACTTCGGGATGGAGAAGTAATAATATTAGTCTTGACAGTGTTTACTGTAATTATAATGCAAGCTCATTTGATTACATGTGATATTATTGCATCGTGGTGAAGGGTGATTGCTGTGACCCATAGTTTCCAGGAGAGGCTCTGGACCCTCATGACCCTGCAGAGGAGAAGTGGGTACAGAAGATGGATGGATGGATAGATGGATGGATGTTATACAGGAAGAGGGGCACATCAAATTTGTTTTATATCTAGAAGAAGGATGGCATTTATTTTAAATAATATTGAGTGTGCTTCATTTTATGTAAACAGACATCATACATAATTTAGGGTAATAGAGAATAGTCCAGTAACATACTGTGTTTAATCTTATAAACTTACACTGAAATATTCCTAGAAACATATTTGGTAGTTTACTTTGTGCATAGCGTGCGAATCTTTCCTAACCCTGTGGCATTGCAGTCCTCAGCATTATCCTTTTTATTACACTTAAGAATTCTGCATGCTTCTCTTTTGGAATAAAGTATCAAACTTGATAGTGTGAGCATGCTCTGTCGTTAACAAAGACTCTCAGATATTCGCTTTCCCAGTCACCCCCATCGCGTGTTATTGGTTTAAGTCTCTGCACAGTAATGGCTTTTTCAGAGGGACTTTATCCAGTGCTCAGCAGACATGACTTCACTTTCACTCGACTCCCCGAATCTCGCAGCGGCGCTAAAGGCGAACGGAAAAAAAAGGGGAAGCCAGGGGTCATGCTGTGTGTCACTCATCCCATCCCATGACACCCTGTTCCAAGCGTTACATACGACTACAGGCATCGTGATTCACGGGCCCATTTTATGGCAGGGCTGCTTCGTGTGTGAAACACGAAGATGGAGCGTTTCGGAAATTATTACAGCCCTCAGCTGCGCTACTTAAACGTCACTGGAGGCTTCTGAAGATTCCGTTTTATTGTTTTGCTGGAAAATTTTGCTAACAATTGTCTATCAGATGTCCTGCATTTCAAATGGCACAGCCGTGTTTAATGGAACTTCACTGTCTTGCATAAAATGCCTTTTCAGGTCAGATGTATGAAATTCATACATGAAATGGGAAAGACATCTTAATTAATATATTTTTCAGCCCTGCAGAGACATCAGTCACCCCATCATGGTTAACAGCATTACTGTAGGGTTACAGTAATATTGTTGTTATTGTGGCCCCACTTAATTGTTAATAACTGAGTTGTATATCTCTAGCAACATGTTAAACAATAAATGCTGATGAACGTTCCTTCGGTGATAAGGACAGATGTAGATGTTGAGAAGATCCTGAGCTCTGTAGTGTTTTTTCACTACAGTGTTAGTGATGCAGATGTTCACAGTACTATTGCAGGTTGTAAAGTCAAACTCTCTGAGGTTCTCGATTTCACCATTAAATCCCTGAGAGAACTTCTTCCAAGGAATCATTAACCTCCTTTCCAGATACTAGTGAGATGATGCGGCCTGATTCCTTCACAGCAGGCTCTGTCCTCTGCTAAGGATTTGCTCACCACTGGCTAAAAGTCCAAGAGCATAATACTTTTAAGTTACCCAAGGGTTCCATGATAACTTGAAATTCTTTCCATTTCAAGGGTTCAGTAACCACATGACTGGCATTATGTAGCAACACTCAAAGGTCCACCTTTGGCAGGGCCTGATGGCCCCTATTATTAACCCCAGCTTTAGGGAAGCATGACCCTTATCTATTGCCCCCCAACCCCGCTGACCTCTTCACCCCATGTGTTGGGGCTTTTTCAGGACTAAAATCTGCTTGGGTCACTGGAGAGGTTGAAAGTTCAGCCCAAGCTCAGCGAACACGATCAGGCGATGCCCACAGGCCTGTAACTAATGAGTGCTGGAAGACATGCACATGGTCACCTGAGGAGCCGCATGCCAGCCCCTAACTCTGGTGTCAAGGGTCATGTCAAGAGGCAGAGCAGGTGCCCACAGAGCTGGGCCGCCGAGTCATAGCATTACTGTGTAATTGGAACCGTAAAAGATTTAACTGCCCCCTTTGCCCCAGGTATGTGACCAGGTTATTCCAAAACAAAATAACGTGCATCATAAATTTTCCACTCTGTATACATTTACTGGGTTTCTACTTTGATCAGCAAATAAAACAGTAATTGGGTTACATAAGATGGTTATTAATGTTACAAGGCGAAGACCCCTGCCCCCGAATTGCACTGAATGCAGAATCAAATTCTGCAGTAAAATATGAACTCTTAGTCCATCATGCCCTTTGCAGCAGGTCATGGCTCATGGTTTTGCCAGTTGAATATATTTCCTTAGATTTTCCAGGTATTATTGGTTTTGGGGCCGTGAAGATCCTCACATTTCTTATGTGTGCTCAGAGGAGCATCAAGAGATACTGAGAGATGGCTTAGTCTCATTATACGGCATCAATTGACTATGATCACGTCAGAGTTCTGGGCTTTCCACAGCTGTTTTGGGGTGGGGCTGTCTGATATAGTGTGACTATGGCTGAACAGTTTACTAATAATAATGATCCTTTATTTGCATAAGTACTTTGAAATTCCTCTCTTTGCCTACCCCCTCTTGTTCTTCATAGCTTGGGGGTCACAGTGCAGAGGCAGCTAATGTGCATTGTCCCTGGAGCTGGGGGTTAAGGGCCTTGCTGTGGGGCTCACATGCATGTGACTCTTCTGATCACAGGCAGAGAAACTCTCACTCATTGGCCCTCTAACTGGACTAAAGCTGTCGCTAAATAATCCGTCCTACTGTTTGTCCCTAAAACCCAAATGATTCATGGAAAATGAAAGTCTCCCCCTAGTCACAGGTCTGACCTCATCTAGAAGGGTTAACCGTATGCCATCAGGTCAGTGGCGTGGGTTATGGAAGCAGACGGCCGGCAGTGCACACACGCTCCGAGGCTTCTTTCTTCCAGACTGTTTAGTTTATGTTTGGGATTTTCATTATGGAAGGCAGCGGGGAAAAGAATGGGACCTTCTGACTTCATTCCCATTTGCAGCATTCCAGAACATTTGCTTTGTGCGATCATTACAGTTTGTAATCATCTGCAAATAAATTATTGGTCATATGGCAAGGATTTTTTTTCTTGTGTTTTTCTTATCTCACATAGTTGAAAGTTGAAATTCAGTGTATGTAAGTATGAAAGGCAAATGTGATGGTCTAAAAATTCTATTGACCACTCTTTAATGAGACTTTGTGCATTTAAAATCGCATTGAATTACTTGTCTGATTTCTCTTATTACTTGACCCTCTGATACTGCCTTCCAGTTCCTCCACACTGTTCCAGTTTTAGTCACCATCACCCAGAAATATGACAGGTTTAAAGCAATGAATCATGTTTATAACCCTGCAGTCTCTGACCAGATTGTGGTTAAAACCTTAAATAAGAATGACAACAGACTTGGTTAAAGTTCACCTTTGTGATCCCTGTTTCAGTCATAACCTTTACTGCGCACGTTTGGACGGAATTCCCTGACATGAGGCAGGCCAAATTGCCCGTATTCTGAAATATTTTCATTACTCAGGAGTAACAGGTACATGATACAGTTGTTCAGAAGCCACAATATTTTGGCAAGAAAGAAGTGCTTGTCTTCAGGGACCTTTGTACCGCATAATGTTTTTTCCTCTAAGGGTGCGGGCAACATTTCTGGTTCTTTGCTCTTCATTTTGTACCATTAAAGCATAGCCAAACAATCCAGGCGCATACATGTGGTAAGGAAAGCTGCTCTCATATTGACCTCCATTTTTCATGTGCAGTAGCTGTGGCAGTTCTAGCCCCTGGTCAGATGTGGTTCACACAGTGTTGAGTTTCTGTGCCGTGCAGCTGGTGAGAAAACAACACCGTCATGTTTGCACAGGAAAGCCGAGCTCTGATCGCACCCTGCGAGGCGGTGTGAAGTGTAGTCCGCTGTTTACCCAGCCTGCCCGGTGCCAGAGCCTGCCCAGGACCTCTCTGCGGGGCAGGCGTGACTGGGTGCCAAGGCACTCACAGTCTGGTGAACGCCTAGCCAGTGTGGGCAGTGTTCTAAACGTGCCACCCGGTCACACTCTGGCAGCGCCCTTATCTCTGAGCAATGTCATGTTCTGCACATGCTGGATCTGAGCTTACATGCTATTGTGGAGGAGTATTGTGACGAAGATATAAACAGAACAAAATTAATCTGGATTCATATACAGCAGGAGTAGGCAAACCTAATGCTGTAATGCCACTATCCAGCAGGTTTTCTATCCTAACTGGTGAGTTCTATCTGCCTGAGGTCAGGTGTGGTTCATCAGAGATCAGCTAGGAGAGAGAACCTGCTGGATACTGACACTGGATCTACAGTGATGAGGGTGAAAAATCCATGGTGAAAAACAATGTTCCAAAAAGCACTTTATTATAACATGTAAACATAAAGGCATTAGCTGAAAAATGTTCCTGTGATACTCGCACACTGGTGCACGTTTTCCTGCTTGCCAATATTTCAAAACCGGTTCCGGGTAATCGTATTAGTGCTTGCTCAAGTGAACAATATAGCACTATACTGAATGTAGCAATCAGGTGGAGGTGGAGCCTTGGAAGACAGAGTTATGTGAATTTTTGGCCTTGGTAGATAATTTCCGCCCCTCATCATTTTAAAATTTATATTTGTTTGGCTGATGCTTTTGTCCAAAGCAGTGTAATGCAGGTATTGCACAAAGCTTGCAGGTGTACTTTAGTACATAATGGGAGAGAATGACACACACATACAAGCCGGCTGGCCTTCCAGCAGTCCATCACAATGCATTAGTGTGTAGAAATGCTCTGCCAATGTTTTCCAGGCTTGTCAAACCGAGAGGGCTGGCTGCTGCAGTGGAGTCTCCACAATATTCTCCACAAATATTTCCAAGACATGCGTGATAAACTGTGTCCTCCCATGAATCCGACCTTACTGCAGATCCGTGGACAACCCAGATAAACACATGGGAAACTTCTGGAATGTAACCTATGAGTATCTGAAGATAAGATTTCCTACCACACAAGGCACTGTGGTGATTATGAAGAAAGCATGCTTTTGTTTGTTTTAGAAACATTTTCCAAAGTAAGAGTATAATATCAGTGTCTCAAACGGTTGGTGTTTATCAAACGTATCTCCAGACCTACAAGAGTGGGCTTAGAGTTGCTACCCTCTGAGTCACTGCAGTGTTTACTGTTCTTTTTATTGGGAGGTAGGTTTGATCCACTTGACTTTTCTTACCGAGTAAGATGAACCTGCAAAGATATGAGACTTCAAGAAATTTGTTGATGTTGTATAATAATCTTTTCCATTCTCAACTGAAGTAGTAGTTCAGTGTGGGTTAGAACACATCTGTAAGTCCTTTGATATTCCATTGGTGTCCCATCCCCGGCATCCCCAGGCCTTTGATTTTCCATTGGTGTGCCATCCCCGGCATCCCCAGGCCTTTGATATTCCATTGGTGTCCCATCCCCGGCATCCCCAGGCCTTTGATTTTCCATTGGTGTCTCTTCCAAGGTGTACTCAAGCCTTTGATATTTCATTGATGTCCCAACCACGGCATCCCCAGGCCTTTGATATTCCATTGGTGTCCTATTCGGGGGGTACTCAAGCCTTTGATATTTCATTGCTGTCCCAACCACGGCATCCCCAGGCCTTTGATATTCCATTGGTGTCCCATCCAGGGAATCCCCAGGCCTTTGATATTCCATTGGTGTCCTATTCGGGGGGTACTCAAGCCTTTGATATTTCATTGCTGTCCCAA
>JAODJX010000119.1:10977507-10993246 GCA_026776945.1 Isichthys henryi | reverse complement strand
GACCCAGGCGGAGACTCGAACCTGGGTCCCAGAGGTGTGAGGCAACAGTGCTAACCACTGCACCACCATGCTGCCCCTCCTGGTAGTATATTTCCCATATACTAAATACACATAAAGATATACTGATATAATTTCTCTGAAGCTCTTGATAGCTAGAACATAATATTTGTACTTTGATTGTGACTTGCGATTTTATATTTCTGTCATTTTTTGTATACACTCTTATTATGGTGGATGTATGGTGTGGAAAAAAAATCTGTAAAATTCCCACAATTAACTTAAAATATAATACATATTATTGTTTTGAAGTCAAACTAAGCTGTTCCTTCTGAATTTAATGGTTTTCCGTTTGAGGAATTTGCAAAAAAAACTGCAGTGCATGATCTACAACATACATCAAGACTAGGAAAAGGGACAGTTTTTGTGAGGGACAGCCGAATTCTCTCATTAAGTTTTTGTGATCCTGCGCCTACATTTAAAAACTCGTTTCAGCACCAACGCATACACGCGTGTGTGCCTGGAGGGGGGGCCCGATCGGTGTTTTGCCCCGGGGCCTTGTGTGCAGTTGTTCCGCCACTGTTTGTAGGTCTTGCGGCGACCGTACACCAGAGCGCCACGCAGCAGAGTGTGTAGCTTTCTGGGACCCTGATTAAAATCTCCTCTCTGGAAGACTCCATCTGTCAGTGAACGCTGTCAGTAGATCTCTCTCAGCTACAGGGCAGCAGTTGCTGAAGATGCACCTCCCCCACGGATGCAGGAAAATGCATCTCTGTCTTCCAAACCATCTATTAGCATCATTCGATACGGTACGATAAAAGGAATAAACATCCGTATTCATAGAATGCTGGCACAACCTTCTCTTTGTCTCAGTCTTAATTGCTGCATTTGCACAGTTATTAAGCTACATTGACTCGGGTAATCGTATCGCCATGCACTCTGGCACGTTGCTCTGTCCAAAAGCTAAATAATGAGAATAGTCAGAGGATGGGGGATTCCCCAGAGCAGAGCTGCCCTCCACTGCATCTAAAACAAAAATAAGTAATATGATAAGAGCTTAAACTGGCCAGGCACCAAGTCTGTATATTGGTTACTGTCTGAAAATTACCATCATTCCCCTGTTGTCTCTCCATATTGGGTTCTGAAGGGTTAACCTGTGAGTATGTGTGAATGTGGGTCGGCAGACTGTGAAGTCGCCTGACCTGGTAACGGACGCAGGAAACCGGGGAAAACCTGGCCACTGCTTCCGGTTGTTTTTCAAGTAGTGCCTTTTGAGAGATGTGGAAAAACATCCCCACATGCACACGAACCCCGCTGAACCCGGCTGAGCTGACTGCGAGGAACGGTCCATCATCCACATTCTCTGTGTCTCTTGCTGAAAAACACTGGACGGAAAATCCCGACGCGATCCTTAGGCTCAGATGGTGATGGTGAGGTTCTCTTAAGAAATTAATCAAACCCCAGAATCACATCCTGTTGTTGGAGTCTATGTCAGGGTTCCCCAGATCCGGTCCTGGAGGGACAGTCCGCAGTTTGCAGATTTCCCTGCTCAAACATACCTTATTTAGATCATCAACTAATTGCCAGGTTTAGTAGGTGTGTTTGAGCAGACTGGCCCTCCAGGACCAGAACTAGGGAATCCTGGTCAATGGTCAAAGAAAGGAAATTAAGAATATATATAAACACTAGTTTCTCTCAGTACTTATTTCCAGTCTTATTTAGCTTTGGATGCAAGCACAAGTGGCTAATTAACATTATGTATAATGCTGATCCAAATACTAATAACCATTGAGGTTTTACCGTACTATACCTAGACAGATGAAGCACTTCCTTTTCAAGGTGTGGGCAATCAAGTCATGGATGATCCTATTAAATTCTTGATACCTGTTTTTCAGTTGCAGCAATGCACCCAAGTGTTATGATCCTGTTAATATGGATAATATGACTATTGCAGCTTGACTTTGGTGAAAATTACTACCACCATTACAGAACAGCAGAACTGGTATCTGGCTTAACCTTACAGGAACCTCCATCTCTATCCGGTTTTGTGCAGCCCCCACCCGTTTGTGAAACACTACCTTAGATAGGTCTGCTTGACCTATCACCCATACTGCTGATTTTTGTTGGGTCTCGTGGAAAACGGAAAGATCTGAAAGCCTCTGAAGATCCCTTCATGACCCAAAGTGACAGGAAATCTGAACAGCCTTCAATGGAATAGGAAATATTTTGATTTAAGGAAACTGTTGATGTTGGCACAGTGAAAGACAGTGTCGTTTCTCACCCTCTTCTCTCTGACAGTTATTTGTCAGTGGCTCACCTTGATGGATCTTCATCCGCGTCCAGGTGGCCTTGTAGTCTTGAGCTGAGTGGGGTGGGGGGCTCATCCATTAAGCATTCTACAGCCATAAGCAGTGAAATCCCCAAGGGGATATTTGCTCAGGTTCTCACAGATTGTGCAGAATTCCTCTGGCGTTTGTTCTTATAGGGCATTTTCCTGCCTTTTTTAATTCTTATTGTGATACAAAGTCAACACTGGGAACAATAGGAGCTGGCAGCAGTGCCCTGATGTCCCCAGCAGTTCTGCGCCCTCTGTAACTCATTTGTTATACGAAAGATTCCCGGAATCCAAACTCCTAAGTAATTATATTATTGCAACCAAAACTGACAAATTACAATGATGTTGGCTGTTTTCTCTAAATTACCTTGACGAGCTGGAGTGTAAAGCACAGTCTGGCGTGATGTAAACCAGCTTTGGCCTTTGGCTGATTGTTTACATTCTCAAAAGAGCTGATGTCTGATCCAGGTCGATCATCACACAGTGTCCGTGGCTGTTCTAAGTTATGGCCAGCGCAATGACAGGCCTGTTTCTCTCTCTCCCTCTCCCTTCCCCTCCCCAGGACTGTTCCTAATCCTGGGCTTAATGCTGTATCCTGCTGGCTGGGGTTCAGATAAGGTCGTGACCTACTGTGGAGCGGAGGCATCGCCTTACAAGCCGGGCATGTGCTCACTGGGCTGGGCCTTCTACACGGCCATTGGCGGCACCGCGCTCACCTTCATCTGCGCAGTCTTCTCTGCACAGGCTGAGATCGCCACCTCCAGCGATAAGGTGCAAGAGGAGATCGAGGAAGGCAAGAGTCTCATCTGCCTACTGTGAAGCTCTGCCCCCCCACACACACACACCTATGATGGCCACTGGTCAGTGGGCCCCTTTATCGCTCACGAAAGGGATCAAGACTTTGTTTACCACTAAGACTAACGCCCCTAAGCGGTCTGTCTCTGTGTTCACTCAAACTAAACCCCATGTGTCTGCATGTTTCCCCCGGTTGCCAGTGGGGGGTGCCTGGTGTCCCACCCAGCGTTGGCTGTAAGCTTGTAAATACTTGTACAGAATGATCAGCCAGACAGCGTGGGAATTCGATCTCAAGTTTTCCTTAATGTCCAACTTTGAAAACCAGCAGGCTTCTCAGTAATTGGTTACCAGTGTTGATATACTGGGTTGTACAAGAAAACCACTACTTGTTGAACTTCAGCTGTATTAGAAAACTGTCTCGAATGCCAATATTTTAGCCTTGATTTCTAATGCTACCGAATGTAAGACCCTTTAATTGTATTTAAAAATATACCTGTACATGTCATTAAATGAACCTTGCCCGCAGCCATGAAGCAGGAAGAGGCCCACCTCTTCTCCCTGTGTGCTCCCCTTTTCGCCTGGGGGTGACACTCTAACACGCAGGCAAAAATGTCAGCTTAGTGCCACGCTCAGCTGCCAGAAAACATTGTCCTCCTGCTCTCCCTGATGCATGATGTCATGCAGTGCTGCATCTCCATGAGCCTGCTGCAGAAAGGAGCGAGTGGAAAGCGGAGGCCGGGCTGCCTGTACTGCTGGGCCTCCTCAGAGGAAGGAGGCGGCCCTGGAGGGCCTCCCTGTTGTTTTTCTCGCTGATGGCGGGGGCCTGCCAGCTGAAGAAGGCCAATGGCGGCGAGTGAGCTTCTGGCATCTTCTCCAGGAGGATCCCTTATGACATCTCTGCTGCTTCCCCTCCGGTCCATTGGCCATCTTAACGTATGAGAATGTATGAAGTGCCAAACGTTTGCAAAAGGAGACACTGCTTTCTTGCTTATCGCATTCTTTACAACTCACCTGGAAATCTTTTAAAAAATTTGTTGATGGAAATAGTGATATGAAGTTGTCTGCCAGTGCTGGTGAGCCAGATAGTTTGTGTGTGCATGTCTGTGTGCTGGGGGGCTTTATTCTGTAACTGGTTATCAGTAGAAACTTTCCATGCTGGTTTTCCCCTGTCCCAGGCCCATTGCAGCGTTAGTCTGGTTTAATGCAGTGCTGGTTCTGCACACTGGACGGCTCTATTCAGTGCCTGGCCTATATTCTGCTCTGTGTTGGGGGCCAGGCAGTGACTCACTGCTCCTGTCACATGCTGCACAGTATTTAAAAAAATTGAATGAACATCTGGGTTCTTCCACTGTTGCAGAGTCCAGAAAAACCGCACAATTACTTCCAGATATGACAGAACGCTGTGCCTTCGACAGGCGACTTCTTCATTCAAAAGGTGACGCAGTATATTAGGACTTTGGGATTAATGACTGTTTTCATTAATAATTAAAAGCTGTCACTTTTACACAATTAACCATTTTTTATGGAAGCCAATCAGATATCTTTCTGGGGAAGTAATAAAAAAAATTGACACATTTGATTTATCACTGGCCCCATCTACCTTGACTGCAAACAGATTTGAGTGTCGCTGGTGCTACGTAGCTGAATTTAGATGATGTTTAAACCATTCAGGGAAGCTGCAGAGCAACAAAGTGCCTCAAAACCTCAAGCACCTCTGCAGAGTGTTTGGTTTAGTGGTCTGCACAAGTGTGCAAGCAGAGTCCTCAAGTTCTGTCATGGACAGATGGCTTTACAGCAACTGGGTTGTGGGAGAGGAATAACTTTTCATATCCACAAGCTAATAGTCTGTGGCAACCACCAATTGCCAGCTTGCTGTCCATTCTGACATGAGAATGAACTTATGGATATCTTCGGCCTGATCCCAGTGCTGGCACCGAACAATGTGTTTGTCCTAATGATCTGGGGAAAATGCTTGTTTTCTATTAACCTGTCCTGAAGAACTGCCAGCCAATTAGTCTGGAAAGAAGATACAGCACAAAATTAATGTGTTGAAGACCCAAACCAATAGCAGATGTCTAACAATGTTTATAGGACGTGGTTAGGGTCATTGAGGACATACGTGATTCTTTAGTTAGTAGTATTTAAACTGACAATAAGTATAATCACAGGTCACAACCATATGTCAGACAGTCTTGATGACTTACAGAGGTCTTGGGAATAACCATTCTATTAGACTAAACAAACTTAGAGTGTATTTAGTAAATCAGTGCAACAGAGCACACAATATAGTGAACATTTTTGCCATTAAACCAAACCTTTGAAATGATTAATGTGTTTCTGGACTTTGGCAGTCTGCCCACGTGTTTAAGGACATCGATCCAGGGTTACTTCTGTTCTGTTGACGCATTAGCATTCATTACTATGGATGTTTGTACGCTTCATTAGGTTCTCTAATCACCATTGTGGCCCTGTTACATACATGATTCACTGTGAGAGACGTGCAATATATACCATAATAGTTCTCTGTCAGAGGAATAGAAGAAGGTGTGTAAATGGAAACTTGGCAGTTATGGAAGTGGGGGATCCCTTTCTTAAGCTGCAGTGGATCAGAACTGCTCCAGGCCAGACTGAGTTTTAGGCCGAAACCACATCGGCCTTGCCACAGGAAATTGCATCATATCCGTGCATATGTGTTTTTGGGGGGGCCCTCTTAACTTATGTAATAGACTACAAGATTTTTTTTCTTCAACCCACTATTACCGAATATATTCATTCCTGCTTGTTGCCTTGCTATACTTTAATGCATAATGTCCTCTTTAGTGAACATTTTTGTTATATTAACAAAATTATAGTATTACATTTGAGTGGTGAAAGATTTGATGGAAACTATTGATGTCCACTAAGCAAACAAAATCCTGTGGCTTTCCTGACTGAAAGGAACATGGTGCTGACCTTGGCAATGCATGCAGTATTGTCTACAGAGGGCAAAACAATGGCTGAACTCCTTGCTGCTAAAAATGGGTTAAAAAAGAGGAACAAACATGTTTGATAGACATGAATATAGACGGCTGATAACTTCCCACAACGCCCTTTGCCCAAAGACTGAAGAGTCCTCTTTTTCTTGCCAGCCGGGAACGCTACCTATTATGTATTCCCATTGCAAAAGCAGAATGCATGTTCCAATCATTGTACACAAGGCGAATGTCCATGGACTGAATTGTAGGCATAGCAACGCTATGGCATCTATGTTTGTGTCATTGGTTAACTGCATTTCAGGTGCAGCTACTTGAGTATACAGCACTCTCCTATTCTTCCTGTCTACAAGCGTATCCGTCTCGAATTACACCGTACCTGTTTTTTTCTGTTGTGTAATTCCTATTTACACACATGATTGACTGCCATCAGAAAATGTTTATAAGGTTCATCCTGTTAGTCTCCATGCAGGACAGCCATATTAGTCACAGTCTTTTGTGGGCCTCAGATTTGCCATTTGTATTGTCTATTGTTCTCAACCGAAGGAATTACATTTTTTCAGTAGTGTGCAGAATGCATGCAATATTTCCATGATGCCAAAAATCAATTTATTGCTCCTTTCAAAATAAATTGTGTTGTTTAAGCACTTTGAGTCGGGTGTCCTACTTCATATGGAAGTCCCCTATTTTAAAGAAACATGAAGAATTGATGGGTAAACATCAATAGTAGTGGTTCAACATTTTACTTAGGGCAGCTGATTGACATGTTCGTTCAAGGTCCATGTTCATTTCAAATAGACCGTTCTGGTTCTCCATAGATTCAGTGCCAAATGGGCCAAATTATCATCAGCAAGAGGAGGGTCCCTGGTTGTACTCCCAGTATGTTCTTATATGTTATAGCCATGTAAGAGTAACCTTTAATTATCAGATCATTTCTGTCAAATCAGAAATGTTTATGTCAATGATGTTTGTCTACTATTATGTCAATTTTACAGCGGGGCCTTAAAAATATATAAAGTTTAACAAGCACAGCATTGTGCAAACAACACAAAGGTTTTGGGTTCCAGTCCCGAGGAGCACACACAAATTATAGCCCTTCCTTCTACTGAAAGCCACTTTGAATAAAAGTATCAGATGAATGAAACAAACAATTCACAATTCTCTCTCTCTCTCTCTCTCTATATATATATATATATATATATACATATACATACATACACACATACACACACACACACGAACTTGGTGCAAATAAGGCATAGTGTGCTTAAGTGTGACCATCTCCTCAGCTAGTAGCTGGTCAGAAAAGACGAAAGGAATTTGTCATTCTAAATTTTGGCTGATTGGTTTTCCATGCTTCATTTCACGAGGTGACCTTCCATAGGCTTAGGAATGCAGAGAAAGCATGGCAAGATCATGTTCCTAAGCCTGAAGGCGTCCGCTCCCAAACAATATATGGTCTGTCTTTTCAGGAATAAAGAATTCCTGCGTTACTGCAGCACTCAAGATTTTGATTGGCAGAATTATTCAATTAAAGGGATTTAGTCAAATTCTGCCCAATTTATTTTACCATGGGTGTTTCAGATTTAAAAGGAAAATAAAAAATATCCCTCCTACCTTTTCATAACCATAGGAATTCTAAATCCATTTATTTTCCTTTTGCCAGTTATCACGGGATCACAGCAAGGGTGCCTATCCCAGGACACACTGGGCAGGGGGCACCTTGGATGGGATCAGGCCTGTCGTGTGTCTTGCTCGGGGACAAAATGAGCCCCCCCGTCTCTCCCCACCCTCACGCACACATTTTCTGACTAAGCACAGGTCACCAACTGGCTATAATGCACACACAATGCATGTTCCTTTTGCACATGGTAAAAGAGCTTTCACTAAAAGAGCAGACCAATCCATTATAAGGAGGAAGCGTAAAATGGTTTTTGACCACTATGTCAAGGAACATTAGTACAATAAAAAAAAAGCTTTCATGTGATGAACAAATACTATATAGTTTTCACAAATTTGTATTTTTTTAAAATTATTCCAGTATATTATTTAAAGGTTTGAGGGCCCTTTTGGGCCCCCTTGACCTAGGACCTGGGGACAACTCATCCGGCTTCCCGCCTGTACGGCCCTGGATGGGATGAATATTCGTTGCATTGTGGGAAATTTAGAGACACTAATTCACCTAGTCACATGGATGGCAGGAGGTAATCAGAGTATGTGGAAGAAGCCTCGATAAACTTGAAAAGGACATCCAACCTCCTTAGAGGTACAAAGCCAGGAACTGGGGTCAAACCCACAAGTTGGGAGATGTGAGGCTGCATTGCCAACCGCTGAGCCAGCACACCTCCCAGAAACCCTGCAAGAGATGAAGGAAGTGAGGGAACTGACTAACAGAGAAGAGCTTGAGAAACAGATGAAGGGGCTTTTAGTCTGTTTGGCAGTGTTTTAGTGTTTTTGGATCAAGGTTAATCAGGATCCACAAAACAGCTTTGGTTTATGAAAGAAAAAAATCTCGATATTCAGAAATTTTGGCAGTACATTAGTGTTTTTGGTGAAGCATTTGCATAACATAAAATCCAGATAACATTTTCAGCTCATCCCTACTCACTATCATACATCAGAGAAAAAAATATATTAAACAGTTGTATTAGTTTCAGTGTTTCCCAGTCCGGTCCTCATGGGCCCACAGACAGTCTATGTTTTAGCTCCCTCCCAGCTCCCAGTAGGGACCAAAAATGTTAACTGTCTGCCAGAGAGCTCCGAGGGAGCAAAACGTGTACCAGCTGTGGGTCCCCAAGGACCAGACTGGAAAACACTGGTTTAAACTAATAAACTTTTAAAAAATAACAAATCCGAAAGCAATAGGAATAACAGTTTCCGTTGCACTGTCAGTTAATAAATGCAAGTGAAAAGACAAAGTGTCAGCCAGATTCTTTAGTTATACTGCCCCCTGCTGTTTGCTTATGTGAGCAGTGTGAATGGTGAGACAGCTCTTTCTTCCTGTTGGGATGGAGCTTATACCAAGAGGCACAGACTGGTCCTACAGACACATACTGCCTACAGTGACAAAATTTATGCACAGCCATAGATTAAAAATGACAGTTTTAAATATACTGATGTATACATGGAATGCATTATCATTCCTTGCTCATCAAAGTGGATTAATTTATTCAGCTGGAATATTTTAACGAAGTAGCTACTTTATCAGAACAGCATGGGTGCCGGTTTAAAACTAAAGCGCTAGATTACAAGCACATGTAGTCATCGGAGCATGTAAAGTAATGTTTTTAAATTTTATTTTATGTTAATACAATAAATATACAAAACCCAAACTACTCAACATGCGACAGAAGGAGAGAAGAGTGCATTTATACAGTACAGTAAAATTCAGGACGACAGCAAACCAATTTTACAAAATATACAAATATCCCTTAAAATCTGATTTCAAATATATTCAAATCCATAATCACAAACAACCTCTGGAGCAATGTCATTTTCAGTGTTTCAGCTACATTGGTAAATAATTAAAAGATAAAACTCAAAGCCACTGTTGCAATACAGGGGAAAATGCAATGACACGGAAACAGTTCACATCCTCAGATTTTCTGTTTTCCAACAAACTGAAAACAAACAAATGTGAAAATATTTTTTGATGCCATTCATTTCAATGGAAGAAAAAATCCTGTTGTAGCACACCTGCGCACGCACACACACACACACACAAAATCTCTAATCTACAAAGAAATCACAATTCTAGAAAATATAAAAAAGAAAAAGTTGGGGAAAACCCATGCAGCTTATAACTAAACATAAGATTTCAGAACTCTGCATCAAGACTTACTGTAACCTATGAGCAGGAACATGAAAGGAAGTGACCTCGCCTCACCTTGGCGGCTAATCTGCCAATCAGAGTTACAATGCTGTCAGCGTGGAGCATCACTCCAACATATCACTTCACTTCCATGTCCGCTACAAGAACCGCCCATGTAATGACATCACTTTAAGAAAATAAAAAACTGTGCTGTGGAGGACTAAACCAACACTGGAACAAAAAACAAACAACCAAACAAACAAACAAAAGAACAAACCAAACAGTTAAATTATCCAGTGTAGCCCTCCGGGTTAATTTATTCCAGTTTCAGGATTTCAAAACTGTGCAAAACTGACTTAAGGTACATCGGCTGAGATGGCTTAGGGAAGAAACGTCATGTCATCATGGCTATACAATGGTTACACAACTGGGAGACGAGGTACCAGTAGTTCTCATTTCTGCTTACTTGCATTTGCATGTTTACCTTCACATCTAAGTGAACAGGACATAAAACCAAAACAGAAATGTTTCAGGCATCATTCATTTGGGCTGCATTCTATAAATTTCGAAATATTTAGAGAAGTGCAGACATACAGGTGACCAACAGCAGACAGCAGGAATGCCAGACAAGGCTGTGAGCACCGGAAGAAAAATGCAATCACAGGTTTAATAAACTCTCACCCTTGACCAACATGTCCGCCACAAGCCATGCGGATGCTGATACACTGACGGTCAAACAAAGAATGGGGGCAGCATCAACAACAAATATGGTCTATTGTCTTGACTGTTGTGTTGAAAGTCTCTCCTTTCACATTTACTGAAAGTACAAGCGTTTGAACCAGACCGGCTTCCTCCCGTGATGCTCTTCACAGTGCTGCTAACAAATCCCTAAAATAAGAACTTAAAAGTATTTCAGTGTGGAACCACTAAACAAAGCAAGGATGACAGGATGCTATTATCGTGGGAATAGAGCACTGGAGGTGTAGCCAAACTCTTCTGAAAGTTCTGCTCATAAATGTACGCCAAATGTGCAGAGATTAAGTACTGGTTCCCCGTCAGCCAAGGGGATCTACGAAGAAATTACGATAGACACAGCCAGCGCAAGTACCCTGATTTAGCGACTTCACCATCCCATTATCTAGCCCTAATTCAGCATGACAAGCCTGGGGAGTCTGAAATACTGATTAGTAAACATCCAGAACTGTAACTATCCAGGACTGGCCCAGCCAGACGCGCCTTAGCGAGGCTCCTGTGTGTTTACACTAAATGACTGTTGACAGTTAAGTGATCGATGCATTCATGCTCATTTCTGATCACAGGGAAATACTACAAATACTACCCTGACAGAGCTTCAAAATTAATAAAAATAAGCAATCTCTTTCTGGCTTAAATTGGGCTATTATACTATTCTTTCAGTCCAACCATTAGCCTGAAAAACAGCCTGTTTCATAAATTATCTTCTAAACGGTGCATTTCTTGCATTGCGCTCAAGTAATAATAATGACCACATTATGGGAGTGTCTGAATTCCTTAACCCTCCCACCCGGACAGAGAGGCTTTCTAAGTAGAGTAGTCTCAGAAAGAAGAGCAGGAAAGCACTGAGACTTTGCCTGTGACTGCACAGCGTTGACTTCATAAGAAACAATGACAATGGAAACACAGAGGAAACAGGTACAGTGACTGCCCCCATCCACACTCCCTGCCCCTCCCAGAGGATGAAATGTGCTACAGTCACAGTCACTCATCTCCTACTGCTCCTCGTTCCAGTAATGCTGAAGTTGTGGGGGGCAGTAATGTAGAAGTATGCGGTGTGCAAGTGGCAATCTCTTTGTTCATCCCGATTCAAAGGCCATGCCGGAACACCGGAAGACACGTTAACAGACATGCTGAGAGACACAGATGGCTCAGGGTCACAGGAGAGCAATAAATAAATCAGAAGGAGGATCTTACAGTCTCTGTATGGGCTGGGGGGTGTAATGTAGTGTGGGGGGAATGAGCTGGGATGAAGGGGAGAGTTCCCTCAGATCTGGTCCCCCTTGAATGCTCCACGGGCAGCGGTCGAGGCTGCGTTGGCTGCTGCTGTCTGAACAGTCTTGTTGGACATCACACCTGAGGCAAATTCCTGCTGGGCCTTCTCAAAGCTGGCGCCTGAGCTGCGATACAGCTCATGAACCTGTAGGGGGCACACAGGATGATGGAGGAAGTTACAATAACAAACTGCACCGCTTACACTACAAGTACTGGCAGGTTAGACAAAAGAACAACTTCATTTGATATGCAGAATGGCACTTATAAAAACCCAAGAAGGAGTTTACATTAAGCAGAAGCATAAATACAAGTCCGCCACTGAAATTTAAGCATTTGAGCACCATGACAAATTGTCTACAGAACAAAGCACTAAAACCAGTTAGCATACACAGGCTATGCTATCTCTATGATTAACCCCAGTAAAATGTTCACAATAAAAGTCCCTTTTCTACTCATTATAAAAACTGCTCAACAATAAAGAAAAAAGCACTGGTCAGCAGGCAGATCAACCGTGCTGCTCCTCTGGGACCTCCAGCTCTGGACCTGACCAAGCAAAAGCTCAGAGCTGCGCTCTACTTCTCCCTGATGTATGGCTCAGCTTCGATTCCATTGACTGTGCTCAACGTCATGCCAGCTTTCCCAAATTGCTTCTCAGGGCAGTCCATTCCCAGAGTGAGACAGGTCCAATCGCTTTCATTTTCTGCAGCCTCCCCCCAACCACCCTTTGCCTCTGCTTCAGATCAGTGCCATTCCGCTCTCTTTAATCACGTGGTGACGAGAACAGTGGCCTTGCATTAATATTTGCTGGCAATTTACAGCTATGCTCATTCAGAAATTCTGAGCCATATCTGGTTTTTCACTAAAAGCAGTGAAAAGAAAAGAAAAACTGAAACCTAAACTCCTTCTTTTACATTTTCAAAAATTGTGTACTGGCTCAAGACTTAACATTTTGGGCTCCATAAAACCATATCATATTGGGCCCCCAACCCAGACAAATCCCAATGTTCCACATTTTAAGGTCACAGTCACTCAGGAGCCCTTGGAATTATTCTAAAAAGTATTTCAATGTGGAACCACTAAACAAAGCAAGGATGACAGTATGCCCCCCCCCCCATTTACAGCACCCCTGCTCAACATCCTGGATAGTTATGTTGTTAACGTTACGCACACAAAGTGGTCAATACTGCCACCTAATGGACCATTTGACGTCAACCAACAATAACAATGTGTGACTAACAATATACAGCAGTACAGACAAAAACAGTGAGAGGAAGAGCTTTCCAGGACAGCTGAGAGAGGATCCTCAGGCTGGGATTGTGCGTAAGAGCAGGTTCGTCTTTTCCTGCTTTTCACACATGGAACTTGGGGGTCCTACCTTTTTAAACATTATTAGTGAGAAGACAGCACAGGCAGTGAAGAGGCCTGCGATGAGGATCAACAAGATTCCAACCGGGATGCTCGTGTTCAGACATGTGAGGGCTGAGATCCAGCCACTGTGGGGGAGAAGAGACAAAGCAGAGGGTCCCCCAACTCTGTCACAAGGCAGATGCTGTGCCCTGCAAGCCGGCGACTAATGTGCGAAGAATTATCCTCAGCTGAATCACCACTAATCTGAGAAGGTGCTAAACTCCTGGGCCTAATTATCACTGATCAAGGTTTTATTTTATTTCCATAAGCATCCCATTCCCTAAACCTCCCACTTTGGCACAAACTAAAGCCAGAAGAGATCTAAACAGTATGATAAAAAAACATATTTTGGCTTGTAGAACCTTTCCCGACGCTGTGTAAAATCAGCACAGACTGGTTTTGGATCGGCCCCTGTGAACTGTAACTCAGTCCTTACAGTTTGACAGTGGCAGATTGTCCCCGCATCACTTCTGCCCCTGTCCACTCACCAGGTGCCCCAGCTTGTGATGCCGATGGCCTGAAACACGTGCATGCCGAACTGACAGATGTATACGAAGAAGAAGACAAAGAATCTGAAGGAGCTGTCATTCCTGTGGTGGCAAAACAAGAGGAAAAATACAGCAAGTCAAGATAATAGCTCTGGTAAGCTGACAATTCGCTGGCATGCCCAGTCGTCCACTAAATTTCCTATTCTGATGGTACCGATGCCTGTATACAGCAAAAGTGATATAAAAAATGAAGTGTCTATTTGCCCGCGGGTGTAAAACCATCTATTTGGCTAATTACACCCGGCCTCCACGGTCCCCTCACCTAGCTTCACACTTGGTGACACTTGGATGCAAATACAGATACTCATCACTTTACGATGGTACGGCTTACAATTTTTTGGCTTTGCGATGGTGTGATAGTGATCCGCACTTGGTAGTCATCAGACCAAACTTTGAATTTTGATCTGGTCCCAGACCAGTGATATGCCGTGCAATACTTTCAACTGATGCTGGGCGATGGCAGCATCTATGCAGCCACACTTACAGTGTTCTGCAGAGATTGCACGGTTAAACATCTCATACAGTTTGTAACAATGTATCATATAGTTACTTATTTCTTTATCATAATATTCAGCTTATGATATTTTCAACTTACAATGAGTTCATCAGAACATAACCCCCTTGTAAGTTCAGAAGCATCTGTAGTAGCTGCCTGCTATATACACCCAGGTGCAAATAGGCCGATTGGCAATCCACCCCGGATGCAAATAGCATCTACCTATAAAAAATTCAAAACTGCATTTCTTAAAAAGAAATTGAGCCTATGAGCTCATCCTTACTGCCAACTACTTAAATTTGTTTCCTTTTCTCCACAGGCACACTGTTGACTTACGCAGCATGAATTACCAGCTGAATCTCTTGACCGTTAAGTCAATATTGTTGTAACATTTAAGGATTTTCTAATATTAACATTCATAATCCAGCTGCACAGAAAAAGCAGTCAGTTTTAAACAAAGGCATTATAAAACAAAGTCAGATGACTGTATCCTCTGACTACACAGAACAGTTGTGCCGTAAGACTGAAGCGAAGCCCTTAGTAATGACTACTGTAAATGTCGGCCTGCAGTATTAGCAGTAGCTCGCTTTCTCCAAAATAACAGGCTGTTCACTAAAATGTTCATACTATGTATATTTATTGTTTTGCAGTGGTACCTGAAAGCGCCGTACAGTGGTCTGTACCAGCAGACAAAAGAGCAGGGGGTGAAAACCATGAACCAGAACATCGCCAGGCCAAAGTCCACCCCTCGTCTGGAGTCCACGCAGAACCAGATCAGACAGCCGAAGATGTTCACAAGCAGTGTCCCCGCATAAACTGCAGAATGAGATGGTCACAAATACCAATCAGAGGGAACTGGCCACATCCACAAGGAGTCATTGACTTATCAGAGGTTAAATTACTTTATAAATGGGAGTCATATTGATGTAAAAAAACACTCAACGGGAGTTGTCTTATGACCATGTGACCCACATGTTTATTATAAAAGTAGCAGAGCGTAGTGGTTAAAGGCAGAGCCTGGAAACCCAAATGTTGCTATTTAAAGTCCCATCGTGACATAGTACTTAACCTGAGAAGTACGCAGTACAACATCTAAATGTATAAAATAACCTTTTACATCCATCCATCCATTTTCCAAACCACTTATCCTACTGGGTCGCGGAGCCTATCCCGAAAGCAATGGGCACGAGGCAGGGAACAACCCTGGATGGGGGGCCAGCCCATCGCAGGACACACTCACACACCACTCACTCACACATGCACACCTATGGAGAATTTAGCAAGTCCAATTAGCCTCAGCATGTTTTTGGACTGTGGGGGGAAACCGGAGTACCCGGAGGAAACCCCACG
>JAODJX010000119.1:10954366-10966172 GCA_026776945.1 Isichthys henryi | reverse complement strand
GAGAACATGCAAACTCCACACACATGTAACCCAGGCAGAGACTCGAACCTGGGTCCCAGAGGTGTGAGGCAACAGTGCTAACCACTGCACCACCATGCTGCTCCTACCTTTTACATACATCTGCAAAATGACTTGAGTAAAATTAGCACCTTAATGGAACAGAGATGCTAACCACTGCACCACCATGCCGCCCCCTTGTTGTAAATTACACAACAAAAAATATAAAGGAATGAATATCCCACCTTTAAAATAAATGAAGTGCCTAAAACATATCTTAAATGGTCACATTTCATGCTGCCGTCATCATTACTGTCACAGTCCTCGCTTGCGGTTCCAGGAAATTACACATTTTTTACAAACACTGACTATTCACGGATAACAAAGCAAAGGCACTTCAGAAATAAGTGACATCTAAGGCAATGGATTTTCACAGTCAATTTAATGTTTAATGTTTGCCAAATACTCCGGGGCCATGATGAAAGCTAGAGGAAAGATGAGTGCTTCTCTATCAAGTCAGAGACTTCAGCACTTTCAGCAAGCGATAAAGATGACCTCCTTAAAAACCATTAACAAAATCCAACAAAGAATTTAAAGGCAGTTTTACTAAAAGATGAGTAATTTTTTCTGTTCCCAAAGGGGCCCCAATAATTAGGAATTTAGCAGCCTCGCAGCTCTGTTTCACATCTATCCAGCTTCAGAGGGTGAGACGCTGAGGTAAAGCCAAAGGCACTGGTGTCTTAGGTGCAGATGAATGTTTTATGTGCATGCATCACCCAGAGGAGCCCATCACATCGGTCAATTATTCAAAACTGCTGGAACAAACCTGACCTACCTTCCATTGTGTGGCGGAACACACACACAGGTAGGCATGTTGCATGAACCATGGCACGTTACCCATGCCTCAATCCCCCAAAGGGGTTCAATGTGCTCTAAAAAAGTGTCTGGACGACAGTACAATGCTTTTTGGTGAAACACAGAAATGGAACTTAGGATCTGCAAATAGTTAAACGTATTTTTAATTCAAATGTTTCCCAACAATCCTACGGAACATGAAGCCAAAAGTGATGAAAATATCTTTTCAATATTTTTTGTCATATTTAAATGTAACATATCTCAGGTACATACTTCAAAGGAACAAAAAAATCCAAATAAAAATTACAATTGTGACCCATCACCACGAAATGAGTCTTAAGTTGCACTGGTAGAAATACACCCATAACACTCATTTCGTGGTGATGGCTCACAATTAGTATTCAGTTTAACCTTTCAACAGAAGTGCAAATGACCGGACTGAAGCTGTAGAGGACTATAGTGCTTGGGAAAGATGAAGGTAAGAGAGGAAGAGGACGACCAACAACAGGGTGTATGGACTGAAATGCCATGATAGCGACCCCTGGTACTTCTCATACTCGTACTCGTAAAAATTGTCCAATACCAAGTACCGATACTACTTAATTGCAACATTACATCCATCCATCCATCCATCCATCATCTTCTGCTTATCCGAGGTCGGGTCGCAGGGGCAGCAGTCTCAGCAGGGAAACCCAGACTTCCCCCTACCCGGACACTTCATCCAGCTCCTCCGGGGGAATCCCGAGGCATTCCCAGGCCTGCCGAGTAACATAGTCCCTCCAGTGTGTCTAAGGTCTTCCCTGGGGCCTCCTCCCAGTGGGATATGCCCAGAACCCCTAACCAGGGAGGCATCCTAAGCAGATGCCCGAGCCACCTCATCTGGCTCCTCTCAATGCGGAGGAGCAGCGGCTCTACTCTGAATCTCTCCCGAATGACCGAGCTCCTCACCCTATCTCTAAGGGAGAACCCAGCCACTCATTTCGGCCGCTTATATTCGCGATCTCGTTCTTTCTCATTCTCGGTCTCTACCCATAGCTCATGATCATAGGTGAGGGTAGGAATGCAGATCGCCTTTTGGCTAGCTCTTTCTTCACCATGACAGAACGATGCAGAGCTTGCATCACCGATGACCCCGCACCAATCCGCCTTGTCGATCTCCCGCTCCATCCTTCCCTCACTCATGAACAAGACCCCGAGATACTTAAACTCCCTCCCCAACCCGGAGAGAGCATTTCACCCTTTTCCGGCTGAGGACCATGGTCTCGGATTTGGAGGCATTGATTTTCATCCCAGCTGCTCCACACTCGGCTATGAACTATCCCAGTGAGACCCTACGGTCACAGTCCAATGAAGCCAGTAGAACCACATCATCTGCAAAAAGCAGAGACCTAATCCTAAGGTCACCAAACCGGACACCCTCAATGCCTAGACTTCCCTCTCCCCAGCCACTTCATCCAGCTCCTCCGGGGGAATCCCGAAGCGTTCCCAGGCCAGCTGAGAGACATAGTCTCTCCAGCATGTCCTGGGCTATGCCTAGAAATTCTGTCCATAAAACCTATGAACAGAATCAGTGACAAAGGGCAGCCCTGATGAAGTCCAACCCTCACCAGAAATGAGTTCGACTTATTGCTGCCCATGTGGACCAAGCTCTGACACCAGTCATACAGGGACCGAACAGCCCTTATAAGGAAGCCCGGCACTCCATACTCGCGGAGCACTCCCCACAGGACTCCCCGAGGGACATGGTCGAATGCCTTCTCCAAGTCCACAAACCATATGTAAACTGGTTAGGAAAACTCCCATGAATCCTCCAAGACCCTGCTGAGAGTATAGAGCTGGTCCACTGTTCTACGGCCAGGGCGAAAACCACAGTGCTCCTCCTGAATCCGAGGTTCGACAATCCGACGGACCATCCTCTCCAGAACCCCCGAATAAACCTTACCAGGGAGGCTGAGAAGTGTGATCCCCCTATAGTTGGAGCACACCCTCCGGTCCCCCTTCTTAAAGAGGGGGACCACCACCCTGGTCTGCCAGTCCAGAGGCACTGCCTCCGATGTCCACGGGATGCTGCAGATGTGTGTCTAACAGGACAGCCCCACAGCATCCAGAGCATCCAGCAACCGCCGAAGCTGTATTCCGCTTGGCCCACCAGTAGCTGTCAGCTGCCTCTGGAGTCCCACAGGCCAAAAAGGCCCAATAGAACTCCTTCTTCAACTTGACGGCATCCCTCACCGCCGGTGTCCACCAGTGGGTTCAGGGATTGCTGCTGCGTCAGGCATCGACCACCTTACAGGCACAGGCGCGGACCCCAATGGAGGCGCGGAACATGGCCCATTCAGACTCAATGTCTCCCTCCTCCCCCAGGACATGGGAGAAGTTTTGCCGGAGGGGATTCCACCACACGTTCCCAGCAGACCCTCACTATATGCTTGGGCCTGTCAGGCCTGGCTGGCTTCCTCCCCCACCAGCGGAGCCAACCCACCACCAGGTAATGATCAGTTGACAGCTCCGCTCCTCTCTTCACTCAAGTGTCCAAGACATGCAGCCGCAAGTCTTATGTCATGACTACAAGATCAATCATCGAACTGCGGCTTAGGGTGTCCTGGTGCCAAGTGCACATGGAGCATTTTTGCTGCCTGATCAGATTTTGACATCTAGCGAGAGGTTTGTCAACCGGAAGGTTAAATGTAGAGATCACCGGAATTGTCAAATTGGAAGATGTCGGCAGTTTGGACGTATTTAAAGATAACACGCATACACACACATATATATACACACACACGGCAAGTATAATGTAGTTGTGGACCTACGCCATACCTTAATGTGCACCTCCCCAGTAACTACTATATATAAATAAACGAACGCTACTAGGCGGACCAATCAGAGTTCTCGCCCCCTGCGTCTCTGTGTCATGTAGTTACTGAGCAGGTGCACATCAAGATATGGCGTAGGTCCACAACTACATCATACTTACAGTGTCGATTCGACCTAAGAACCAGCCTTTACAGTCACACATGATAAATGAAACACATGCATGTATATAAGGTTTAAGTTAAGCCTGATGTTGCCTTGCATATAACAGAATGATCACAGTCTTTTCCACACAGTGAGGCAAAAGCCTACAGCTTATAAATTAAACACTGGTATGGGATCGGTACTCTGTATCAGACGATACCCAAACCCCAGATATTGGTATCGGTATTTGTATCACAACAGAAAAAATGGGAATGGTGCATCCCTAAATAATAATAAGTTAATAATAATAATAATAATAATAATGATAACTATGACAACCTGCGATGGGCTGGCCCCCCATTCTGGGTTGTTCCCTGCCTCGTGCCCATTGCTTCCAGGATAGGCTCCGGACCCCCCGCGACCCAGTAGGATAAGCGGTTTGGAAAATGGATGGATGGATGGATAACTATGACAACAACAATAATTATAATGATAGGTGCTGTTGATATGAATAAAAATGTATATTATTATAATGATAATAATACCAGCAGCAGCAACAATATTTTACATTGGCTCAATCTCTTCCCCATCCTATTTTCCCTCAGCCTGCAGTCATACCCCGTCGCACAACACAGCGTAATACACGTATACCAGTGCATGCCATCAGTCAGCCGAATGCTAAGCACTGATACAGAGTGGTAACTGGGACTAGGCTACCTACCCCCCCCCACCCACCCTACACACACACAGATACACACATACTCCCCCACCCCAAATGGAATGGCATTTGGTTCATGGCCTCTAGATCTCCCCAATTTAATTAATGTGCTGCCATTCATAAAAAAAGTCATAAAATCACATTTTACCAATCAAGTGTTTGCAGCAGTTAAGTTACTAATTGAATTGTTCTACTTTGATTTAATTCAAGATCATGCTAAAGGTTACTAACCAGTGGGGTCAGACTCACTATTTGCTTACTCTAGGCAAACTGAATGTCTAATGAAGTTGATTTCAGACGTACCAGCTTTAGGCTTCTTTCTAGCAGACTGCATTACCTAGATCATTTAATACTACTGCCTTTTGTCCCAAGGACAAACAACAAGCCTGCAGAGTTTAAAGCATGTTCTTCCTTAAGCATGCTGCTCCCACCCATTTTGCAATGTTTGCTCATTAGAGGAGAGCCCCAGGGAAACAGGCAGATGTAGGTTCAAAGAGGTGAATGCATGGAAATCAGGGAGGTCAGTGACAGTGGAGGTCATAACTTTACCCACATCACCTGCCACACACACAAATTTATCATTGCACTCATCTGAAGGGAGAAGGAGGAGGGTAGCTAAAAACAGTTTTACTATTTTATTTATCAGAAGGTTGGTGTTTAGCAGGTGCATCCAACAAATGGGCAACAATTTTAAGCTAGCTTCAACTTGAAACTGTGTCCACAGATTAGTTAGAGAACCTCTCTTTTTGGGTACAAAGATTTACTTGTTCTATAAGAATCTTTATATACAGATTAGTAGATGATGATGAGAACCCTTTATTGCTGTTGCAATACACTATGTCACTAGTCACAAGTACCAGCGAAAAAACTGGCCATCAACCCGACCATACATATACACAAACATCACAGTAGGGGGTAGATAGGTCGGGAAGACATGGGCAAACGGAGAGAAGAAAAGAAACAGAATAACATGAGGAGAGAGGAGAAGAATAAAAAAACAGCCCCCAGACTGTACTCCAGTAGGGAGTACATTGTAGGAACCGAAAATGTATATGTATGAAGATGATGCATACAGACAGCCTCAAACAGGAGGACTTTCTGGTCTTAATTTCAAAATTTCTCAAAAGAAATTGTGAAATTATGCAGCTTTAAAAAATGCACACACAAATTAAAGTATAGCTGGTGTTTGGAGTGGATTTGATTTTTAGTAATACTGATAAAGCTGGTCTTTAGTGAGTAATTATTAAAGAATAGCACAGGAGGGATAAGAAAGTATTTTTTAAACAAATGCTATACAGTTTCAAAGTTCATCATTTAATTTTTAATTAGCAGAATGCCGACCGTCCATGACTAATCTAAATTATAAATCAGAGGGGGAAAAACTGCATGGAATATATACCAGTAGTTATAGTTAGGTGATAACAATAACACTTTTTATTTTGCAAAGTAAAGCTAAATGAGGGTGATGCCCGATATTTCATTCTATTTCAGAGGATTCTTCATCTAAAAATGTCAAGCATTACTACACAAAAATAGGTAACAGCCAGGAAGAAAACACTCTGTGTGTATGTCTTTTATTTATATATATATATATATATATATATATATATATACATACATACATACATACATACATACATATATATAAAGACATACATTATATAACATTATATATATGAACACATACACACACACATATATACATAAACATCTCTTCCAAGGTTTAAGTTTAATAAATGTGAGTTCACGTTGTTGGAGGGTGGGAGTTTGGGGGACGTCTTACCTTGGTGTTAATGACAACCACATCATTAAGAATCTTACACATAGTTCTGCCTTTTTACCAACATTGTAATACATATTATTCAGTAGTATGTTATCCCCAGCAACTTCTAAAATGACATTTAACACAATATAGCCAATAGCTGCTATGACTGATATCTGATTACTTCCCTGATTGAGCGTCAGTCCAGACCAGGATCCCAAATGAATTTGGTGCATAGTCACTACATGTGATATTAACCTGGGAAAACCATGGGAAAACAACAGTGGAATGGATGCTAGAAAATGTTTTCAAATGATTTACTGCTTTTCAGGGGCTTTTCCCTAATGAAAGGAGAAACTTTTTATATCTGCGAACAAAAACTCTGCATTCATACCAGTACTGTGAAATTTCACCTTTTCTCCTTCAGTCGACTGTAATTTCATTAAAGCAAGATCCTTCCAATAGCTAAAGGAGACAAAAATTTGTTTTCTGCCCTATAACCTGTGGCTCTCCTGCCCTACAATCTGCGGTTAATTAACCAGCTTTCATATTTCACATATCCAAGAGCAGAACAAAAATTGTTTTTAAGTAAAAAAAATAAATCTCAGATCTATGTCGTAGGCAACTCTGACCTCAAGAGACACCCACTCACTTTGAGCTATCTTCATCACCAATTAGCTGTGTCTTTTTATGAGGCTGAGAGAAAACCTTTTTCAGTGGAAGATTTTCAACAGTTTTGTAGTTTATCTCTTTGGGTGGAAATAAAACTGCTGGCAATTTCATCAGCCGGGCAGCAAAAAAAAGTATATATATTGTTCATGCTCTGAACTCGAGCAAAATAAACAGAGATAACTCTTTCGTGGTCCAAAATGAATCCATGGGATTCACTCACATTTTTTTTGTACATCCTTATATACAAATACAAATACGACTTGTTGGCTGCTAAAACACTTTAAAAATATGTAGTTATTTTCTTACTTTTCGGAACAATATAATGCCACATCTAATATTTTTTTGGAATTACTCATACAGTATGAAATCACCTTTATTATTTGCAAGCATAGCATTGACTGTAGATCTGAATGGGTACTGAGTATTTTGTTTGACTAAGAAACATGCCTGTCTGTTGATCAGCAGTTTATGCAAAACCCCAGCAAAAGAAATATATACAAAACTCCCAGTAAAAATCAAAAACAAACAAACAAATAAATATTTAAAAATCCCACTTGTCCCTATTGCAAACTGCAGTTTGGAGCGACTTCAGGTCAAAATACAACCAGTAACTACCAGAGAAATGTGCTAGACAGAGAATACATCCATTCATCCCAGTAAAAGTTATTTTTAAATTGCCAGCCATTGTAGAGGTGACTCTTTAACTCTTTTATTGTGGTTTTACGATCACTATTGCAATTACGTGGCATGTCAATAGAAAACCTCTGCACCCATAAAATTGTTGTTCCGATTCTCATTTATTATTTAACAATGTGTGACAACACAGACTCCTACATTGTGGATTATGCCTTAAAAAGGCATACTTTGTGTTAAATTGTTTGGGGACACCTCCAGGCATAGTGAAAGAATCACACACATTGTCTCCTTGCAAATAGCAGAATGCATTCTGTTATAGCTCTCTGTAAGTCCATCAGAACACAATTCAAATGAATACAAATATTTTTAAGCAGAAAGTTTTATGTTTGTGTGTATGAAATCTTTGCATGCTGTTGTGAAACAGTGAAACTTGCATCACTGTCTTTGAGGAAATTATGGAATTGTGCTCTGGAACAGCACTTAGAAGCACCAAAGTGTTTTAATCAGAAGTTCAAGAATATTATTTTATATTGTGCTGAAAACAGATTCATTGTAATTCAAAGTAGGCTGACACAAGATACAACATCCATTCACAGTCTTGAAGTTGGCTGTCTTCTCCCAAATGTATTAAACTGAATGTAACTTTCTGTTATTTTGGAGAGGACAGAGTCAAGACAGACCGAATCTAATTAAAATAACCTAAAGTTAAAGCACATGAATATTGTCCAATACGTATTGCTGGAAACAAAATACCTACTTAGAAAGTTATGCAGAATCACTCTACAGCTTCTTCATAGACATTCTTCCCATTTTAAGGGACAGACTTACTTGAAACCATTGTTCAGCAGTTCACAATTTAACTATGGACCACAAGAATATTCACAAATGGGCTATCGTCTATTCTCCAAGACACACTACAGTACATTGAAAAATAAAACAAGCATTTAACCCCTAAGCCCAGTTAAATTACGAAACCGTTAAAAACAGTTATACCACAACAGGACTTTCAGTTATAAAATTCATGTTGTTCAGATCTGATGTTCTGCTATGCTTAATTAATTTAAATGAACCTTTAAATTGAAAGGGTACTGTTTTCAAATATCACAGTGTGTAAAAATCCAATCTGACAACTTCATTTTTCGATATTTTAATTGTTTGCATGGCTTTCACTACATTATAATTTACATTAGTACCGTTAGACAGTCAGGCATCGCCGATGTCACACGTTATCAACCACCCATATAGTTCACATTGTCATTTTATTAACAAAATTTGTTATATACTCATATCGAATGTGACTTATCGTCGATACTTTGTCGTGTGCTAAAGGTCCATCAACAACAAATACGCAATAGGTTCGCGGTAATCTAATATCCAGGGTGTAAAGTTACACCGCTAAACTAATTGCACTGTGTCAGAAAAAGGTGCTTTGCTATTCTAATGGCAACGTTACAGAGCACCACATAACCGAACTGACCACCGAAATATATTAAAAAAAACACACATCTAACTTTAAGTACTCATGACTAAGTGCTTGCTAGTTCGAATCGGTGCTGGTATGTTGTAAATCTATTAGGAAAAGTAAAAGAGTAGAAGACAATTAATCTAAAACCATTCGCATACGTAATCCACGCATGTGGCCAACGGCCGCCTCTGTGTCGTTATCCAGTCAGTAAACAAAACTAACGCGTCGTAAAAAAAACCAAAGAAGCCAACGGGAGCCCCGGCCAGGCAGCTACATGTGCCGAGGTGCTAAACAGTGCTCAGGTTCCTCATAACACCGATGAGTTAATGTGGATGTGACAGGGCGCCTATAGCACGTCCGCAGGTGACCGTTTAGCTGGGCTGCCGCTGGAGTCTACAGGCGCCTGTCAGTAAGATGACGAGCCAGCCTGCGCTGTCAGTGCGTAACCAGCCGGGCTGCCCGGTGAGCCCGCTAACCAAATAGCCATTTCCTTTACCTGAAACGGGTTACTAAAGTCCGGGTCCGCGAACGGGTTGCTGTCGAAGTCTGACATCTTTCAGGTTGTGTTCCTCCGTCTCTCTTCTGCTTTTCCGGTGTTTTGTATTTATTAATAATTTTTTTTGAAGAAAGGACACCCCCCCTCGATGAACGTTACAGTAAGACAGCTCACTTTGGGCTTTCTTCAGCAGCAAAATGGCAGGAACGGAAGTGATGTCCGAGATCGATCTGACACTCCGCCGCACCGCGACGTCACCCTCACTGCCACCGCGGGGACCTTTATCTGTCTAAAGTGCGCTCACTCCGCCCTGTTACCACGTCTGCCTTAAATCCTGTGAGGCTGCAGCGATATAGCAGAGTATACCTGTCTTCTCTCTTATAAAATACATATGTTAATTTGATACTAAGAATGAAGTCCTGATGAAAGTATAACTTCATCACTTGTCTGCTAGTTATTACCATCATGAGCAAAGTATTTATAATAACTAAGAGAGGAAATCAAAGAGCACCCACACACCCACAAACAGCTCGGAATAGGAGTTAAAACCACATCACTGGCCGCACTGCTACCCTCCATACTGCTGTGCCACCCACTGAGCAATTAAATTTACTTTGATATAAAAGCCTTCTGTGGCAGTGAGGTGGTGCAGTGGTTAACACTGTGATCTCACATCTCTAAGACCTGGGTTTGAGTCTCTACTAGAATTCTACATGTGTGGAATTTGCATGTTCTCCCTATGTCTTCGTGGGGTGTGCTCCAAGTTTCCCCACCCCCACAGTCCAAAAACACGCTGAGATTAATTGGAGATCCCACATTGGTGAGAGGTCACTTGACCTTTGATTGCTGTGATCCACCACCTTATCAATCAACATTAGTATAGAAGGGGATGTGTATCAGGTGATGTTGTTACTCCACAGGTGAAGGCCAATGCTCAAAATGTCGTTACACTTCAAAACTGATCATTTTCATGTTGTACAAGGGGTTAAATCAGAAGAGGAGTCCTCTCAGGTCAGGTAAGCAGTTCAGTACATTGGCTTATTAGTTTGGCTTATATGTTGTGTTGAAAGTTTAAAGAAATTAAAAATTAAAAATTTTTAGTTTAGAAACTAAAAAAAAAATTAATTAAAAAATATTTTTATTTGATATGGGTATTCATTGTAAAAAAGCATGTTCAGTTTTGAGTGCTCATCTGATGAAGAGGACCAAGTAACAGGTCAATGTTTTATATACAAGTAGTACACATATGTATTTTATCATAAAAAATTATGAACTTTGACTTGGGAAACCTTGACTTATGCAAAGGTTTCACTTGACCATGTCATTAAAATGACCTTTTATTGCGCTTTCCAATGAACCCAGGGATGTAGCTGTAATAGGGAATAAGTTACAGCTCATAAGAAAATGCTCTGATTTTTAAATTTTTTTTTGCTACCCATTGTGTTTAAAAGATGTTAAGTCTCAAATGGGAATTAAAAAATATATACCTGTATTTCTGAGCACTGGAAGGAATTTGTTATTCACATGCCAAATTTCATCAAAACCAAAAATGATGAGGCAAAGACCATTTGTAGAATTAAAGTGGAATGACTTATTTGGCCATGGGGGAAACAGGTGTTTTTGAACTGGAGTTGTTTTTTTGCGTTGGTTTTAGTTTTATATTAGAGGTCTAGTGCTTTTTTGTGGAATTCTTCCCCTGTAAGATGGACCTCAATGTTTGAATGTTCTGAAAAAATGCATTGTGGTTTCTTGAATGAAGAAGATAATACGTCGTGCAATGGAGAGGCATTCCACCCAGGGTGTTCCCCTGTTTTGTGCCCTGTGTTTCCTGGGGCTAGACTCCATATGTTATGGCAAGACTTGGTTCTGACTCAAGTGCAAGGAGGAAAAATCTGTCAGAACAAGGGTTAGCGTTATTCCAAGCAGTGGCGTTAGAAATAGGGGGGACAGGGGCAGACCCCTCCTTCACCAAAAATAAATAAATAATGAAGAGCATGTTCCTTATCATTTTATTTTGAATCCATGTGTTACTGAGACCAATTCGCTGTGCATGCAGCAGAGCCTGAGGACAAAACATATACCAAGAAAAGACTGTAGTCCTGTATCAAACATTTTATCATATGGATTATTTATTTTTATGCATTTATGTGAAACTGAACCATAAATAGGGGCAGCATGGTGGTGCAGTGGTTAGCACTGTTGCCTCACACCTCTGGGACCCGGGTTTGAGTCTCCGCCTGAGTCACATGT
>JAODJX010000119.1:10920556-10942971 GCA_026776945.1 Isichthys henryi | reverse complement strand
GATTCAGGCGAGACTCGAACCCGGGTCCCAGAGGTGTGAGGCAACAGTGCTAACCACTGCACCACCATGCCACCCCAGAATTATAATATTTAAAAATGACTTTATACCTTTTGTGGAAGTGTCTGTTTTATGTATTACTGTTCCTTCTAGTAACCACTTGAATGACACGACCCTTTCTCACACACACACACACACACACACTTTATTTTTATACCATCTGATATTTTTCATTGCAGTCATCTCTTGATGATCATTCTAGATCCTTTTCATTTGACAGAGTACAGACCTGTATAATAATGCTCTGTACTGTAATAAGGTACTATTACTGCATCTAATGTCTGTAATGTCTTACTGTGCTTAATCAATTAAACTGTACCACATGTAAGTATACCAAAATAACATTCTGTGTAATTTTCTAGATGAGAAACTTGTCAGAAGCAGACTTGACTTGAAGGCGTGACTTCTGGCTATGGGATGACTTTGACTGTGATTCATTTGCAAAACAAAAGGTGTTAATGGAGCTGAAGAGGAGGCGGGCAGCTTCGGGGGGGAGCCTAGTTTTTCCAGGGAAGAATACTATCGGTTTCTATGAAAAATCTTTAACAAGGCTCTAATTTCAATGTACATTTACAATACATCGATATAAACAGTAGTGTCATTGTTTTGTTTTGACTGGTTTACAAACAGCATCATTTCTTTATTCACTTGTCAAACAATAGGGGGCAGTATTCATCAATACAGTGATACCTTGGTTTGCGAGCATAATTTGTTCCGGAAACGTGCTTGTAATCCAAAGCACCTATATATCAAAGCGAATTTTCCCATGAGATATAATGGAAACTCGGATGATTCGTTCCACAACCCAAAAATATTCATATAAAAATGATTAATACTGTCATGCCCGGCTCATACGATCCTCGTGTGCCACGCCCCCTGATTATCCACGTGTGCTTCCCCGATCTTGCCCAGCTGTGTCCTATTATTTTCGCCCAGTCTTGTCTATTTGAGTCCACGTCTTGCCCTGGTTTTTGTCCGTCATTGATGTTAGTAGATGTCCGATGTATCCTAGTCTCCGTTTCCCTAATAAATCCCCAGTTTCCCCCGACTTCCTGCCCGCTTGCCTGCCCATCCGTCACCCGCAATCCTAACAAATACGAAATATAAAGGAAAAATACGTAAAACAAATTATCCTGCATTTTACCTTTGAAAAGAATCATGGATGGTATGAGGGAGACAAAACAGAGGAGAAGAGGAGGGTTATTTTGTAGGACGACTTTCACTATAACAGAATCACTGCCATCTGTTAACTCACCGGAATCTTTCTTTTTTTTTGCGACTTTAACAAGGAGCCTATCCAATGACAACTGCTTTTCGATTTCGCGGAAATGTGACATTGCATTGTCGTTAAACAGAATCATCCCTCGCACTGCTACGCCCTTATTCAGGTGGTGCTTTTCTACTAAGTTTTAACTATACGAGTGAGGAACACCGACTGAGATCAAACATGGGAGACGATTGCCCACAATGCCGCAGCAAGAGAGAAAGAAGAACCATCTGCTCAGTCGTGATCACGTAACACTAGGCAGACAAAGCGTATACATAATACTCGTATTGCAAGACCTCGCTCGTTTATCAAGTTAAAAATTTTTTTTAAATTGTGCTTGTCTTGCAAAACACTCGTAGACCAAGTTACTCGCAAATACTTTTAATACGGCACATTTACTTTACCTTACCTCTAAAGCCCCGATGTGGTCACTGCCTAATTTTTTACATAGCCATGGAGACCAGTAGATTCTGGGGCTCCAAATTTATTATCAGGATCCCCCCCCCCACACACCTGAGGAGCAGGAGGGTTGAGGTGACATTTTGTTGGGGGGCAAAATTTTTAATTTCAGGCACAACAGTCATAAGTATGAGCTGGAAGTGATGCTTAGCAATATAAGTGGATTAAGATCAGAATGTGTGTAACATACCGTATTACTGAGTAGCTTGGCCTGGTGGAGGTTTATATTGGCTGCTGTTTCGACCAGCATTTTATCACTAGTTAAATAGCTGATGTTTCGTTTCCATTGAATGACGTGGAAAAAAAATCCCCTCAGACTCACAGCCATCTCAAGGAAATGGGTGACACTGTTGATACTGGGCGTTAATCTTGCGTGTTCTGCCATGTGAATAGCTCTACTGTCAGGAGAGACTGATTAGCGGGCCATTTACGGTCATGGTGCGTGTTTGTACAACATGGAGCGCTTCAGAGTACATTATTAACTCATTTTCTGTCTCCTGTCAGAGGCAGCAGGATGAGCTCGGCCTACTTTACATGCCGTTGCTGAATGAAAGCTGGTTCGGTATTTGCCAGGTGACACGGAAAAATCAGTCAGGCAGTGCTGTTTAAGTAAGGTTAATTGTTTAACGAACCCCCCCTCCAATCACCACCATGCTTAATATAACACAAGCTGCTGCTGGAGTGATACTGAATCCAGAGGCTCGGTAAAGGGGTGTGTGGGGGGGGTGGGGAACCTCGTTTCGGGGACAGCTGTTGGGGACGGTGGATGATCCTTTTGTCAGGGTATGGTGCAGATGCGTCGGCGGACTGACAGCCGTGCAGCCGACGAGGGACGGCCCTGCCGAGGCGGTGGTGGTTATCCGTCAACAGGTGCCAGACCATGTACCTGTCGCCATGGCAATTGGTGCCTTATGTCCTCTCTTCTTGGAAAACGGAGGCTGCACACGTCATCCATTTAAATGCTGCAACCACTCCCCAGCCGCGCCACGCGATTTCTATCGTCGTGCCTCCGCAGCCTTTGGACCACATTAATGTTACGCGTGCCGCCTGTCAGGCAGCTTTAAGTGCTTTTTCCTGGTGTCAGCTCATGCTACCCAGTCATTCTTGGTGAAACGCTCACATCTTTCATCCTTGTGTCGTCTCTGCGTTTGGAGCCATCTGAGGCAGTTTGAATTTCACATCAGCAGTATCTCGTGGTCGCTGTGAGCAGCCTGGACCATGTGGAAGGTGGCTGGCCGTCCTGGGCCAGCCGCTGGTGTATCGTGGGGTCAGATGGGATGACCCCATTCCTCTTGGGGGACCCATTTCAGAGCTGGTATGGTTGCCAGTAACTGGTCAGGGAAGTAGAGATGGATCTGTAGGCAGGGCTGCTGAAAGAGCCCCAGTGTTTGCAGAGAGAAGCGATAAGGCCTGTGTGTGTGTGTGTGTGTGTGAGAGAGAGAGAGAGAGAGAGTGAGTTTGTTGAGTGGGGGGGCGCTTATTTAAATATAGATATCCACATTCCTTTCCTGACAGAGGCTGCCCACATAACCTAGTTGCTGCTTAAGAGCAGCTATCAGGGAATCAGATGTGGAGATAGTGGGGAGTGCTGGTCGAAGCAGGCGGGTGGGTGGGCGGTCTGTCAGGCAGCGTCTGAGAGGCTGCTGCATGTTGTGTGGGGCTGTTGTTCACGGCGCAGCATGGATGTGGGCTTCTCGCTGCAGGGGGGAGCCGCGGGGGCCGTGAGGATGGTGTTGGGAATGGCTGACAGCCTGCAGTTCTCCATCAGGCCCGAGCTCACCCTGGAGGAATGGGTGCTGACCAACAGCGAGGGCAGTGCGGAAGAGATGCCCACCATAGGGTACCGTGTGTGTGTGTGCGCGTGTGTGTCTGTCCTTACTGCGAGGGAAGGTGCTTTTGACTCTTAACATGGACAAGATATTAAAATGGTTTTGTACAACCCCCCCCCCGCCCCATTTTATGTTTTTGTACGCCCCACTTTACGTCAGTTGTACTGCACAGTTTTAATTAATTTAATTCATAAGGGGTGATTTACTCTTTAAATTCAGATAATTCACAGGATTATTGTGTGTGGCTTTCTGGCAAGACCTTGAGGTGGGAACGATTATCCTGCTGCAGCAGAAATACAGATGCTCTTGCGTTGTCATTCACACCGCTGTCAAATTGTAATGCGTTTGTCTTTAGATGATCAGTATTTTTTGTTTGGCTGAGTACTGGCACTGACCTCCGGTGGATGGCCGAGGATGAGGAGGGAAGGGCCTCTGTCCCTTAGCTTGCTGTAGCGTAATGGTGGAGTTTTCTGTTGGGGATGGGGGGACACTATATTATGTGGATGGCTGGTTTTTTAGCAGTAAGACTTCGGTCCTCCAACGATGGTGGTGTTGGGAGAGTTGGTATTGCCTTGTCCTTATCAAGTGTGTTTGGAGTTCCATTTGCGGGCCAGTATGGGTTGGTAGTTTCAGTCTGTAACAGTGTTTTCTTGCCCCCCCCCCCCAAAAAAAAAGGAACGATGACCTGAAGGAAATGCTGGAGAGCAACAAAGAGTCCCTGAAACTGGAGGCGATGAAAAGGATTGTGGGGGTGAGTGACGTTGGATGGTTGGTCTCTGAGGGTAGCCTCTGAAGGGCAGCCCGCCATGCTGATGCATCACCATCTCAAACACGTGGTTCTGAACCTGGGAGAAAGTGCTGATCGGTTAATATGCGCTGATTTGCTGCCTTTGCTGTTTTCACATCTCAGCTGATGTCCAGGGGGAGGAACGCTTCAGATCTCTTCCCGGCTGTCGTGAAGAATGTGGCAAGCAAGAACATTGAGGTATGACGGTCTCATCTGATGCATTCTCAAAAATGCATACCTCCTGCAAGTTCACGTGGAACATGATCTTTCAGAATGAGTAGAACCACTGCTCGTTTACTGACTGCCTCAGTAGTAACACTACCTCAAAATCTCGGCAAATAAAATGGTAATAAAAAATTCATTTTCCGACCATTGTGCATTGTGTTACAACCAAATTTTGCACGCCGGAGTGAGGCAGATCTTTGAAGTAGAATGTACGAAATACTAAAAGTTCCACATCATGGAGGTTTAAAGAAATTGAGTATGGAAGGCTGATTTGAAGTTGGAAGTACAGTCACGGTCACGCCTAGGCTACCGTGATTTTCACTTAACATCCCGGTTGTTGTAGCGGAGCTTGATCACTGAACGATGAGTGGTTGTAATTCATTTGCTCTTACAGTAAATGATATTACAAGACTAAGGAGTATTATGTGGGAAAATGGTAAGTAATAGTACTGCACTAACTAATTCTTTGTAAAACAATTTATCATGCCCAGTCGTCATATCGTCTCATTCGCTGACATTTGATTTCATAAGGGAAGTAAATCAAAGCACAAGCTTAGCAGGACACCAACCAAAAAAGATGGTCCATCACTGCTTCTGCTGTCCACAGCATTCTTGGAAATAATAGGTCAGTGTTTTTTAAAGTTATTTTTAAAAACGATCTGTACCTGAAATGCCAATTATATGGCGAAACCTCTGGCACTGCATGGTGAAGGCTTCCCGGTGACCCGGCGTGGAGCAGAGCCCAATGGATTCTGGGTCCAATGAGTCACGAAGAGCAGCCCGTGAATATCGATTAATAAATGAAACCTCTGGCAATGAGAGGGCTGCCCGTGTTCTGGGGGCCTAATGCGTTTCTATTTTGATTAGGCGCCAGGCAGGGCACCTCGTCGCCTCGCCGGGTAATTGGCGGCGTAGGGCCTGTGGTCATGTCCCGCGCACCCCTGCTGCTCGCACCCTCCCCCGCATCCCTGACGCCCCCTCCCCGGCCGCTAGGCCGGCTCGGCTTTCGGTGTGCTCCCTCCATCCCCAAAGTCCCTGGCCCCTGCCGTCTGACATTGATCGCATCTAATCAGAAGCGACTCAGGAACAAATCGAGTGTTTTGCTGCCTTCTGTGATTTAATATCAGGATGCTGTGTTCCTAAACTAGTGCGAAAACGGTTTGGGAACAGCAGCCTTGAAATGGTTTTTTTTTCCCTCTGCTCTCCTCCTACTCATCCTCTCCCTCCCTCACTCTCTCCATCCCTCCTCACCTGCCTGCAGTCCCTTCAAAGAGAAAATATCGCACAATCTATCAAGTACTTTATTCGCTTAGATTGCCGCGTTATGAGTGTTGCCGTGTTTCCTTAGTAGTGAGGGGGCGCACGTTCTCCTCTGGGTGCAGCGTTCGTGGGCCGTGGGCTCCCAAGGTCAGCTTTTTACTTTCTGATTTAATTGTCACTCACCCTTGAATGCTTTAAAGGCCACTGTCTTGTTTTAAGCAGGTAATAAGTTTACTGACCAAGCTGCCGACTGAAGCGCACAGGTCCCACATTACACTGCGGTTTCACTATTCTATTGATTTCTGTTTCCTTTTGTTTGCTTTTCGATGGAGGGAGAAAAATGGAGAAATTCTTTAAGGATATTTTGACTTTGTTTAAAAAATATCAGAGTGGTTTGTCAGTAGGCAATCACATAATTTTGAATAGAAATGCATTGTAATGGTCACATGATAATTTCATAGCTGCAAAGTTGTGCGCAACATATGGGTTGACCTTTTATGTGGTATACATGCATGTGGCTTGGCTTGGTAAACATGCTTGGGCTTCGTTTGAATTTAAGCGAAAGAGCTTTAGGCTTGTCAATAAAGGGAAACCTTCAATGATGATGATTAGATCCAGTCTTACTCTTATGATTTCATTAAAATTTCATTCATCCATCTGTCCATCCATTTTCCAAACTTGCTTCTCCATTCACACCTATGGACAATGTGGCAACTCCATTTAACCTCTGCATGTTTTTGGACTGTGGGAAAACCGAGGTAGCAGATAAAGTGTGGCCATTTGATTGTGTTTAAGCGAACAGTTGACTGTGAGATATATAGACATCCATCCATCCATCCATCCATCCATCATCTACTGCTTTTCTGGGTCGGGTCGCAGGGGCAGCAGTCCAAGCAGGGAAACCCAGACTTCCCTCTCCCTGGCCATGTTGTCCAGCTCCTCCAGGGGAATCTCGAGGCGTTCCCAGGCCAGCCGGGTGACATAGTCTCTCCAGCATGTCCTGGGTCTTACCCGTGGCCTCCTCCCAGTGGGACATGCCCAGAACACCTCACCAGGGAGGTGTCCAGGAGGCATCCTGACCAGATGCCCGAGCCACCTCATTTGGCTCCTCTCAATGCGGAGGAGTAGCATCTCTACCCTCCCGAATGACCAAGCTTCTCACCCAATCTCTAAGGAGGGAACCCATTTCGGCCACTTGTATTCGCGACCTCGTTCTTTCGGTCACTACCCACAGCTCATAACCATG
This sequence comes from Isichthys henryi, assembly GCA_026776945.1. Classification (NCBI taxonomy): domain Eukaryota; kingdom Metazoa; phylum Chordata; class Actinopteri; order Osteoglossiformes; family Mormyridae; genus Isichthys; species Isichthys henryi. The sequence continues at coordinate 10,935,841 of JAODJX010000119.1, read as the reverse complement.
CCTGAGCTGTCAAATGGGAACACAGTAGCAATAAATTGGTTGAATTCAGATTAACATTGAAGCTGTGAAGTTACAGAAATAAAGTTGCCTGATTTGTCCATAGACAATAGCACAAGAGTATTTACAAAAAAAAATCATGGCAAACCTTTTACATGCTAAAGAAATAAAACGATGTGGTTTATTTAAAAAAAAAATAAATAAAAAATCTGCTTAAATCTTAAAATCATAGTGTGTTTACTGATTAACCCCTTAATTAACCTCTTATTAAGCTTCTATTTCAGTAAATAATCGTACAAAATTAAATATTCATTTTCCTGTTAACTCTAAACATCTAATCCAGTTGCTTTCGAATGGGTAGCATTTATTAAAAAAAAAGAACAAGGAAATGTGGAAACTGTTTAGGGAAATATCAAGCATTAGAGCAGCGCATTGGGGCAGAGCTCAGCATAGCTGTCATTTAAGTTGGGGACCTGTGACGCGCTGGTAAGGTGAATTTAGCTAATTGAACTGATGTGAAATTTGCCCATATAACCATCTTTTTGTATTCTCTTCACTTATTATTTTTGCATGTGGAGTCTAATTTAGTTAATTCAGCTAACATAAAATTTGCCTGTGGATTTATCCTGTGTTTAAAAAAATAATTATTGGTTAGTTCTTGCTTTTAAATTGGCCTGTAAGTTATGTAACTGTTGGAAAGTGCATTTAAATTTTTTTGCATGTGCTAAGGGTGAAACTGGAATCCTTGGACTGCAGTAATTGACCATGTATTGGTATGTAACTGTAGCTTGGTACATTTCGTAATTTAGTTGGTGGTTGCAGGGATGTTATCTTACACAGTCTGTTCTCAGGCAGCCGGGTCAGCTTTCCTGTAGGACAAGGCGTGGTAAAGTTTATCCACTTAGATTGTGGAATGTGCTGAAATCCGGCTTCTCAGGAAACACCCTTGTTTACCTCTGTTTATAGGGAGCCCCATGAATGGAGGTGTTCATCATCTTTGTACAGGGAGTCAAAATGTTCAGGTTAACCATTTCCTCAAGACAATGTGTGGTACTCAGATTTATGAAATAGTTTAGTAATGAAATAAAATGAAGCCCCCCCCCCATTTGTACAAGTACAAGAATGGATGGTTTTTATAAAGCAGAGCAATGTAACCAATCACAGGCACGGGGACCAAAATAAAAAACATTTCAGTGGCAGCTGTAATACACATATTTGTCAAGGTAAACAGCCTGTTTCTCCAAACTGCGAATCATTTGACTCAAATTGAATGAACACAGCATAAAGACCAGGTCAAGAGGTTCACTTAGCGTTCGACAAAGCATTAGAATGTCTGAAATGCCTCATGTTGATGATTTCAAATGTCGTGCCATCATTGGTACCGGATGTGCCAGCTCCAGCATCACAAACCGCCACCGTGGAGGGATTTTCACACTGTTGTCCAGAGTATACAGAGAGTCATGCGATGAACAAAAGACATTCCAGTCATTGGCATTTCTGTGGCTGAGAACACCTTGTTAATGAGAGAGGTCAAAGGAGAATGACCAGACTCATTAAAGCTAATGGGAAATGCAACACAAGTGCAGCAATAACAGCTCAGTGTAACGGCAGCATGCAGAAAGACTTCTTTGCACACAATTCATTTACCCTTGGGGTGGTTCTGCAGGTAGTTGCTTCCTGCCTGACATTAGCTAGGTGTACTTTATATGACCACCGAGCCTAATATTTTCAACCGATTTCATTTTTCGCTAGGATGCCGTGCAAAAGTCTGTATAAGTTCTCTGAACAGTATGCTCCTTAGCATGTAGTAGTTTACCTAGAATATTTGTTCTTTAAAAAAAATAATCAGCGACTCTTCATAAATCGCATGTAGCTGTTAAGTCATTAAAAAGCTCTCATGACAGTAATTCACTTGGTGTTTAGAATTCAAATCAAATCCCTGTGCATGTAAATTAAATTTAGAAGTCGGTGACAGATTGGCACCGTGTCCGTTTTAAGTGAGTTACGCTGTTCATTTACCTCATAATCACACGAACGATGATTGAAATGGCAACGCAGTGCCAGTTCGGGGGCCCTTCACCTGTGGAATCTGCCCGCATTACAGCAGGGCCTGATCCCTGACCCGCAATCACAACTCATCAGGCGACTCGACTGAGTATTTGCGCAGCCTTTCTTCCGTGCTGATGGTGGGAGGGAACAATGGAAGGTAAACGATGGCGGGTAGACCCAGCTGGCCACAATGGCCACACCATCTGAGCAAGCTGCTTCTGTCAAGCCGGCCTTTTAACCTGTAATGGCTTTGTTACCCCGTCCGAGGAAAACAAGGGGGCCCGGCTGCCTTCGATTGCACGGGATCGCTCCGCTCCACTCGATAACGGCCGCGTCAACGCCTGAGGGAGAAGTGGGAATTCTAGCGGAACTCTCCCGAAAGCAAACGCTGGTGGTCGATGCTGATGGAAACAATTTATTGGCATGTATGGGGTTCATTATATATCTCTCAAAGTGCAATTTAGAGGAAATCAAAGTACCGTAATGGAGAGCGAAAGTCCTAGATGGATAACCTCTGAACTTGTGGTTTCCTTGGGATTGTTGAGAACCGTGTGTGCTTGTGTGTGTGACGTGCGCATTCGTGCATTTGCGTACTCACGTTTGTGCACATGTCCATTTATGTGTGTGATTCCTTTGCAGCTGAAGAAACTGGTTTATGTCTACCTGGTCAGATACGCGGAGGAGCAGCAGGATCTTGCCTTGCTGTCCATCAGCACTTTTCAACGTGGCCTCAAGGTCAGTCCCTGCACCCTGGTTCCTTCCCATAATGCTTTGCTGGCAGGGCCATGCCTTGTACACGAAACATTAATTTGAGCTGTGCATTCTTACTGTAAATCATAAATACTGAATCAGATTAAGTCAATAAATCAGAACCTTAGAGAAGAGGTGGGTTAAGTGTGGCATGGTGAGCAGCGGGTTGGTGTCATTTTTTACGATTACGAACAATATTTTTGTCTAGCATTGTCGCAGCTGCCTGTGACTTAATTTATGGCAAGTTTTTATTTCCGATAACGGCACGTCCCGTTTTCTGGAAACATATGGCCTGTGCGTGAGTGAGTAAATGCAATGACACAGCTGGTTGCTTCTTTAGCACAACCCCTAAACAATGTCTTATTTCAGCAGAGGAATAATGGTCTCTGGGAAAGGGTCAACCACTCACGCATGGAGCAGTGTTGTATCTATCCCCCATATTGTAACCGTTTTCAAAAAGCAGCATTTAAATTTGTGTTGCACTTTACGAAGTAGCATAGTGCTGCCACAATAGGAAAACCTCTTTATTTAGAAAGCTATACGACATTGGGAATACATTCAGCCACCGATGAGGTGTGGGTTTGTATTCTGGCTTGCGCTGCTTCTGTCCACCTGAAGGAGGAGTATTTTTACAGCGGTGGCCGGAGACGTCGATGTTTGAAAAGCGGCCTGCATGCTGTTGAAAGCCCCACGCCGAAAACCCATTTCAACCCCTGCTAGTTCTCAATCAGGCTTCAATTTATCTCAACATCTGGGCTTGGGGAAGTGTCTCGTCTCGTCTCCTGGCTGCGCGGGATCCATCGGCGTGGCCTCTCAGCAGCAGGCGGTCCCGGGTGGCCGGCCCGGGGGACACGGGGGTTAGGGAATCAAAAATGAGGCGGATCGATATGGCGGGTGAGCGAACGGCATGTTCTTGGCTTAGGTGGCATCCATTTCTGTCCACCTTGTGATGCGTTACGATAACCTTTGTATCTGCAGTGCAGGGCAGAGCATCAGGGCTGACCCCCAGTGATCAAACCCGGCAACAGCAAAATATTTAAGCGAGGTTTGGCTGACAGTTTGGCCACTACCACAAACGCCCCAGAAAAAGGTCGTGCAGGCAGGCGGCTCTGGAATATGCTGGATCCCCCAGCTATGCCACTCCGTCTGGGTACCGCTCTGCTTTACTTAGCCAGCCCCACCCCCACCCCTCCAATGACAGGACCCGAATCAGCTGATCCGAGCCAGTGCCCTCAGGGTCCTGTCCAGCATCCGTGTGCCCATCATCGTGCCGATCATGATGCTGGCGATCAAGGAGGCAGCTGCAGACTTGTCCCCGTACGTCAGGAAGACCGCTGCCCACGCCATCCAGAAGCTGTACAGGTAACCAAAGCCCGCCATCTTCGCTTTGGCCTTACTTCTTCTTCTGAGTGTCATTTTGATGCGTCTGCACTCTTTCTGAGAGGATTATGGCAGCAGTAAATGTACTCTGAACGTCGTCTGAAAGTGTCTACAAATATGTTCCTCAGTTTTTTTTTTTTTTTTTTTAATTTCAAATGTTTCTTTTATTTTTAGTCTTGACCCTGAGCAAAAAGACCATCTGATTGAGGTGATTGAAAAATTGTTGAAGGACAAAAGCACAGTAAGTATAGTAGAAGGCTAAACAAACCTTTTTTTGTTTAACAACAAAGCTTCTGAATGCAGGTAGCACTCTTAATCTGTTTTTGATTGTGATGTTCGGATGGTACAATCTTTTTTGTATGTTTGCATTTACGTCAGTTGGACACATGGGGGAGCTGTAGTCAAGCTTTTCTTCCCTGTAACATTATTGTTGGCCACTATTTACCTGCTAAACAGAAATGTGTATTACTCTCATTAAGTAAAACAAAGGCCCACTTGGAAAAACTATTAGCATTAATAATAAATAAAGCAAATAAATAACTAGTCAGACAATATGTATGTTTCTGTATGAATAAAATATTTCATTACCCTTTGAACTCAAATACATTGTCAACTTGTGAATTGACACCCATTTACTGCAATCTTTTCGTCCGGAAAAAAGACATTCAGTATCTGTGGTGGGTCGTGCTTTGTCACTATAATGGACAAGGTGTAGGTATTGTTTGTCTGCGTGTTTTCCCTCTGTTTTTCTTGGACATTCAACCCCCCCAAGCTCATTGCTCCACCAGCCTGCACACTGAATCTGCCCAATCTCATTCAGTGCTAAAACCTAGAGCGTGTGGACAAATCTCACGGTTCAGAAGCACTATGTTGGTTTGGTGATGCTGGGGAATCTCTCACCCATCCAGGTATCACCTTGTGGCCGACATTCATACCTGTTTCTACACTCAGCCAATTTTTTCATGGTGCCCCTCCATCCCTCCCATCAACGAATTTCACCATGGCATATATGCCATATGCTGCTGTATAATGTCTGGACAGTATGAAAAATTCAATACTGCCCAAGCGTACCTGTTACATATGCCAGACTTCCTTCATTTTAATGTTTTAAGGTCTTAGTGTTGTGTAGATAATGCAATGGAGTCCTTGCATGTGACCTTCTTGCAGTGCTACAAAAATACAAGAAAATAAATAGGTGATGAAAATAACACTTCAGCAACTCTTAGCATTAGCATGAGATCTGTTGTGATAGAACCTGTGAAATAAAGTATCAGAGCATTCCTTGTACCAGCATTTGCCAGGCAATTAGCTTTTGTGCTGGATAAACAGCCTAATTCCCTACAGATTAAAAAAAAATAACTATGCCTGAATTTTTAGTTTGTGGACTTTTTGAAGTCCACATGCTATATTGCCTCAAACATTGTTCAGCACTGGAGGTGAGTTATAATTTTTGTACCTTATACCAGCACTCCTATAGCATGCTTCTACCAGGGATGAATAAAGTGTGTTCTGCATGTATATCCATTATCATGCAATCATAGCATATGTGATAGCAATGATGTGTATCCTGCTGCCTTCAGTGTGACTTGACTGGCATTGCTGTCATTTAAATTCCTGTCAAAGTTTGATTATTCCTATTGATGGATTTGCCTAATCCAGTGGCACAGGAGTTCAGCTATATCAACATATACTAGAATTTGGGTGGTTCAAAATTGAGTTTACATATAATTGTGGTGCTCGACTATAGTCGAGGATATTGTATTGATTAATTTATTTGTAAATCAGCATGCTAAAGTATGTCTTTTACTAACGTCTTTCAGCATTTATGACCATCGGCTAACGCCATTTATGTATGTAGAGCATACAGAATTCTCTTGAGTCACTAGCAGTGTCATTTTTAGCCACCTTGTCCTTAACTGCAGTGGTACAGTGATGGTTGGCAGCAATGCTTGCGTTACTTTGGACAAACTGGGTTGCCAGCATCCTATTAGCATGTTGTGTAGAAGTATTAGCTTGTTATGGTAGGTAGCTGCTCATCTAAATGTTAACAGCAGGTCCTTCTGAAAAGGCCGAGCAGGAAACGGGCTAATGGGGTTTGCGTCTGCACTCTGCAGTTAAGATGATGCACTCTTTGCAGGTTTGGGTTGCTGTGAAACACTGACGTAAATAGGAGGGATAGAACGTAATGGTTTTTTCTTGTCTGGGTCATGGGGAGGCCGTGGGTCTTACCCCAGATAGTGTGGGGCATAGGCGAAGGATGCACCCTGGACAGGAGACCCACCGAGAAATTTAACTAATTTAGAGATGCAAATGTAACTAATTGCGTGTCTTTGGACATTAGAAACCTACACAAGTGCGAGCGACATGCACACGGAGAGGGGAGGCAGGATTCAAGTTCAGGTTTCCAGTTTGCCTTTCAAGTGGAAGACAAACCCCCAGTTCCCAGCATGTGAAGCACAATGCTACTCACTGGGCCACTATACCATCCGCATAATAGATTAATTTGCTTGATTAAAGTAGTGGCTCCATTACAGTGGTAAACTCTAATATTTCAGTTATTTGTTGAGATATTTCTTAAGCACAACATAGAGAGACCGTTTGCTTTTTTTAATGCTATTGACCAATGATGTTCAGTCTTTGGATCTTTAACATCCCACCCTAAATGCAAGCCAGCTATTAATTCGCATTGATTATGTTCCGTGAATATAGGTTTGGTGTCTGTTATATAATTTGCACAATATCAAGTGAGTGAATTTCAAAGGAATTTCACAAGGGCATGAAACACATTTGCCCCCCCCCGCGGAGCACATTTCACAATCAATTCCACAGAAATCAATGTCCTCTCTCTGAACGCCCTTCCACTTTGCAAAGAGTCGCCGAACAGGGGCAGGCCGAGCTTAGGGGCCTGAGGCACAGCGGGGGATGGGATGGTTCTAACCTCCACTGTAGTTCCCTTTTACATCTGTCAGGCCACAGAGAGGGACTAGCTTTTGTTTCTTTTTTTTTTGCTCCACCTTTTTCATTCGATTAACGAGAGCTGACAGAGCAAAGCCAGGTTGGGCTGACAGCTTGCAGCTCGTGTAATGCATCCCTTCCCTGTGTTAATTTCATCCCGGTGACAGTCATTTTCAAGATGGATGCCGGGCTTCTAACACACCCCCCCCCCCCCACCAAAAAAAAAAACATTCTTCTTAACTGATGTAATAGATATGGAATCTGCATTTTCTTCACGTCTCGATTTATTTATTTTTTTGTGCCAATTGGTTAGTAATTTCTGTATAAACAAACAAAAAAAGAGCATGCAAATTTGTGTGTGTTCTTTGAACTGTGAAGTAGCTGAATAGGATGCCATGTTTTCTCCAGAATCCGTCTGTTTGGGTGCCTCCATGCCAGCATGCAGATACTGTAAATTGGCTTCACGGCAGCTTGTCTGCGAGCAGGGTGGTGGATTTCACAGCCACGTCATGAAGGGATATCAAAATTAACGTATGAAAAATGGTCCTCATACTAGATGCATGATATGTTTAGTTAAGGGTTTAACTAAGAGTGATCACCTCTTCATATAAAGACGCACTTTCTGTTGGTGGTGGGGGGGGGGGGGCAGTAATGACTCAGAAGGTGTCACCCGGGGTCGTCATTTGGCACCTATTAGGAGGTGCTGTTGTGTGTCGCCTTTTGTTTGTGCATGTATTCTCATATCAGAGAATTTTTTCTTTCTCAAGAACAATACTTGTTATTCTTCGATTTATTCTTCCGGTTTGTGGTATTTTTTTTCCCAGTCCTCCGTGTGCATTTTTTTTTTGCATGGTCAGCGATAGTGATTTAATTGAAGGTAAAGTAAATGCAATTTGTTGTAATACAGTCGTAATACATTAACTTTGATGTACCTTTTTTTTTTTTGTTTTGTCTTTCTCAGCAATATATCCGTGTAGCGGATATGCAGGCGTCAGTATTTATTTACATGCATATATAACGCGCAAGTTTTACTCCAGTCTATTGTGAATGCGCTTGAGAAGTTTAAGGTAATTAGTAGCACGTCTAGTCCATCTTGCGGTGTGAGTTTTGAATCAAAAGTTTGGGTGGGTTCCTGCCAGAGTATTGATTTCAGAGGTCACTCTGGGGTAGTGGGTGGGCAGATTTGGGTTGGGGGTGTTTAGTGTCGCCAAGGGAGGAAAACACTGAGTTTGTGCAGATGTTTCATTGTGATGGATCTATTATCCCGCCATTACAAGATAAATGAGCGATCTCTCCTATTTCCCGTGCCTTCTCGAAATTGAAATAAGAAGGGGGGAATATCATTGGGGCCGTATGATTAGGGTAGGTGGGACGGCCATTAATTCCGAAGCGAGCGGCATCGCTGGCAGCCTGGGCCAACCCGGCGACGCATTATCAATCAAACCTCAGCAGTCCTCCAGTGATGACCCAGCACTCTCAGGTTTCCGCCACCTTAATTAGAATTCATGGCAAAATAGATGCGAGGAAGCATTTTGTACCCCTCGTAATTTTATAGGAAATTTATTGTTATTAGAGGAGCCATTTGCTTAGTGTGATTTTTTCCATTACCGGCTTGTCAACTAGCATAGATAATCTCGAGAAAATATGAACTCCATAGATAGCGTGTCAGGTTTGTAGATGGCACATGTAGTTTACCTTGGAACAGCGCTAATGGGCGAAGTCCGCACCAGGGAGACACGGGCAGAGACAGATGGGTCTTGCCCATTACCCAGGCATCACATAGGAGGAGGAAGGTGAGCTGGGAGTGCTGGGTCGCACGCTGACGCGGTGCGGACTCGCAGTAAACGTTGGACTTCAACCGTTTGTGTTTGCGTCAAGCCTGAATTGCAACCAATTTGGCAAAGGTCAGTTCATGATTTAAGCTGTTTTGTTCATGAGATCGTTCAATAAAAATCCATAAACGGTCAAATTAACCTGAAACACAAGTTGATAAACTTGTATTTGCTGAGGATCATCTACAAAAATATGACCATTTATCTTTGAACAGTGTTTTGCCTGATAGACTAACTAGATTTGTGTTTCTACATTTGCATAATAAATGTAATGCCACTAATAATAATAATCAATATAACATGTTTGACCTAGTTTTCTAGGTGAAAGAAAACAACACGGTGAGTGGAAAAAGTATCGCAGTTGTTTACCTTGAAGCTACCTACTTCGCCAACATGGCCGCCTATTAGTTATTCAAACGGCATCTGTTTACTCACAATGCTGGCGTGTGCACGGCTGCTCGTTACCGGAGCCCATAAATGCGGGGCCACGTTCGCACCTGATGGGAAAGTATGTTAGATCTCTTGGGTGGGGGGGAGATGGGGAGGGATGGGGGGGTCGGTAATGGGGAGACAACATTCCGAGCTTCTTCCCCTCTCACCGTTTAATTCCGTTTGCATATTAATAAGCTCGTATCCATCAGCTGCCAGGAAAATAGTGGAATCACAGACTTCTTGAAATCTTCGACAGAATGCGGCAGCTTCGTAATATATAGTTTAACTAGATCACCCCCCACCCCACCCCCTTTTGTTGTCTGTATGAATGTACCATTAAATCGGACACAGACTGGGGTGACACGTCAGCTGGGGCGAGACGTCGTCTGAACGATGCTCTTTGTTTTTTGCCTCAGTGGGGGAGCTAAGTGACAGGTTTGTAGACGTTCAAATCATTAGGGCGACGCTCTACTGGCGGCTGAATGTAATTACATTTGTTAGGATGCAAAATGCTTTAATTAACTTACCTAATTAAAGTGTCCTTTTTTTGTTTGGGATCTAATAATTGTTTTGTTTTTACTCCACTGCCTAAATTGACACTGCGGCTGTTTTGTATGTGGTTTTATAGTCTACTCATCACTGGTGATGCCCTGCCTTATGGTCAAGATACATGGTGTTCCAGATTGTATCTTCAAATAACAGCTGTAGTCCTGGCGAGGAATACAACATGTTTTTTGTTTGTCTGTTTGTTTGTTTTGTGTATGTATGTGTTTATAATGATATATACTTATACATGTGGTTTTGTGTTTTATGTATATTCATGTGCATGTACAGTGATTCGTGTCTCTTCATCATGTTCATTTGTTTCAGGAGACCTTGTCCTTAGTAGGCACACACAATCTGTCAAATAAGCTGTTGTATTCCATTTAAGCCAATAGACAGAGTATTCACCCTGCAACCCCCCCCCCCAGCTTGTGGCAGGCAACGTGGTGATGGCCTTTGAGGAGGTATGCCCGGACCGCATCGATCTGATCCACAAGAACTACCGCAAGCTCTGCCACCTACTGGTGGACGTGGAGGAGTGGGGCCAGGTGGTCATCATAAACATGCTGACACGCTACGCCCGTACGCAGTTCCTCAGCCCATGGAGGGAGGTGGGTCACCCGGCGGGGGGTGGGAGATTCGGCTTTTCGATACCTGGGGGGGTTGGTCCTTTGCTACTCAGCATTAACGAAAATCTGCCCGTCCTACAGCCCGTAAGGAAATGTTTTTGAAGGTGCACAATGATGCTTCACTCTGCTTCTCTGTTTCAGTTGGTACTCCAGTCTCTGTTCAGTTATTTAAGTGCTTGAAAGGCGTAATATTCAGATTTAAACCGTTCCTGTCTCTTTTGATAATGCCTCATTTGTGTCTGTCTCTATAAAGCCACCCCGGAAGTGTCTCAGGTAAGGATGCAGAAATGGAACAGTCAGTCATTTGAGTGAGCTTTGCCTGAAATGTCTCTAATAACATGCAGCCAATGCTGCCACATACTGTGCATTCTTATACCTGGGAGGCATAACTGTATTCCTTTTTAAACCTCCCCCCATTTCTGTAGCCTTGGCTGTCCACATTGTACACCCCACCCCCATCACATGGGTGCTTTCCAAGTGTGCACTTCCTCTCTCACTATCTCTACACACCAAGTGCCACTTGGTGTCTGTCGTCCCCCATCAGTCTAGTGCCCTTAGGCGAATCGTTCCCACCAGCAGCATCTCCCATCCAAATAGTTCTCTTCTGGTTCCTCTATAGGTTCTTAAGTTTTTTGTTTTTTTTTTTTTTTTGTTACAGATATTGTAGATGCAGACGTTTTGCTTGACTTTCTGGTGGCTGAGGCTTGTCTCGGCTCCTGTAGGATGTGCTGAGACGTGAATGAGGTGCTGTGATAATGCCAGTGAACATAATTTAGGAGGCTTAACAGCTCCCCCTAATGGCGATGGTAGCTGCTGCACCTTTAGCTGTGATTAATTGCGTTAAATGACCTGCTGCATAGCAGAAAAGGGGATCTTCCAGACCTTTTTTCCCCAAACTAGTCTTAGTAGTCCAAACTTTAGACTCCATGCAATTTGGCTTGTCCTTGAGGAGCCCTACCCCACCTAGTATGTAGCATTTGAGGCCTATGGAGTCTCCAGACCTTCCAAGGATATGCTGGTTGAGGGGGAGGGTCCCACATGCCATTGCTCTCGTAAAGTGACATTTTATGATAAATAGCGGATGCCGAGTGAAAGCTGATTACACAGTGTACTCGAAGATTTGGCGCGCCATCGGAGAGAAGACCGATTGACTTCGAATTTACATATTAATGAGAAGATTTGTTAAGAGGCTGCTTGAGTATAAGGAAATAAAAGGATATTCATAGGCTGCGACATTTATAAATAAAGCTGATGCAGGAAAAATGGAAATTAAACCTTTTCAGCTTAGCACCAACTCTCAGCGCAGCGCGGCATTTGCAATTTAGTCTTCTGAAATTACTCGACTCTGGGGCAATGATGAGCTAGTTACGTTTTGCATATCTCCAACTCGCTTTCTTTTGTTTTCCTGTTCATACAATCAGCAAAACAAATGACCTTTTTCCTCCGCTACTTCCGTTTCTGCCCGGAGGGTAATATGCAGTTGAGGGAACAGGTTGAAAGTTTTTACTTCATAAATACTCTCTTAATTTACTAGAAGACCTTCTCATTTTATTTTTGTGAAGATCAACACTCTCCGAGGATGACTTATGTAAATGCACGCAAGCTATGGTGTGGTGTCCAAGTTATGTGTCTACAGACTGATTCCCCTCCCCAACCTTATCATGCCTTGTGGTCCTGCACTGTGTTATGGGGGATTGGTGAGCAATTTGCAGAATGAGCTGTGCAATCTGAAGGTCGCTGCTTTTCACCGAGCCGTCAGTTTTAACTCGGGAAATTAGTGCAAGCGGCCGCACTTTCATGGACCTCGCAAGCAGAGAGGAGAGAGGTCACATGTAAAATAAAGCCAGAGGTGCCCGTGGTCTGATAGGCCCGCATTCGCTACATTGTCCTAAGCTTGTTTCAGACAGTGGATAGATTGGGTCAGCCCAGATCTACAGTCATAATCTGTGTCAGAGAGGGAGCTCGACGCTTTGGCGACATGAAAGGTGAGAGTGCAATGGAGAGTGTAACCAGATTGATCTGGTCACAGTCTGTCTCAAAGGAAAGATATACCTCTTAATGAAGTGTCAGGAATCTAGCAGCAGACCTATGAAAGCAGTCTTAGCTCAGTGCCCAGGGATCTAGTACTACGCCTCTGAAAACAGATTTAGGACATTGTGCTGTGGTTCTACCACTCCTGATGGTAGAACTTTAATGCAGTTTCCAGATATCTGGTATTAGAACTCTTGGGATCATGGCCTAGTACCAGATCTCCTTGGGGGCGATTTTTAGTTCAGTGTTCTACGGTTTGGTCAAGCTTAAAACATAGAGTATGGATCATGTTTTGGCAAGTAATTCAATTTACCAGTTAACCTCCTTAATGAGGCAGTAACACGCCTCATCTCGCATTTCTGCTGTTGATAAGACACTAATTTAAGTAATTCGGTGCTGTGAGCTGTTTCCCACAAAACCTCCTTGATCATCCACGGTATTTTTTGGGCGACTGATGCTGTATGAACAACAGGTGTCACCGAGTGCTGCTGCTTCCCAAATGTTCCCCCTTCCCCAGTAAACTTCTTTCTAAATGATTCCTATAATGTGCAGATTCATTGAAAAGACGCAATTCAGCGTAAAGTAAACCTACATTTGTCGGCCTATACGTCTCATTTTGTGTGTAATTTTTCACTACTTAATGGTTCATTATCTAATTACAGTGCAGTCTGTCTGTAGGAAGGAATTATTGAATTGCTATGCAGTATAACTGTGGAGGGTTAGACGGAGGAAAAAGAGCCAGTGATGGTAATAATGAACAAAGGGCTGTAATGGGTGCTGAGGTCGGAGTGTGTTGAAGAGTTTGGTGGTATGAGGAGAGAAGCTGGACACTGATGGCCTTCATAGACTGCAGGAAGCTCCATGTTTCTGAGCTCTCCTGACCACTTTGACATCTGAGTTAATGGACCTCGTATGGCTAAAACGGAGACCTATTGAGGAAATGCGTTGTTTAACTAGATACGTTGGTGACAGAACAAATCTGTCCCTTCTACCGTTTTCCACTACCCCTGCGTGTCCCTCGCTCTGCAAAGCCAACATGAAACTAAGTCAGCCAGTCTTATAGTTACTTGATCAACTACCTGTAAACTGGCATCGGCCCAGCCTGACTGGGAATAAAGGTGAGGAAGTTACCCAGCAGAAATGTGACTGACAGACACGCAGCAGCGCTGAGAGGTCGTTCCCGTTTTTCTTTTTCGCTTCTCGGCAGGGAGAGCCGCCCCTTCTGCGTGCTGATGGCGTGCTGTCATTTCCACGGCTGGCTAATGCACTTTGAGGGGCCAGCATCTGTAAGCCGGTAATTACAAATGCATTCAGAGCAGCATCATTAAAGCTGTCTGTAAACAGAAGAATAGAAATGAAATGGGGGGGGGGGGCATGACTGTCAAGGGTGAGCAAAAAGCTTTCTAATGCCAACTTTCAATAGCAGAAGCAGTGTTTTGTGTTTTAATGTCTGCCCCTGCTTATTTATTTTGAGTTTTGTTTTTGCATTTTTAAGCATAATAAGTTGTTTATTTCATTTGTTAATTTAGTGCGGTGGCTGCGGGTAGCACTGTCTTCCACACTCAGTACTGTGGTTTTCAGCCTCAGTCCAAGGATGTGCAGTTAGGTGAGCTGGTGTTTGTAAATTGCCCATGATTCTCTGGGTGTGTGTGTGTGTGCCCGACCTTCCAGGGTGTTACCCACCCCTTCTGCCTTGCGCTCCCGGTTCACCCCTGACCCTGTCCTCTTGCATGATGGTTATTGGTTGATCAGAGATTCCGAATGATATGCTTGGTGCATTTAGTAAGGTATAATAAGCAATGGACTCAATTATTTTTTCCTGACATTCAAATTCCATCAGCGACACAAAGACAAGGTCCGCTGCCCACGGAGGGGAGGGGGGGCGGGAGGTGCGCCTGGGAGATTTCACCGAAATGGGGGTGGTTACTCGATCGATGACTCGAATCGTGCGGTCCACCGATTGAGTACCCCCTGTAATACATCATGGACAATGCTTTTCACCGGATTTTACGCACAAAGAACAAGTGCATTTGTGCATTTTCCAGGATACCCAGTTCGATGAGAACAGCGAGAAGACCTTCTACGACTCTGAGGAGAAAGACAAGGCCGACAGCAGGCCCTATGTGATGGATCCAGACCATCGGCTGCTGCTTAGGAACACCAAGCCCCTGCTGCAGAGCCGAAACACTGCGGTGAGCCGCGAGATGCAGGGGCTGGCCTTCGCTGTTTTTATTATGGCGCTATAGCCTGCTGTTAAAACTTATTAAGCTAATTAGGCTTATTAAATTAACAGTAATGCTGCTCTCAAGACTTTGCTCTTCTGGTCATTGTGTATTTTTAGTACACAATGATAATGCATGTCTGTAAGTTAATGACATTTTAAAATGATGGTTCTTATAAGTTTTGTCATTCATACCAATATCCTACCATTTTAGAAAGAACAGCGCCCCCAGCGGAGACTTTTGTTACTACAAATAGTCTCCATTGCAGTGATGACACAGTGTGTGGCTCGTCTTTCCATCCTGCATGGTCCAGATTTAATATGGGGAATTAGAAATCCGCTCAGTCTGTTCTGTGCTTAGTTATAGAAGGAATGTGGGGGGGGGGGGGGGGGGGGGGGGGGGGGGGGGGGGGGGGGGGGGGGGGGGGGGTTGGTTGTGGGGTGGGGGGAGGGGTGCCGCGGAGGG
>JAODJX010000119.1:10906336-10920546 GCA_026776945.1 Isichthys henryi | reverse complement strand
CCCCCCCCCCCCATGAATAGTTCTGGCAGAAAGAGTAATGTACTTAATGTATTACTGTGCACACAGCACAACCTTACATTTCCATATCTTGGGATAAGGGCAGGGCAAAGAGGTTTCATTCCTTTTTATTTAGATGTATTTTTTGACATGGTTACTTAAAAAAAACAAAAACAAGCGCAGTATATTTGAAAACTTTCCCTGGATTTTACCACATTAACATGTTTGATATAAATGAAAAGGAATATGCAGCCATGATTTTATTTGATAATCATGTCTTGCTCTCAACATTACAGATTAATTAAGCAGTTTTTTTGAGGGGTAGACAGCCGCTGCCTTTGTCTTGAGTAGCAAATCCGTTGTGCCTGTGTAGTGTGTGCGCTGCTTAGAAATGTCTTGGGAGGCATCTTAAGTTTGGATGTTGGTAAGAGAAGGTCATCTTCCCCTTCTAAAGTGTCGTCATGCTGTGTGGCAGAGCTCCATGTAGAAGGTACAGTAGGCCACTGTGAAAGGAATGTCAGTCACTTTTGCCTTTGTAATACCCCCCCGGACTGACTGACTGGAGCCTTTCCGGCCTGCGCTCAGGTGGTGATGGCAGTGTCCCAGCTGTACTGGCATCTGGCCCCGAAGCACGAGGTGAACGCCGTCACCAAGTCGCTGGTCCGGCTCCTGCGTAGCCACAGGTAGTGCCTTTCGTCCCCGGAACTACGGGACTAGGGCTAACAGTTACCGAGGGGGCAGGTTTCCATCACACCAAGTGTTGAATCTTGCAGAATGCCTTATATTGCAGTGTGCTAAATTTTGTCCATATTTAGTGCTATCAGATAAGAGGTTAACCTTTTATTCCACATTTCTCCCAATTTTAATATTGGTCACTGCTAAGCTTGGTCACTGCTTAGCTTAATAAAATGACTGTGCCTATATCCCACTTCAGTCACACAGTTATGTAAGTGTATTTGAGGTAAATATGGTCTATGGGGCTTAGTTTTGCTAATTGTAAGGGCTATGGGTAGTCAGTATGCTCCTGAAAGTGAAAGTCTTAAGTTATTCTGTCCTTTGAGGCTAGGATTACAGTAGCTGACTGACTTGGGTGAGAATCACCTTTGGAGCCCTGACTGGGGTTTATTGAGGGGATTGACACTGTAACAGGTGAAGCTGGTAACAGCCAGTGTGCACTCATTAGAAGCCACTTCATACCCACACGCTGGCTCCACACCGAGAAATTTGGCCAAATGTGGGATTTTAATTGTAAACCTGATTTATTATAGCTGTTCTTCATTTTTTTGTATGATTTTTTTAGATCTAGTTCCAGCAATTGATTGCAGTTTTAGCTTTTATTTGGGAGAAAGTCTTGACAGCACAGTTAAAAAGACATCAGAGTTATGTTCTGTATATCTTAAGGGTCTTCCAAATGCTAACCACTAATACTTTGCCTTGTGTCCTACAGAGAAGTTCAGTATATTGTTTTACAGAACATTGCCACCATGTCAATTCAGAGAAAGGTAAGGCCCTTTTTTTTATTTTAAAGATACTTCCTCTAAAAATGACATTTATCTGTTAATTCTTGTGTGTCATGGTAGGCATCTGCACCAGTGAATATGCTAATTTTGTTATGATGGAAAATGACAATTCAGGTCTTCCTCTTCCTGGTTTGTGAATTGCAACTGGTCATCGCCTGTGTTTTCACCATATGCTTAGCTTTCTGTTTTATGATCTACCTCTTTGGGGTGCCCAGTATACCACTACTCTGCTGTCAGGTTAGCAAGACCAAAGCTAAGCAAGGGTGAAACACATTGAATTTGTTTCTCTGTTGTAACTAAGAACCTAGACT
Organism: Isichthys henryi; assembly: GCA_026776945.1. Taxonomy (NCBI): domain Eukaryota; kingdom Metazoa; phylum Chordata; class Actinopteri; order Osteoglossiformes; family Mormyridae; genus Isichthys; species Isichthys henryi. Next base: position 10,918,718 of record JAODJX010000119.1, on the reverse strand, counting down.
AGAGCACTGACTTAAGGTGACTTCTGCAGAAAATAGTGATGCTTAGAGGTGTGCCCCAACCTTTGTGATAGATGTAGTAGCACTTATACTGTACCATACCAACTATTATTAGATTAAAATGTCAACACAAGTTATTGCACAAATGCCAGCTATAGATATCAGAATAAAAGTTAGCTGACGTGTTTCCTGGCCTTACATCAAGGAAGAATCTGTGCTATGGAGCAAACACTCATGTCCCACAGGAGACATTTCTGCTGAGCCAAATGATGAGATTTGTGCACTTGGCTCTGTTTTGCTTTCATGATATTACTGCTCCGAAGGGGGAATTTTATGTACATCGTTTGACTGATTGTGATGTCAAAGTAACTTGGTTGAAACCTTTGGATTTGTCACGTTTTGTCATACTTAAGACGTCGATGGAAACACAAACATGGCTTTCTGTGGCTCCTCAAAGCAAAGCCAATGTTGAATGCAGAACTGGAAGCTTCAAAGAGCTTGACGAACCTAGTTTTTTATGTAAATACCACAGCATAACAATTTTGCTTTTACTAGTTAAATATATTATGAGGAAAATGCCAAGAATACCAAGTGGCAAGTGTGGATATTGAGATGAATGAAACGCTGCTGATTGTGCAAAATACATAAATTTTACTCTTCATAGACTGCTAAATGGAACTACAAATGCTGTTGAAATAAGCAATTTTTCTGAGTAGAAAATGCCTGTTCTCTGTTAAGATGCCGGCAGTAATTTCCTTCGAATGTGTGTGAAATTGTCTTATGAGTAGCACAAGGAAGTTAATGTAATTTTTGGATGGAATTCCCCTTTAATGTAACTAAGTGAGCGTTCAGACAGTGTTGTGTTGAATCTATCCCTTCAATGAATCCTTAATGCATTCACTTTCTGATAGAATATTTTAAGCCATGATGAATCACTATGAATTATCATTGTTAAGCAGTTCCTTTAGGCTGTTTTCTGAATGCACTTTCTCAGGTTCAAAAAAGGTGCCCTGTATACATATTTATACACGTATGCATTCACTCAAAATGCAGTGCCTACCTGGGAATTTTTACACGTTTAAAAATGTAAAATGTATTCAGTTCAGCGTGTTTCGCTTTAATTATTCCCATCAGGGCATGTTTGAACCTTTCCTGAAGAGCTTCTTTGTGAGATCTACAGATGCTACCCACATCAAAACCCTGAAGGTAATTGCACTGCGCTCTCCCTGCACTAATCTAACTTTTTAATTAATGCAAATTAAGAAGTTTAAATGAACTTCTGCAAAGCTTTGTGCAATGTTTGAACTGGAGGTAATCTGTGTAGTCGGCTATGACAAACCCCCACAGTGCCCCAACACAGGCCATGGCATTACACATATGAAGCTATTTTGGGGTAAGGAAAGTACATTTTGACTGCAAAGGCAAGTAAAATGCCTTTATATCCATATGCACAATATGACATGCAGCCACTGAGATTCCTATGGTGCTGGCGTGTGATTTAGAGCTATGGAACATTCCATCTCTGCAGACTCTGATACTGTAAGTTCACTCAAAGTGAAATCTCTGATTCAAGATCTGAATATTTTGGTGTGAACCAATATGAAGCATCTTGTGCACTTTGGGATCAGAAACAGCTCCCAGTAAGTCTGTGTTGGGGGAGGGGGGACGACTTATTTCCCTTATGTCCTCACATCTGTTTTCTTAGCTGGAGATCCTAACAAACCTGGCCAATGAGGCAAACATCTCCACCATCCTCCGGGAGTTCCAGGTAGGCACGTTTCCATTGTCTCTCTCTCTCTTCCTCCCTCCCTCGGTTAAAGGCCGCCCGCCTCTCTCCTCTCTTTGAGTTCGCCTCACGTCTGTCCGCCAACACTTTATCATTATTGCAGTTCATTCTCGTTGGAATTGATATCAGTCCTTTCTGAGTTGCACTACATGGTGCAAAAATATTGATTTATTCCCCCCTGGCTGCCCGTTCACTTATTTTCCCCTTTCCAGACATATGTGAAAAGCCAGGACAAGGCCTTCGCCGCCGCAACCATCCAGGCGATCGGCCGGTGCGCGACAAACATCGCCGAGGTTACCGACACGTGCCTCAACGGCCTGGTCCTGCTGTTGTCCAACCGAGACGGTGAGGGCGGGCCTCCTGGGTGGTGCTGGTGCAGGCTGAGACCCGGAAAACTCTTCTTAGTCTTACTCCACCTTCATTATGCTCGTAGCTGTAGAATAACCTGTTAGTTCCTCTGCATGGTGCTGTCCGTCAGCGTAAAATGTGATCATGCTAAAGTTTGCAGGTCTGGTCGCCAGTGGAAGCTGGTAGCTTCAGTGATGCTTGACACAAAAATAAAACTGGGGTTTTTATGCAATCAAATGCCTGGCTTCGTAGTTAAATAGTCAAAACAAATTCAGCAGGCCACACCGTATGTAAGTCCTCAGCTGGTTCAATGGGCAGATCTGCTTACAAGGCCCACAAAGTAGACTTGTACATTGCTATGTTTTTATTTACTTATTTATTTAATTTTTTTACTTGTCCCAGGTTATGGGTGTCAGTGTTCCTTTAAATTTTTTCAGCCGGCATTGGCTGGAACAGACATTTTACTTTTTTCAAAGCAGCCTGCAGAGGGCACCCTTAGCGGATTCATCTTATTAGCTTTCATCCTTAGTTCTGTTCATTTTGGTTTTATATAGCCCCTTTCACAACATTGTCACCCCAAGCCGCTTCACATGTGGTAATTACTAAATCATTTGTACCGAATGATACAAAAACAGTGAAAAGGGAAGCCAAAGAAGGATGGAATGTCAGACGAGGAACCAAAAACATGGGGTTCCCCCCCCACATGAATCTGCATAAATTCAACGTATCCTTATGTTTATTAAATTCAGCCAGCGGAGCACGCCACATGCTAATGTTTTTGGTATATCGTGGGAAGCGATGAGCACTGAAGTAGCGATGAAGGGACAGCTCAACAGACGCAAGATCTTTTAAGAGGAGATACTGTGGATAAAAAAGGTAAAAAGACATTAGTGGTGTGGCGATGCTTTTTGCAGTTTAATATCTGATACATTTATTAAACATAAGGATACGCCGAATTTATACAGATTACTAACTTTTTAGCGTCACAATACACCTGTCATAAATATCTTAGGCATACTACTAATCTGCTTACCCAGTTGTGGGTGTAAATGCTTGTATAGTACTGAACAACTGGCATCTGGACAAATATTTGCACACATTAAGTGCAAATATTTCAAATAATCGCATTGTGATATTGTGCAGCCCTAATTTCTATCCGTAATATTTCCGAATTAGAAATGGAAATATTTCGTTCTGCTGTGCTGAGAGTGGTGGTGATGATGCTTTGATGTGCTCCTCAGAGACGGTAGTGGCGGAGAGCGTGGTGGTTATCAAGAAGCTACTACAGACACAGCCATCCCAGCACAGCGAGATCATCAAGCACATGGCCAAGCTGCTGGACAGCATCACGGTGAGGCCGGCCACAGTGCTGACGTCTGTGCGGCTCCCAACGCAGGCGCCTCATTTTGCATTTTAATCAGCAGGAGCAAGATCTGAATGCTGCCCATTTACAGATGTTTTTAAACACTGTAGAGGCACTGCAACAGTACTGCACTTTACACTGGTTTATTAGTATCTGTATAATATCTGTTATTTACTTTAACATTATATATATTTACTTATTACTTTATGTGGTAATGCACATATGTTGATAATGAATTATGAGGCAGAGTATGTTAAAAGAAAGCATTTCATATTAGTTTTTACCATATATGCATTTTGTAGCATTATTTACTTGGAAAGCTACATTCTGATATTATAGTGTATACTGTATAGACAGAAGTATTGGGACACACCACTTAATCATTGAATTCAGGTTGTTTCATTCTGACCCATTGCCACAAGTGTATTAAATTCAGCACCTAGCCATGCAGTCAGGTTTACAAACATTTGTGAAAGATTGGGTTGTTCTGAAGAGCTCAATGAATTCAAGTGTGGTACAGTCATAGGATGCCACCTTCAAAATACGTCAGTGCGGGAAATTTCTTCCCTGCTAGATATTTCTTGGTCAGCTGTAAGTGATATTATTACAAAGTGGAAGCTTTTAAGAACAACAGAAGGTTAGCCACAAAGTAGCAGACCACGTATACTAACAGAACGAGGTCGCCGAGTGCTGAGGTGCATGGTGGGTAAAAGTCGCCAACACTTTTTTGTCATAGTAACTTTAGAGTTTCAAACTTCCTCTGGCAAAGATTCCCCAACACAAAGATTGTGTACCAAGAGTTGGATGGAGTGGTGTAAAGCACGGTGCCACTGGACTCTGAAGCAGTAGAAACGTGTTCTGTGGAGTGATAAATCACGCTTCTCTGTCTGGCAGTCTGATGGACGAGTCCGGGTTTGGCGGATGTCCGGAGAACATTACCTGCCTGACTGCATTGTGTTAACTGTAAAGTTTGGTGGAGGGGGGGGGATAATGGTATGGGGTTGTTTTTCAGGGCCTGGGCTAGACCCCTTAGTTCCAGTGAAGGGAATTCTTAATGCTTCAGCATGCTAAGACATTTTGGACAATTATAGGTTTCCAGCTTTGTGGGAACAGTTTGGGGAAGAACCTTTTCTGTTTCAGCATGGCGGTGCCCCAGTGCACAAAGCAAGGTCCATAAAGACATGGTTGGTATGGAAGAACTTCACTGGTTCTCACAGAGCCCATTACTTCAGTCCCATCAAACACCTTTGGAATGAACTGGAATGGAGATTGTGAGCCAGGCCTTCACACCCAACATCAGTTCTTGACCTTGACAGTAGGCAAAAATTACCACAGACACACTCCAAAATTTTGTGGAAAGCCTTCCCAGAAGAGTGGCAGCTGTTATAGCTGCAAAGGGGGGTTCGACTCCACACTGATGCCTATGGATTTGGAATGGGGTGTCATAAAAGTTTGTGTAGGTGTAATGGCCAGTGTCCCAATACTTTTCTTCATAAAGTGTACATGTGTGTTTTTTATGGACAAACCAGTTCAATCATGTAATCCTCTGCCAGGTGCCCATGGCCAGAGCCAGCATCCTCTGGCTAATCGGGGAGAACTGCGAGCGGGTCCCCAAGATTGCACCCGATGTGCTGCGGAAGATGGCCAAGACCTTCACAGCCGAGGAGGACATCGTCAAGCTGCAGATCCTCAACCTGGCTGCTAAGCTGTACCTCACCAACTCCAAGCAGGTAGAAAAATTTCCTAGGATGGCCTGCTACGGTTCCGGTGTGATTTCGCTAGACCCCTGCTGGTCACTGCCAAGTAGAGACCTCAGGAAACCAAATATGTGACCTGCAGCCTCTTTGAGCCCCACCTGCTACTGCAATGCCCTGGGCAGCTGTGTTGGAGTAGAAACATGAGCTATGGGTGTTGCTTTCTATTAAACTTTCCAATGAACAGCTAAAGGAATGTGCTGTCCACCCACACTCTAAAAACTACGTGTAGACGATTTGCTAACCTTCATCCTGCCCTGCGTTCTGTTCAGTGTTGGATTTCAGCGTTTAAAAGGCAAAGAAGATCCTAAGCTATTAGGTAGGTCAGTGCCCATTGTAGACAGAAGCATTGTCCTGCAAAATTTGCAGCCCCATTAAAATCAGTTTTAATTTTTCGTATCTCATTGGCTGCGAGCCTCGTTTGTGTAAATGGAAACGTAGATCTGGGCTGCTCATTTCTGCTCCAGGAGGTCTACCACCCTGCAGAGCTTGGCTTCAGCATAGCTGACTGAGATGCCACAGAAAGGCCTGATTATCTGTATCAGGTGGGTTTGATTAGGACTGCACCTAAGCTCTGCAGGCTAGCAGATCTCCAGGAATACTTGGGCGCAGCCCCCAGCAAGCACCTCCATGTCAGTGCCTCCTGCCCCCAGCAAGCACATCCATGTCAGTGCCCCCTGCCCCCAGCAAGCACATCCATGTCAGTGCCTCCTGCTATGTGCTGGAGTCTCCGCGGTGACCGGCAACCGGTAACTTATATTCCCCTTTGCAAATAAAAGACTGCCGTTAGCCCCGGCCGTAAACGCTGAAAAGGGGGCGGCGGTCAGTCACTTACCCGGCCACCGCAAAGGGCAGGAGTGTCTCCGCCCTGTGGGGGTGTCGAGGGGGGGCTGGGGATAACGGCTAAATGCACTGCAAATAATTTGCAGTAATACACTCCGGTGATTCATGGGCTGCCTTTAATGGGTCATAATTCAGGGGAGGAAGTGCGACGTGGGGGGAACCGGGGGGGATACACGATGGGAGTAGTACCTCTTCATAAAGGAGCTCCCCTGCAGCCAAGCACCCCCTTTTGACACCCACCCGTGCTGTGATGTCTTACATATTTCCCTCATTAAGCCTAGGGGTCTGCTTTTTTTTTTTCTTTCTTCCTTCCTTTTTTTTTTTTTTTTTTTTTTAAAGCTGTATTTCTATATTCATTATCGTCATGCGGCGACTTTGGCGCCTTTGCCATATATGATTATTTTTTAATGACGCCTTTCTTTCCAGCCCAGCGGTTTAATAATCTTGTGCGTGCCCGGATGGCTGAGCTGGCCACAGAGCTCGCCCACCTTCACCGCCAGGGGGGGAGGACACACTTGTGCCCCCCCCCCGCCAACATCCCGCTGATCCTCCCCAAGCCTGTCATGTCCCCTCTGGGACACGTTTGTTTTCCATAAGCATTTGTTTTTGTTACCACCTCAAACATGTTTATTCAGAGGTATCGATAATCGTGAATCATTCGCTTTTCTTTCGATCCCTCCTCCCCCACCACGTACCCCTTTCTCAGACGAAACTGCTCACTCAGTACATTTTAAACCTGGGCAAGTACGACCAGAATTACGACATACGGGACCGAACCCGATTTGTCAGGCAACTGATCGTCCCCAACGAGAAGAGCGGCGCTCTCAGCAAATACGCCAAGAGGATCCTTCTGGCCCCCAAACCGGCCCCCGTGCTGGAGTCCACGTTCAAAGGTACAAGAGTTCACTTAGGCTGATGAGCTTATAGTACATAATAGAGGAGCATCGCACTCTCATACAGGCCACTCACCTGCAGTTTCCCTGCAAACTAACCAGTATTATTTGTCTGTCCTCACTCTGGGTGATAAATGCAAGAAAATTGACACTGAGGATCATGGTGGCGATTTGGTAGCAAATGACTTCTGTCGCTCTGAATTTACCGATCTATACTTTTGTTAAAAATGTGAAAATATTAGCATGAACTTTTTTTAATTATCATCATTCATGCTCATATGTTTTGCACTCTCTGGTTTGCTGGTCTGAAATTTGCATCGTGTACAAACCATTTTAGATCCCCATTCATCAAGATTTCCCATTCTGCCCACATTTCTTGATCATGTTTTATTTATGTGCTTTCTTCTCGTCCCGTCTTTGGCGCTCGCATTCGCTGCCTCTAATTGCGGCGCGGAGTCGAGGCTGCTGTTAAATACAGTGTCTCGGTCATTTCTGCTGCCATCTTTACTATTGCATATTGCGGTGGCCCGACAGGCCGCGCGATTTAAAAGTTTGCGCCTGTCACCGTCACGGAAGGAAGGTCAGTGGGTTCTGAGCTCTCGTCGGCTTACTGAAAACGCAGAAGCTGTGACATTAATCCCTGCCTATCTCCGATGCTTCTTGGGGCGGGAGCGGGATTGCCTTGAGTTAAGAGGGATGTCTCCATTCTGGGAAGACGGCAGAGGAGAACATTAAAATTCTGAATGTGTGTGTGGCAGGACATGTATGGCGCTTGTTTAACTACGCTGTCATTCTTAATATTCACAGTAAAGTCATTTTTAGAGAAGCTACATTTCAGCAAACACCTCTAAACACACTGACTGATTACCTTTTTTATTGACCATTATGGGGGAGATTATTGTAATCTATGGGCTTAAATCAGTTTTCTGACCCATTAAAAGCCTTCTTAGTTTGTGTTTATACTGTGACATTTGAGCTAATTTAGTGCCAATTACCAGCAGCTCTGATTAAGACTGGACCGTGTGACATTGGGTCTGTGTTATTTATTACACTGTTCCCCTCCTGTTCCCCTTAATAGATAGGGATCGCTTCCAGCTGGGGACTCTGTCTCACACCCTGAACACCAAAGCCAGCGGCTATCTGGAGCTGTCCGACTGGCCGATGGTGGCCCCCGACCAGTCTGTGAGGAACGTGGAGGTGTTCGAGCCGGTATGATCCCTGCCCTGCCGCTAGTTACTGTGTCGTACTGGATCTCAAAATGCTAGGCGTCATCAGAAGGCTCTAGTCTGCTTCAACGGTTAAACAGGCCGAGCATCTTGTATAGCTCCTTACCAGTGTGTCTGTCAGCTCATCTCCCATGTATAACAAGCATAATCACTCAACAATCTGGACATTATGCTGTGCGATATTAAAATACAAATCTCGCTGCTTGAAGTAGCTTGAACTGTAATTTCGGTTGTTTGTCATAACTAGTGATTTTTCTGGAGATATTGACAAATTTGTTTATAGGTAACTAGCAGTGTAAATGTCATGTCATGAATCTGTAATGCGGGCTAAAAAAGGAGGATGTACAGACATTAGCATTGGATATAAATTTTTATTAATCTTTTCACCTCGTATCGCGTCTGCTTTAAGTAAACGCTCTCAATCTCTTCGTCTGTTATGGGGTATCCAGGTTTGACTCTAAGTTTCTTCACCTCTGCCGGTGCCCAGGTGAAAGAGTGGGTGCCGTCCCATGGCAAGTCTAAGCCAACGAAGTCTGACAAGTTCTATTCGGACTCAGAGGGAGAGGAGGAGGAGGCATCCGGAAGTAGCAGCAGTGCTGAGGACAGCAGCAGTAGTGAAGGTAGGTATCAAAGCACCATTTCCCATAGATTCTCTTTACCAGTATTCTATGTATATGTATTATCTATGCACAGGATATGCAATATCCAGGCTTTTGCCTTCTCTTTGTTGATGGCCAACCCCCCAAATCTTGAAATCCTCTGTTTTGCCCAACCAGTGAATCCCAGTCTGCAGTGGGTTCATATTGCCTGTGACTGACTGAGACAAACTCAATTGGTCATCTCGTCTTGCAGCGCCATGTAAGGTCTGACAGGACATCCTGCCAGACGTGTCGCCTACGCTGTGAGGATAATCCCTCCACGTCGGAGCCTCTGTTGTGTCTAATCAGTGACATAGCTTGTCGCGTGGCAACTGTCAGAGCGTCGTCAGAATATGTATGAACGCATTTCATTGGACCACTCACCCGCCTCCCCCCAACAGGTTGATTTGAGGCATTAACTTATAGAGATTTGTGATTCCGCTAGTACTATATAATTTATAAGCAGTTTAACTCAAAAGGCATTGAGTCTAATCCATGTGTTAATGCTTCCATGTATTATTTCATTTCATTTTCACATAAGCACCTATGTCTGTCATGGACAGAATTCCCACTTGATGATATCCTGAGTTTCATATTGTAGTCCTGCCCATGTGCACCCTGCCGGGGAGTCTGCTGTAGTCTGCAGCCCACACAGTTGTTCAGCGAGCAGAGTTTTTACAGTCCAGGTTAAGAAGTGACAGCATGGAGGTGATGATACACAGGGCAATGTTGCAGGGCAGTGGTGCTCAGGCACTTTGTCATTGATGTTGGGCAGGAAATCTGAAATACTTTTATTGACTGTAGGCAACTTTTCCAATCATCCAGATGAGCTGCCCTGGTTGGCGGTTGCCCGGCAACATTGCTCAAAATGCTGCCCTGTGGAACATCAGGGGGATTCATGCCGCTCGCAGTACATGACTGACACAGCAGGTCTTTCCTTTCCTTTCTCACAAATGAAGTTGCCCACATCTGCTGGAGTTAAGATGAGGTACTCCCCCCTGACTGAGCTGCTGAGGGAAATGTTATCCTTTTTCTTTCGGCATAGATCTAGATTTGCAATTACATCCAGTTTCTTTCGCTTTGTTGCCATTTGGTTAGAATTTAGAATTTGTGCCGTGGAGTTTTCATCATTGACGTGAATGGTGTATGTCAGTAGTGGTGGGCTTTGGGATGGAGATCAGGGTCCCGTTCACATGCTTCCCAATGGCCATGTGCCTCATACTGCCTCATAGTGCCCAGCTGCACTCAAGATCCACTAAGACGACCTAAGAATTGTAGCATCCTTATCTCTGTTTGCTGGGGGTCGCTAGCGGAGGTCCTGGCTGGGGCCTTGTGATTAGTTGCCGTGGGAATGAAGCTGATCGGTTTATCTTACTCTACATTAACTTAATTTAATTTTTAGTAAGTCTTACATGCCTTAGTTTTGCGAAGTGCTGCAAACAAATATTTCGAGTTGATGTGACATTACTTTTGTGGAATAACTGTGATGTTCGACATGTTGTCTCATTAGGAAACCATTTAAATAAATTGATTTGTACAAATTATGCTAACTTGGTCTTGATCACTCTATCTGGATGAGAAATATAATAGCAGCCTGCTCATTTGTAGTCTTTTTCCATTCTTTTTCGTTCTGCACCCACAATTAAAATGAGTCTCTGATTAATCTCAATCAGACTTCCCAAAGCAATATGTCGAGAAGTTGTTTTTGCGTTCTTTAAGAATCATGACTCGCTATTTGTTCCACATTAACATTAAATAGATGGATACTTAGTGCCGTGGTTCGGTTTCGTGAACGATTTTAGAATAATTTGGATTGTCACTGCACCTCAAGTAAAAGTAATTGTATTGTTCACTAATGTGTGGAAATGTAGCCAAAGTGTGCGTCTGTATACTAACGATAAAATGTCTGTTTCTAAACTTAACTGGCATCCATATCACTAATTTCTATCAAGGAAAACTAAAAGCATCAAATAAACTTTGTCTTGCGTGACCCCTGACCTTTCTACCTGTAGGAGGAGTTTTCTTGTTATTTTGATGATTTGCAAGTTTAAAGGCCACTTGTGCGTCCTTTTGCTGATGAGGTTATTAACAACCAAAGAATATCTCTCATTTGGCGATTAATTCTTGCTGTATTTATCACATGCGGAGGTAATATCGTTTTGTAATAAGTAAAAATGACGTGTTTCATCCATCTTCTAACCACTTATCCTGGTCAGGGCTGCAGGGATATTTTTTAAATGATTTTCTAAATTGTACTGCATTAGGTTCAGCAATTTTCCATTTATAATGTGTTGTGTGTGGAAATGCCCCATGTCAGGTAATGAAGAGGTAATGAGAAACACTCAAATAAATGTTGTCAGTGTATTAAAGAAAATACTTCTGCTACTCTCCTATAAACAGTTGGTAAAACTATATTAAAAGAGCCTGAAATGTGTATATTAATGTGAGGTATCGAGGGAGTATGTACCGGGAGCAGTTCTGGCCTGACTGACTTGTGTACCAAGGCTGGTTTGTGGGGCAGATCTGGGAGTTGTAGCACAGAGGGAAGAATAAGGGCCATATCAGCTTAGTTCTGTTTGCTTGCTTGCTTGTTTGTCTTTGTAAATCCTTGCAAACCTCTGGGCTGTATGTTCCTGTAGAAGAGTCCGGGAGCGAGGAGGACGAGAGCAGCAGTGATGAAGGTTCTGACAAGAGCTCCACCCAGTCGGAGTCTGGCAAGAAGCAGCAAGTCCTCAGGAAGACAGCTGGCCGAGACCCCCATGACAGGTAGTGGGCCTCTGTCGGTTCTTTAAGTCCTGTAACGTGGAAATCCTGTCTCTGCCTTGTCTCCTTAGGGAAGAAATCACTGCGACTGTTCATGACCCTTTTGGAATTATATATGCTTACATGTGGGCTAAGTCTGGTGTGAAATAACTATTTACATCACATTTTGTACACTCTTTTATCAAGTCACTTTGCAGTGTTATTAGTGTTAGTTATTGTCAGTTCTTCCTGGCATTATTAGCGTTAGCGTAATGATTTCTCCTTATATTAATTATTAATACGAATCTCATGCATCCTCGGATATTGCAATTGCCGTACTGTTGGTGATTTATGTTCATGACCAGCGTGTTTTGCAGGGGAAGGAATTCGTATCTATGTGGCGTGATCTGTGCATCAGTGCACTCATGATTTTTATTTGCATCTGATGCAAGTGCCTGTTGTTCCTAGATCCCCATGTGCAAACCCTGTATGGATGTGATTACCTTCCCCCCCCATCCCACATACAGTGGAGGTTATTCTTAGTGTAATTTGCTGTCCATTTGCATCGCTAAAGGCCCTAGATTGGCCATTATCAGGCCGTGTTGTCACCAAGCACGGTTTTAATCATTAGCTCACTGAAGTGCTTGGCCGGTACTGGCCCCGCCCTCCCACCTCCTGCCAACCTCTTTCACACACACACACACACACACACACACACACACACACACACACACACACACACACACACATACACAAAGGGGCTCGCAATAACATCAGCCACCCTACTGCTCT
>JAODJX010000119.1:10893711-10905867 GCA_026776945.1 Isichthys henryi | reverse complement strand
CCCCCCCCCCCCCCCCCCCCCCGCCCCCCCCCCCCCCGCGCGGCCCCCCCCCCCCCCCCCCCCCCCCCCCAAATCCAGTCTGATAATGGAATATTAAATTAACTTTGCAAACACAACAGATTCGTCTTCAGCCTTCTTGCAGACTTGTTGGTTCTAGTTTTGCTTTGCCAGCTGCAGGGAAAGGTAGTTAAAAATAACTTTGCCCGCAGATTGATCCTCAGCATCTTTATTAGGCTTGGATGAGTTTCCCTTTGGTCACTGAAAGTTTCTGCCGCAGGGATCTTTTCATGTGATGCTGTGAGAATTATACTGTGGGCCATCTCTTCTTATTAGTATTACTGTCTTCTGCAGGATGTGAAGTTTGTACATGGCTACTTCTGTGTGTTGTTTTTTTGACTTTCTAAATGTTACATGCTTCTTAGTAATTAGACATACAAGAACTTTAAAATATCTTAGTTTTTTTTTTTTAAATAATAAGATCCAATGGAGGTTAGTGCATTTCAAAGCACCTATATTTTACTAACTTAAGTTATTATTGGTTCTACTGCCCTTTTTAATTATTTCTTTCAGTTACTCGGAAGATGAGAAAACTGCAATCAGACGGAAACCCAAAGCAGGAAGCAACCCATCCCAGCCCAAAGTCAGCTCCTCCTCCAGCTCCTCGGGCTCCCAGTCTTCCTCCGAAACAAACTCAGACTCGGACTCTGACTCCGATGGCAGTGCAGGGCAGGAGCAGAAACAGATCTCAAAGCCCAAGGTAAGTCAGGTGTGATCCTTCAGGGGCACTCTGCTGTCTAAATACAGAACACCGCTCACCCATGTACAGCCAAGGCAAGCAGGCAGCATGGTTTCCTATGCAAAATGACGGCCGTGGCTTTCTAGCATGCCTCCCTAGGTAGCTTGGGTGGGTTTGGAGTCTCCTGTATAAATTATTATCCCAGCAGAGTTGTGTTAGAGAGACTGCAGCCGGACCCTTCGTGAGCATCAGATTTTGTAAGAAATCATAAAAAAAACAAGTGAGGTCATTCCACAAATGGCATGCAAGATTTTTTGGACCTTTAAGTGTAAGTGATGTGTACCCACGGACACCTGGGAGATCACGCCCCGTCATTGTTGTGGATGTTGAGCTCTATGTGAGACTATGAGTTTCTTTATGGCAGGTGAGTTACTGTCTATAGCTGCAACTGTCAGAAGTAGATTTTGTTGCCATGGTAACATGTATCTGAAATAAATACCCGTCCTGTTTATATCATCCAGCACTTTACAGATGAGACTTGATAAAGTCACTTTGTGTGGGAGGTAGTACAATTTTGTTCATCAGTCTTCAGTAGTGTTGTAGTTCTCGAGACTTTTTTTTGCAGTCTTGGTCTTGTCTCGGAATCGATTTTATTTTGACTTGGTCTTCTCTTGACCGCTCCAACTGTTGTGCGCTAAAATATTCCAGAGTAATCCCTTGCGTAATGAGGCATATATTTTAAACGTTTTCCACTAAAAAGCACCCCTAATAATCTATAAAACATCAATATTATTCACATTAGATGAAAACAAAGTGCATATTCTCTTCCACAATGATCCACACACTACCCTTCTGAAAAATATTGGTTACACTTTACTTAAAGCAGTCATTATATCGCATTATGCATACCTTCATAATAAATTATAATACATTCATGGAGCATTATAAACAGGCTATAACTATTCATAAAAAGAAATAACACAGTCGTGTGTATTAGGCATTATGAATACTCTATGAAGGTCTCATCTATAAATACCTTCACTATACAGCACACAGCATTTTGTTATACCATCCATTATTATGCATTATGAAGATATTCATAGTACATTATAGATGAGACCTTCATAGATCATTCATAATGCATAAGAAACATGGCTATAATGTTATGCCTTTTTATAAATATTTATAGCTGCATTTATAATACATTATAAATGTTAAAATGAATTATAAGAACAGTTACTAGGCTTTATGAATTTGGGCTTCATAGAAAGAGTTACCAAAATGTTTTTTATAATTTATTTATTATAAGCCTATAAATAAAGCGATCGAAAAACACTCAAACTAGAAATAACAAAACGTAGCACTCTATTTATTAGGACGCCAATTACTTGATATTTATTCACAAAAGTTTGTATATGTATGTTTGATGTTGAGCTCCGTCAAATCAGTAGAAATAGAATGCACCCATCGTATAATTGGAACACCTCCAAAATGTAAACACAATGACGTGCTGCAGAGTTGGTTTGTTGTTTGAGGCTCAAATGCCATCTAAAGGTTTCATTCTCAAATTTCACTGCACCAATCACAGCGTATATAGGTGGAAAATGATAGCGATAAACATTCAGCATTAGACACTAAAACTTGTATCTGTGTCTGAGTGTATTATAAACTAAACAGTGCTTTTATATTTCAATTTTAGATGTTATAAAGTAATAAAAAAATAGGCATTGCTGTCTTTCAGATAACTTTTAACAACAAATTGCTATATGGATCAAAGACATTCATTTCTGCTTGGCACTAACCATGTATTCCTTCATAATACTAAGCCATAGAAAGGTTCTCAATGAAACCCCTGCATTCCCAAATCATCGAGACTCTAATCTTAACATTTATGAGATTGTTTGTAACGCCTGCAATTTTTGTATGATGAGACTAAAAATTAAAAATCTCAATATACGCAAGTAATTTTTCTTCATATGAAGAATAATATCAAGACTGTCAGCATTTACATAACAAATTATGACATCTGAGTAGCCCAGAATGTCCTGAAAACAAAAAGATAAAGCATATATGGCTAACTGATGTACGTACAATGTAAAATCAAAAGGATGGAAAAACGCTCAAAAACGGATAGGGTTTTAAGGGTTAACACAGTACTGTAATTGGGTGTAAAACATCCTGTTTCAAAATTCAAATGCAACCAGTATGGTGTGTCATTTCGAAAATATGTACATTTGTACAGAAGCATTTGTATTGAAATTTTGAGAAAAAACATCCATGGTTCAAATTATACAAAACTTTGTCCCAAGATGGTGCCTATGCTCCACATTTTATTGTGCGTTGTGTTATGTAGCTTGTTTCTAATCTTGACTTGGTCTCACCCTGCCTTGGTCTTGATCTTGTCTCAGTCTCGCCTCGCCTTGCCTTGGTCTTGGTCTTGTCTTGGTCTTTACACTCTGGCCTTAGTACTCACTTGGTCTTGGTTTAGTTGGTCTTGACTACATCACTAGTCTTCACTGGGTATAAATAAGCAAATAGTTAATATTTGGGTGCAATGAGAGTCTTCTTTATTTAAGTAGACCAAACCTGCTGTAATAGATTGAAAATGACAAGATGACAACTGCAAACGTGGTTTTGGTAAACCTGGTCGTGAACGACCAGAAGGTGCCTGAGGTTTTGCTTGAAAGGCCGTCCCAGAGACCGCTGATGCGGTCCGAGATCAGGCCTCCACATGAAACAGGCAATGCTTTGGCCCTACAGCTAGTCCGACGTGGGACACTTCGGCGACCCTCATTTCAATCAAGATGCCTCTCATTGCCCCGGTGACACAGTTAAAGATCAGTGTCACGTGCCCCTTAGATGGAGTGTGATAATCCATGCAGTTCCACCACACTCCTCTTAATGATCATTAACAAGATGAAGGCTTTTATCAAAGAAAGCAGGCGTGGAGCATGCATTTTGGCCAACCACAGATAGACATTGTGCTAATGGTCCTTTTTTTTTTTTTGTCCTGACTTTCACTGTATTGTACCATTGCATTAATACTTTGTCCTCGTCATTGTTCACGCTATTATTATTACAGTTATGTCTTTATAACACTTTCTCAGTATATATTTATTTTATATTTTATCTTAATTTTATCTTATTTTTTGTCAGATGTGCAATACATTTATCGTTCGGTTATTTGAATGCATTTGTATATCAACAGATCTTCCTACATTGTTGCAGAATTTCTGCTGCGATCAGATGGTTGGTTGTTTGTGAAGTCTTCATTTTTGTTAGCGCATGCACCGTAAATTATCACGTCTTTGCAGCTCATTGAGTTGCATGAAACACGCACATTTAAGTAACCAAATCTCTGAAGAACCCCCCTCCCACCCATCCTGTTTATCTAAATTCTCGTCTCCTGATCTGCTCATCAGGAGGGACACGACGACGGAGGATCCGTCGATGGCGCCGTCGCACGAATGCGGAGAGACTGAGAAATAAAATTTGCACAGTGAAATGCGATTTCTCCTGCCTCTTCTCCCCGGCTCCATTGCTCTTGCCACGCTGTGAAATTCTCATTTTACACACTTTGCTGGCTGGGGCCATGAATTATGCATTGTGCCAGAGAAATCCTCAATCTCACGCTTCAAGCCCTGTGTGGAGCTCCCAAGTTCCGTCTCTATTACCAAGATGAATAGCCGATTGGGGAATATTTGATAGGATATGCGTTTGACTTCATTGTTTGTTTTTGGCATTAGACTTCTCTTTTGGGAGATTTCTTTTTGTCTGTAATATCAGAGTGAAATTTTATGGTTCTTTGATAGTGGGGGGTGTGGGGTGGTTATGTGTGTGTGGTGTGTTGGAAACGCATCCGTAACTTAAAATGCGCTCTTATCGTGCCCGATGTAGTGAGACTGGCTGTGTAGCGGAGCGCGCTCTGTAATTCCCGCCGTGCGAGGTCATCCTACCGTGAGCCACGTGGAACGAGAGCGTCACTTCTGATGGCTGAGCAGAGCGACTGTTTAATGAAAATTACACAGGAGAAAATGTAGATGTAGAATTGATATCGATGTCGGACGTTTTGTCAGTCCTGAATGCTGAATGCAAGCTGACGCAGTATATTATTTTTCAGCTAGATATGTTTACTTGTGTGTTTATTTCATTTTTAATCTTATTTTCTCTTTGAGATTATATGTTTCTCTCCAGGTTTGAGTTGGTTATTTTGAAGGCCGCATAACACAGTAATCGTAGTGTACAAAAGGCCTGTGGTAATGCATGGAGAGCGCAGTGGGAAATGTCTCCCACATTGGCAGTCCGGATTCTGCTGGATTTAGGTGCTCAAACAATTAGCCCTTGATTGGTTGGGTGGAGGAATACATTCTTGGATGGTGGTTTCCGTTGGAGAGAGAAGGCTTTGTGTCATGCCATTTCAGTTTGGTGTGCTCCTTTGTCTCATCCCTCATTCCTTGCAATCTTTTGTTTACCAGCATTTGGAGGATTTTTGGTTGTTGACATTAAATCGGGAATTTTCATCCTTGCTTTTGTTCTCTTGTGTTGCTAGACAAAGGGCTTAATGCGGTTGTGTTCCCCCAGTGGTCAAAATCCACTTAATGTGCAGTGCTACCTGTCCGTCTACACTGAGGGTTTGTGTAAACTAAAATGTTGAGATTATGCCTGGAGATCCTAAATTATATGTTGTATTTGGTCAGATATTGCTGCTGACTTTTACTTGTCCATTCATTTATCCACTAATGGGTGGCATGGGCTGAGTTATTCATCATACAATCTGAAAAGGTCTTAAGGTGTATTTTATTTATTTAATATATATTAAATACCCATATATTACGTGTAACAGTAATATTCAGCACTTGTAAACTTCATGTAGTTTACATTAAGTTTTCATTCATTTCTGGGAACTCTGTGTTTTTCTTGGGCATGTTAGAGATTCTGTAGTTCTGGAGGTACCACTTCTTACAGAAACATGCTCTCATGCATTTCATCAATCAATAAGTCTACCGAAGACGACAATTTTTGGGGGTTTTCTACCACTTGGTGAAAAATGAAATGCCGTCGTCGGAACACTTTTAAAGCTCTTTCCTGTGTTGTCCTGCCTGCCCTGCTGACACAGCAGTCTTTCTGTAGCTAAAGTGGTCAGGATGCATTTCAGGTGCCTTGCTGGCTGTTCACTGTAATAAAGCATCAAATGCAGTATCTCTGCCCACTTTTCCACAGCAGCACTGCGTTTATCCCTCTGAAAAGGAAATTTGTCCTTCCAGCTGTTTTTGCTGCCAGTGGCCAAATCAAGGTGATCACCAGGTCATCGTGCTCTGATGCGAGAGACACGTGCACATGCAGAGTGATGTTCTGCGGTCGGGACTCCCTGCAAGCTGGCACGTCAGCTCTCCCTTCAATCTGTTAGCCGCTCATCTGAGCTGCAACCAGTTCCGGTGGTTAACAAAGGCATTGTTTGGTCTGTCCCCCCCGTTATTAGTGCTAATGGAGTGGCCTGTTCCGCTGTGTTTGCTAATCATTGTTATTTTGTTTTTGTAGACTGAAGTAAAGGTGAAAAAGGAGGTGTCCTTGCTGGATTTAGATGACTGTAAGTTTGACTATCAGTTATTTCTGCAAAATACTGCCATTAGTAACTTCCAATAAAATTTCTGTGTATTCTAAGTTCTTTCGCTGAATTGATGCAATTTTTGACAGGATTTTGATGGCATTTATTTTATTTTTCATTTATTCATTGAGTCGTCATCAATAATAATAATATTATTGAACATAGACTATACATTTCGTAGGAAATTTTTCTGAAACTCGTTTGTTTTTGTAATTCCCTAATTAATTTACGCAGTAATTCAGGTTATACAGTCAGATTGTCTTTCTTGCCTGCTTGTTGTTCTTAACATGAAGAGCACTGTGGAGAGCTAACTGAGTTTAACTAACACAGTGTGTGAAATGTCTCCCAAGCTTCTTAGCCTGACTTCTCCTCTGCATGTCATGTCCCTGAGCTGGTGGAATAGTGGATGATACGCAGATCATAATATGTGCTAGATATGATACATAATATTAGGGGGCTTTGAACACTTTTGTTCAGCCTGACAGCCATAATTGTTATTAAGTGTCCGTTTTTCTAAACACTCGGTTGGGTATTTACCGTGAGTGGTGTATGCATCAGGTCTCGCTGAGTGATGCCCGGCCATTAACTAACTCCTCATGCTCTGTCCCTGCAGTCAACCCCGTATCAGCATCCGTGCCCAAGGCCTCTATTCTCTCACCCAGCCTGCTGAGTGACCTGGAAGGCCTGTCCCTCTCCAGTGTCTCTCCAGCCATTGAGGTAAGAGGTGTGCCACATAGCCACGCAATAACCTGGATGACTTCCTCAGTCTGCCGTGTGTGTGTGTGTGTGTGTGTGTGTGTGTGTGATTTATTTTTATATATATATATATATATATTTATTATTTTATTAATTTTTTTTTTTTTAGATGGATATATATATATATAAAATGTGTGTTTGTGTGTGTGTCTGAATTTATTTGCCATCTCCTTTGTCTGACATGACGAGTTGTCTTTCTCGGGTGAGTGTGCAGTGAGGGATGTCCTTCGCTGACTGACCTTTTTCCCCACCCTGCCTCAATGGCAAATAGACTCTCTTTGTCACCCCCGAACCCCCCTGGTCTGTTAGCACTCGGCTGTGCATGGCCCCTCCCTGCCATCGGCCGCTGTCTCGCCACAGACCCCGTGTCTGATTGCTGACCTTTTCCAGCCTGACGACTCTTTCCTCATTTGAAGGATTCCCCTGTCACAGTGTTCAGGCCAGAATGCTGCTTGCTGGGTCACTTTCATCTTCCCTTAACATCATCTCTGTTGGAACCTGCTGTCATCCCTCCTTTTGTGTTTGTTTGAACAATTAGGACCTGAATCCTGAATTGTCTGTTTTTGTGATACACGCTGGAGCTTCTTTAAGTCCCAGCCTTCCCATCACTACCACCAGGGGATGCCTTAAAGGGGTGGGGGTTAGGATGTTTCCATGGGCCCCAAATTTGGGAACATAATTGGATAGTTGTGGGTTAGGGGCCCAATTCGCTATAATTTCATGGGCCCTAAAATCTCAATTGTTGTCACCATGTACATCTGGAGCTTCAAATTTTGTTACATGTCACAGTGATGTTCTTATGCCACAGTTGCAGGGGTGGGAACAGGTGCATGGGGGGGGGGGAGACAATAGAACTAAGAACAGTGCAATACAGATCAGAGCAACAGAAAGAACAGTGCAATACAGGAAGTAATTTAATATAATATATTCATTAAATATGGGGGCGGCATGGTGGTACAGTGGTTAGCACTGTTGCCTCACACCTCTGGGACCCGGGTTCGAGTCTCCGCCTGGGTCACATGTGTGCGGAGTTTGCATGTTCTCCCCATGTCGTTGTGGGGTTTCCTCTGGGTACTCCGGTTTCCCCCCACAGTCGAAAAACATGCAGGGGCTAATTGGAGTTGCTAAATTGCCCATAGGTGTGCATGTGTGCGTGAATGGTGTGTGTGTCCTGCGATGGGCTGGCCCCCCATCCTGGGTTGTTCCCTGCCTCGTTCCCAGTTTGGAAATGGATGGATGGATATTCATTAAATATGTGCATGTAAAGCACAGTTTATTCTAAGGAGCTCTCA
Organism: Isichthys henryi; assembly: GCA_026776945.1. NCBI lineage: Eukaryota > Metazoa > Chordata > Actinopteri > Osteoglossiformes > Mormyridae > Isichthys > Isichthys henryi. Next base: position 10,897,478 of record JAODJX010000119.1, on the reverse strand, counting down.
TATTTCAAAGTGACACTTCCATGTAAATTTTCTTATTTATCCCCTCCCCAAAAAAAATTTCCACAACCAGCCTCCCGTACACAGTATTGAGGGTACGTCTCACTGCCATGCCCTAGCTAGGGTTTGTTACATAGGGATAAAACGTCTCCATGCCAGGGGGGACCTCAAGTTCAGTCCTACAGAATATACTTTAACCTTCCCTTGTGTAAAAGGCCAAATGAATCATATTAAGGAGCTCAGAGCAGCGGTGGCTCTGCAGCACTGAGAAATTAATTAGTATCTGAGGAATGGAGATATAAGGCAAATAGATGAGAAAGTGACCCTGATATTCCGTGTATATGTGCAGCTTTTTCTATTCTTGGAATGGGCTCTGCAGGCTATTATACAAAGCTTCTGGCTCTGTAATTGGATATTGCTTTATAAGCGTGAGTCTATCTAAGGGGACGGAGCTGTGTCTCATCAGCGGCCCTCAGCTTTGGGAGTGACGCTTTTTCGGCTTCCCCCCATTTAGCCGTAATGCTTAGTAATAGCAAAGTGACGCATGTTGCCTGTGATAAGCCCCCCCGCATTTGGCGAAAGGTGCCGATTTTCCAGGAATTTGTAAGAATTCAATAATGAGTCCACGGGTTTCATTGCATTCATTTTCAGTAGAGTGTCCCGTTAGGAAATTTAAGTAACTGCGAATTAACTGTGATTGGTTAACTTCAGGGAACGTCTGGGAGGTTAATCCGGCACATTAAATGGCTACAGCCCAGCGCGAACTCTGCTGGACAGACAGGGCCGGTTTTGTAAATTAATATCACCTGTGACGAATTGCATACTCATTAGCTCTCACCAGTATATATACAGGTGCTCCTCAACTTACGATATTTCGACTGTACAATTTTTCTGCAAAACTACTGCACATTTGATAGTCAGCTTTGAATTTTGATGTGTTCGCAGGCTAGCGATACGCTGCCCGATACCTTTTACTGATGCTGGGTGATGGCGGCATCTATGCAGCCACGCTTCCAGTCTCTATTGCAGCTGTGAGCGTCACACAGTTTTTAACAATATATCGTACAATGTTTATTTTATTTTTTCTGTTTGACCAAATAAACTTGAATTCACTTTCTTTTCAGTTTCTGGTAATTTGTCACTTATTCAGTGACAGTTTTTTTTAAATCTCATAATCATATACAACTTATTGGAATGTGACCCCCCCCCCCCCATCCCCCGTAAGTCATGGAGCCCCTGTGTTATGTAAGCTTTTTAGTTAAGTGAATGGCTTATATTTAACAGTCTGCTGTTGTGTGCATAACTATGGAAGTGAAAACAGTTTTCAGCTCTATTGTACAACAATGTGTTTCTAATTGCAATAGCAATGTGCAAGAGTTATTAATTGTAATGAACCATTGGTCAGCTAACGATATTGATTTATTTATCCCTCAGATTTGCAGAAATATCAGTTGAAACCGCACTGATGTTAGAAAGATGTAAGAATATCGCTGTCAGGTTCAGGCCATAAAATAATCAGAAGAGTCTGACTGCATTTTAAGATAAGCTTTTAAATTATGGCTGAACATTAGTTACTGATGCCTGTTCTAGAGTTTTTGCTCTATCATTAAGTTAGACTTGTTCCAGTCTCCGGTAAGAGATCCAGTTACTTCCCCAGGTACCAAGTATTGGCACTGAGCACCAAACATTGCCCCCTGTACCTAATATTCGACCTTGCACCCCTCCCCCCCCACCTCCAGTAGGTGTCCAGCCCTGCATCAGATCCTCAGAGATCCATGTGTGGTTACTGTAACACTTTTTCCTTGAATTCTGAGAGCTGGAGCAGTTTGGCCCAGTCTGAATGTCCTGGTCATTGATGGGGGGGGGGTCTCACCCTGCTCTTGCTGTGATTGCCGCAGGCTGCCCTCTGATTGGCCGTCACCGGGCTGCCCCCTCTGTCATGCCCTCTTCAGGCGGTTTGAATCATAGCTCATGTGACACGCAGCCGCTGGCTTGTCCATTGTCCTGTATCTCTGTAAGGACATTATGGCTGAAGGCACTTCAGCTCGGGGAATGTCTGGGTAATGCTGTTTGGGGGAAAATGTCACGAAAAGTCAGCGTGCAGGAATGTTTATAAATAAAAATGTTTATTAGCATATAAACCTGTGTCGTAACAGCAGTGCAGATCCTAACACTGCTTTTTCCTTCTGTTTACAGTTACTGCCTTCGCTGCCTTTGAGAGTACGGTAGAATGGAAGAGGTTTCTTATTATAATCAGTTCGCTAATCCATTTACAAAGCTAATTTTATTTAATGAGTTTGCTTTATTTAGTCCAGCGAAAAGCAAAATATTTTAAAAAGGCAAAGAAATTAGACTGTTCTTTATCATAAGCATGTTATAACTCAGGGTTGATAATGGTGATTCTTGGCATAATTGTGTTGTTCTAATCCTGTATTATTAAAGGTTGCCGCTTGCCCGTCATGTGCTCTCCCCTTGTTAATCCCGAGTCAGTGAATTAACCTTCAATTATGGCTGTTAGAATTGAAATGAGGCTTTTGTCTGCGCTCCGCGACTGCCTCCATCCTCTGTCCGCCCCTGATGGAAATTCTAAGGGTCACCGAATATGTCCTACGTCATGTCTGATAGCTCCTAAAAAATGTGCACAAAATTTTTTTTTTAAATCACTGGGGTTTGCCAGAGAGCTATTCAGCCTGCAAGTAAAGCATTTAAAGCTTTACTCTAGGTTTGGTGCCCCCTACTGTTCAAAGCTGTTTTCTTATTTATGAAATGGACGGCATTTGGTATGACTTGGGTGCAGTTTTTTGGGTAACGTTGGTGTTCTTGTATGATCAATGTCTGGGTTTGTGTCAGATTGTGTCCCAGATGGGGGCTGTCATGCGACACCTGACCTGGTCCTCATGTTCTTTTGATTTTCGTCAAATTCTGGATGATTGAAGAGGGCCTCAGATGTTTTTTTTTCTTTTCAAATTGCCAATGAAGTGCGTTCTTCATTGGAAGTCGCACAGAAATCGCGAGTCCTGTTTCTACACTGTGGGTGGGGCACCCCATGGAGAAATGAATTTGTAAGTAAACAGATTGTGGGAAAGACTCTCACCTGTCGGACTTGCCTTCGCCCGTTGGTATGTCCAGAATTCTTCAAGTCCCCCTCCGCCCCCACCAATTCTATCAGTCAGATCACACATCCATTATTTCGCTTGACTGAGGGAACCTCATTTGCCTGTCTGAATGTTTGAGTGACAGTCTGCTTGCTTCAGATTGTAGCAGCAATCAAAGGGAGTCGAGATGATACTGAAGCCTTCAGTCTCTGTGTTAATGGAAGCCGCCTGTAAGGCATCTAGTTTGGGTTTGGAATCGTCACCAAATGCTAAATGCCACTGCGGTTTGAGGCGATGTTTTTCTACCAAAAAAAAGCATAATGAATGTTAAAACATTTCTGATGTTATGGGTTTAAAGTTGTCTCTACGCACAAAGACCATGGACCACCAGTACATTTTTAAAAATTAATTTATATGATTTCTTAAATGCACATCATAAATAATCACCATGTCAATTTATTATGCTATTTTCTTTGTTTTAATCCACCCACTGAGGAATGTGTCTCTGAGCAGCTTTTTAGAAAATGACTACATGGTTATCGATAGCATTTAGATTAACTCAGGTTATTGTGTTTGAAACCCCCCCCCCCCCCCCCCCCCCCCCCCCCCCCAGCCCACGCGCAAAAAAAAAGGGAATTATGGTAGGCAACACAAATGATGTAAGGCGGCGGCGGG
>JAODJX010000119.1:10836922-10863905 GCA_026776945.1 Isichthys henryi | reverse complement strand
GGTTATTTACCCACGCCAGCAACCCTGTTGGGGTTTTTTTTGGCCCCCCCCCCCCCCCCACCCAGCCCTCTTTTCCCTGTCCCCAACCCGTCTCTTGCCATCACATGCGTGTAACCTCTCCTGCAGCTCATTGGCTAATTAAGATTCCAGGCAGCTTTCCGCGGTGATGGCCGCTGCATCTGGACCCTGGGGGTACGGCAGCCCGCAGCTGGCAAGGTTGATCCACACCCCCGGTGCCTGTGGCTGGTCATAAATAAAGCCTCTTATAAAGTTGTTATGAACACCTGTTAGATCATCTGTCAGCAGGGCCCTGTTCACATTCATCACTGGTACTGCCGCTATCCGTCCTACCTGGATCCATTCCTCGGCGGGTCGTGGCAGCCTCAGTCGGCAAGCCGGCTATTACCACGCCGTAATGGTCTGCTTCCTCTCGCTGGTAGAAAGTGCTGGAAAACGTGCAGGGGAAAAAAAAAAAAAGATTTCACGACTTGTAAAATTTTCATAAATAAAAGAGCAGTTGAGTGCAGTAAAAGTTTATTTTTGTCATCATTTGTCAGACGGGGGTGACTGTAAATCAGAGAGGGGGGTGTGTTGGGCGGGGCTGCCAGTAGACTTGCCGTTGATGGCGGGGGGGGCGGCGGCGGCGGTGGGGAAATGGTCGACTTCTTCTTAGGGGTCTAATGGGATAGCTTGATGGGAAGAAGCTGGCTTGGGGCCGCTCGCTCATTCCGCTTTTATTGCCCTTCGGACGAAGGGAGGTGCCCAGGGAGGAGGTGAGGGAGCGGCGATGCTTTATAGGCACTCCAGTCGGAGCGGGTTGGTGTCGCCGGGCCGGAGAGATGTCTTTATCTGCCATGATGACACGCACGCTGGTGGCGTGTAGCCCTGATTTATGTGGCACTCGGCGCTGCCGGCGCGTTGTTACGAGGGGGTGCGTAGCCAGACACGGAAAAACCTAGTCGTTTAAAACGGGCAGCCTTTGGATGTCTGCGGGTTTGAGAACAGGATTCGAACCACCGAGGCCTGGCTGCAGGCTTTACCGTGGTAGCTGTGACCGGCTCTCCAGAGTTACCTTACGGTTGAGTTGGTCTAGACACCCTGGAACAACTCAAAAGAAGTGATTGACATCTGAATTTTCAGAGCATGCTGGGCTTAAGGGGTATGTGTAGGAATAGGTGTAGAAGGCTGGCTCCATGTCAAGAAAGCAAGTCTGCCTTTTGCTATGATCTGACCAGAACTGGATCCAGAGTCACTGAGACCCTGTACTGGATGTACTGTTATAGCAGACGTGTCGGTGGTCAGATGAATGTCAGCTATCCTGTTTGACGTTGAGGTTTTGGATACTCCAACCAACTGCTTTTCTATAACAGGTTTCTTTCTCTATGAGCTAGTAATTATATGTCTGAACAAACATATTCAGAATTTACCTGTATTTCCATTGTCTCGTTCAGCCAGACAGTTTGACTTGTGATTTGTTGATTAAAGGGTGACCCTTGGTATCATGATAATTCTATTTTCAGAGAAGCAATTGTGAAAATTCAAGTGAAACTGAGTCTGAAATGCAACCGGATTAAAATTTACCTTGGAAAAGAAGCTATAGACAATATATATTTTATTCTAAAGTATAAATTGGATTACACCACAAGAAATGCATAACCATCGCACAGATTAAGGACTGCAGGTACATTTATGCTTCATGGGTTGACATTAGAGAGGCAAAAGGTGTGGAACTTTGGGCAGCTGTTATCGCGCCAGGTGAGGTTCCACTTTACAGGCCGGACCATCTGAAAGTGCGAGTTTAATGCTGCCATAAAGCAGGATTTGTGAACAGTGAATAAAACAGGCCGTAACTTTACCACAGCAGCCTGAACTGCCTCCTCTGATTTGCAGTGAAAGATAACATGATGATCAGGGAGATTTCATCCATCCATCCATCCATCCATCCATCCATCCATCCAATCCCTTCCCATCCTATCCTATCATATCTACACATGAAATATGTTTGTGTGTACAGTGTCAGCTGGTGGTAAATGTAGCTAGAATAGCTAATACCACTTACTACCTGTTCTATTACATTTGGTAGATTTTCTGCAGTTACTATTTCTTACGTGGAATAAAAAGTACAGTTGCATCGTCTTGATCTTTGCAGTGCCGTTTTGACTCATTGCTCTCATTCTTCCACGTACCAATCATTTCACCAAAATCCCTCAACCCACATTTTTCTCACCTTGTCCTAGAGATACAGCAGAGCCTCCAGACCGAACTGAAATGGTGATGAGACATAATTTCAGCAGAAGGTAGTCAGAATTTCAGTTTAGCCATAATGCCCACACATTTACACTTGCATTTTGCTGATAATTTTTCACAAGCCCTCATTTGGAGTTGCTGATGTACTAGTCAAAAGACATAATGCTATGTATTATCTTTACAAAGTACATTTTTATCATTTAATGCTAAACTTTAAAAGGAAGTTGATGAAGAGGATGGTAATTCATTAAGTTCTGAGCTAATTTTTGGAACATGAATATAGCAGTAGATGCAGAGGGCCATTACTTAAATGCTTAATTTTAACTTAATTATTGCACAACATGACACTAATTTCTGTAGTGCAGATAACATAATGCTCCTGGGGGAAATGATGGTAGTGACTGTTTTTGTTGATTTTCTGCTGATCACCATGGTAACTGCTGTTTTGCCAGGCGTTCTAAATATTTAGTACGTTCACAATCAAGTTCTTCATTGCTTAGATTCCATCTCTATTAACAGTTTTTCTGTGATGGTGGAAGCACCAGCTTCAGCGTTGTTTTCCCTGAAGCAGTCTGCTTCATGTATTTTCAGTTCCTCACTTCTTACATAGCTTTCTGCTATAAGTCCAAACATTGTTCATCAAGAGAGGTTGAGAGCTCCCTGTGACAACACTAAAGATCCTAACATTTTATGATTGGTCTGCGGGAAATGGAAGTGATGTGGATTAATCACAAAAAATAATATCTCATCAGCAGGTTAATATTTGATGTTTTATAGTAAGCACCACAGAGACAGATATCTAAGTATTATACAATGCATACTAGGTATTAAACATATCACAGTGAAGCCCCAAGCGACCCAACCAAAAGACGGGATATTCTGAGGAAATGGTCACCATGACATCAGCTTGGAAGCACATAATGGTGATGATAACAATGAACCTTAAAGATGCTCTGGGTACATGCATCTCTTGGGAAAAGAAATAAGGAAATGACCAAAGCACAATTCCACCTTAAAATTGTGATTTCATGATAAATGGGAAAACAAACATTTGGACAAGCTGAGCCTCACGTCCTCCTATTGTTTTGATTTTTCTAATAAGCAGAAGCACACAGACACGAAACGTAAGTAATAATCAAAGTGCAATTTCACTTCTAACGGTGGGTACAAGGGAAGTACGGCACACGCCTAATAAAAAGATGAGAAATTACCACGTTTATAAAGAACGTCAATAACAGCCCCCACCCCCCACCACCAGATGCACACATGTGCCCATTAACAGTACGCTAGGATGCATCTAAAGGTAATATTCTGGCTTGTGATCCATCCAGTTGTTTGGCACATGCTATTATAGGCCAGCACTGGTGGCAGAGAGGCCGGTGGCTCGATCACGCCGGCGCGGTGTGACAACTTGATTTTCTGCTCCCTCCGTAGGCTGTGCCGGCGTGACATGATGGGCCTGTTAATTTGGGCATTTCATGGTGTCTGTCAGGGGTGCCGGCAAGGGAAGAGGAGAGCAGTTTAGGGAGGAGGACTGGAGCATGTCCCAGCTACGGAAGCACCTGTCTGCCCTGACGGGGGGGAGCACTTCTCATTAATGCGCGGGTCTCCAGCCACAGCCCCCAGACTGACAGCGCCGTGCACACACACACGCGCACATACACACACGCACACACTCTCATGCGGTGACAGGCGCTGAGAAAATAGGGAGGCACTGAGTCCTATTGTTTGCCCTTGATGAGCATGTCATTAATGGAAATGGAAGAAACGTAGGGGCGCATCAGTATTCAAATAGCCTGCCGTCTTCCGTCTATTCACTCTCCTGGCGCCTTCCCAGAACTCCCTCTCTCCACACAAGCTATTTAAAACCTCATCAAATGAAAGAGGTGGTTGGCTGGGGGGCTGGGGGGGGGAGCAGTATAAAACAAAAACATGGAAGAATATTACATGTATAAAAAAATAGCCTCCATTTTCTAAAAGAAAAACCATAACTCGCTCCTCACCCATTCGCACATCATATTCATCGCCCTGAATTTTCCACTTTGTTTACTCCGTGTTTGCGGGAAGGTAACATATCTTGTTAATGTTTTCGCCTTGATAAATCTCGTTTCAGTTCCTCTTCTTCTTCTTTTCTTTCTCTCTCATATTCTGAACTGGAATTTATTTTTGGACTCCAGCATCCATTTTGTTGGCACTGTCAAGCTGATTTTAAACTGAGTGGAAGCCAGCCGTAGTAATGTGAGGATAATGCCCCCGTTCGCCGTGTGCTTCATGGCAGCAGATGAGGTGCCTCCTGTTTAGGGCTACAGTAAAGGTGGCGGTTCACACTTTTCACAGCCCAGTGCTTTCCCACAGCACCACCAGTCAATGTACATATTTAACAAGAAGTACACTAAAGACACTACAGTGGTATCAGCACTACCAGTCAACGCACATATCAAAACTCCAGAATTGTTTGTAGTTTGCTGCCAAATATTAAGTACAAGACAGTACTGATGGACACACAGGAGAAACATTCCACAGAACGAAAACGAAATAACACTATAGAAACTATGAAATTACATAAACTGCAGTGCAAGGGCATTTTAAAATGTCAGTGCGCAAATGATTGCAAAGTCACGATATTGTTAAGAAGATCACTGGACACCAGAGCTACATTAGTAGTAATAAAGCTGTCGCTCTATAGCAGTCACTATAGCAGTAACAATTCTACTAATCACTGTGTAACTACTGTAGAGGTATCCCATAATAGTCCCTACAGCTTAAAGTGTCAGAAAATGCAGTCAGGACAGGGGCTTGTGTCCTGTTTTCCTGTTCTGTTGAAGGCACCCGAAACTAATGTGGTGTCTGTTTGGAGAAAAGAGATGAGAGGTGAGTCCTTTCTACAAATGTGAAAAACAAACACTCTGGTGGGGGTTAGGGTCAGCTCTGAAATATAATAATTAACTTTTTCTTCAGCACATTCATGTGGAACACTTATTTATTGCCCGACTGCATTTGTATTACCCTTTATGTAAAGTGGTTTGAAAAAAGCAACAGAAAAAGTTTGCCAAGGCAACAAATACTGCGTAAAGTGTGGGCAGCCTCCAATCAGAAAGGGCTCTGATCATCTATGTCATTTTATATGCACTTTTCTTGAGGTTATGAATTTTTATGTTTTATGAAATTGCGTTTATTTTAGAAGTTACTGGTTGCCAAAATATATCTATAAAATCTAAACAATTGTGTTGTCCATAATACTCCTCCAATAGTGGCACATGTATGGTATCAAGCAGATAAATTGTGTGTTATAAGTGATATATCATTAAAATCTTAATGGCGGGGCTGAGATTGTTGCTGCTGCTAACTAATAATGACAGTATGTCCGATTTGGAGTCATTCACTGCCAATAAAGCTAGCAGCCAATCTTGGTCCACTTCTCTTCATTACAGTTATCTTACTTTTTTATGCTGCAAGCATTTGTGATTGTAAGCCCAATGAATGCTGATGTACAACTAGATTATTTATTCTGTAGGACACAAGACCTGTTTGATTTGGAGTTTCGGTCCATAGAACTTCCTTGGATATCGATGCAAAAGTTCGTCCATCTAGTTGAATTCCCCAAGGTGACCCTGTAAGCACAGTAAGCTTTTGGTCTTGTCCGAATTCTGAAGCCCCAACTCTACTAGCATCTGGCCCAGTTCAAGGTCCATCGTTGTCTAAATTCCTACAATTCCCACGGAACCTTTGGCAGTGAGCTAAGCGCACCAACAAACTGCTCAATGACTCTGACACCGAGCCAGAAGATACAGTCTGTAAGCTACCTGTCTAATTTGTAGGAGTAATTCTCTATTAGTTGTACGTAGCCCATAATTGACTGGGGAAAGTCACAGAAAGCTTGCTGACAGGCATCACCCCAAACTCCATCTTCCTCCTGAAGGCTAATGTTGTCATGACTTATCATTATGACATAGGTTTCATTTTGGTGAGACCAAGAGCACATTTTGCGTTCAGACATTGAGGAGGGAAAATGTTTTTTTTCTCTGCTGCCTTTCTGACTTTAGAGTGCACAACCTTTTCCTGATGTATTTTTCTGTCATCTGGCTTTTAGAGCCTTGCCTTAAATCACTGCTCACCGCTCAACCCGTCATCAGCACTGTGAATGGATCTTATGCAGATAATGGGATTGTATGTGTTTTATATAATATGCTTTATGTCTCTGCATTAGACTCCTACCAGCATCCAAATGATCCGAGTCCCTGTAAAACAATAGACACGTGCTGTTTTTATTCAGTGTATCACAAGCCATTTAATGACTGCGAAATCTGCAAAAAGCAATAAGAATGACATTTAGTAAGGGTTGCTCAGTAAATGGATTTTTTGTGTTATGGATGTGCATAATCTTGCAGTGCACACATAATCCTCAAATATGTTTTTACTGACGTGATTATCAGCCATCATGGTTCTTGTTCAATATATGTTTTACATATATGTGAAACATTTCATAGGAATTTTGGATTACTTGCTTTGGTAAAACTTAGACCTGAATTTTTGAAATATTGTGATATTATTTTGTTGTAGTATATAGTTTAAAATGATAAGTTGTGTAGCACTTATTGATAATGTTTAGCACATATTAATAGGTATAAATAAATTTTAGTAATAGGATATATTTAAATTCTCTTAGTTCCAGGTATACATTTTATTAACGAGTGATGTCACGATCCTCTTTGAAGGTTTTTGTTTTTATTAACGCTTGAATTATTTTTGCGACGACAATAACTCATTAGCCCTATTATTCTAAGTTTGTCCATGGTACAAAATATTTCTTATTATGCTTTTAAGAAAATGTTGTGTACATAGCATATTGTAATAGCAATCAATATAGTTTTGTGGTATGAAAATGTGTCTCTGATAGAAACATTAAGGTTTATCTCTAAAGGCAGTTTACTGGTAACAGTAACATGGTCTCATGGTAAAATGCAAAGGACTATTTACAAAGTGGAACTTTGTTTATTGCACTGCCTCTGGTAGACAATGGTAGGGGCCCTAAATGCAACACACATTATTTTGCAGGGATACATATGATTCCTGGTTTTCTGTCCTTAATGACAAATTACTATAAATTCATTTCACCTGCACGTTTACTGAAACCATGTTTTGTGAGGCATAGTGAGGCATTATGAAGCCCTGAAAAATCAGAAATAGCGTTTATCTGAAGGGTGAGCTTGGTCAGGTTGGCGATGTAATAATGTGGTGGTGCGAGGAAACTGCAGGGCCTCTGGGCTTGGCTGAGGCGTAGGAAGAAGGAGGCCAATCTGCCCATTAGCAGCAAAGCAGATCATCTATCCATTGTGATCAGGCAAAATAAAGGCATATGGAAATAGTTTTCTCCTAATGTGTTTTTTGGGTGTTGTATAGTCACCTTACTGTAAACCCTGTTAAGGGTCTTTCAAGCCTATGCAGTGGTGGTCGCTTTGCTAGGGATGTGAACACAGGCAGTACACTACAAACCGACATTCAGGTTTTGCCTTCCAGCTGTTGCCAAAACCCTTGTTTTCCCTCTTAAATATCTGCTGGATCTGATGCTTTGTTCATGGTGACCCCACAATGGACGTTCAGATCCAGAGGGAGAGTCTTGAGGGTCACAAAATCATTTATTTTTATTATTATTTTTAAGTATCTCCCTTTCTTTTTTTACTTGTCTTTTGGTCAGAGTCGCTGGGTTATGTGTATGCACTTCAGTGATGTGTAGCATAAACATCTCATTATTTCTGAACATTTCACAAAGGAGGCACTTAAAATACAAGTATGAAATCGCGCGCGCGCGCACACACACGCACGCACGCGTGTATGCACACACAAACGGCGCACCAGCCCGATTGTTTTTCATTTGAATGAAGTCATAAAAGGGAAAAGAAAAAACCAAGAAAAGAAAGCCATGACAAATTGTTCACCTGTACTCTTGAGCGGTAATTTGACCATGTAAAACGTTGCACTAAAAACAACTCACAGGTTACAAAGTAGAGTATTACAAAAAAGGGAATCTCTAAAGCTCACTATGATTTATACAAAGCTCTTTGCCGATAAATTGCAGCAAGGCTTTTCAAGCAGGTTTAAGATCCCCGGCTCTAATGAGCACCTACATTTTACATCTCGCACAACAATAAAAACACCAGAGTGAAGTGGCGCTCTCTCGTAGCACACAGGCACTTTAAATTAGATCTTTGCTTAGCCTCGTCTACCGCACTCGTGAAAGCATGGGCACACTTACAGAGCGGCTGAAAATGCGTATACAAAAAAATATGTGGTTTTGCCGCATGGCTTTTAAATTAGCGGTTTATTGACGGGCAATTAGGGAGACAGGCAAAAATGTCAAGTGCATCTTTTTAAAAGTCCAAGTGAAGGTTGCATTTGGCTGGGAAAGGCTGGAAATGGCATATTTGGCATTAACGAGGAAAGCAGTGGACTCTTTCTGTAAACAAGATGTAAGGTGGTATTATTTATACGAAAAAATTGTATGTGCTTGTTTCTTGCCTCCAAATTATTACATGGTCTTCCATCTAGGAGCATTCCAATAATTTGTCCCATTATTATTTTTTAAGTTTTTCTTTATGGTTCTGTAAGTTGAACATGACAAATGCAGTACACACCACAGAAACACTCAGTACAACCAGAACATTATCTTGCACGAACGATAGATTATTACATAGAGAACTTACAATACAATAAAATATCACAGGCAAAGTGTATGTACAAATCAGTAAACTTTAGATATTAGGTTACTGGTTGTTACCATTTATTAAAAGAAATTCACAAAGCATAAATTACACACTGTATCTTAAGGTGGGTCATATAAAATGCACATTATCAATAACTATGATAAAACTTGATAGACATTGGTGACAAATATAAAAACCAGTGACTATATGAGACAGACTTAGATGAAGTGTAAGTATATTATAGCTATAGTAATGTACGTAAAGCCATTCGTCGATATTAATAGAAATTAATGGTCTGTTAGCCTGCCATTTGACCTTATTGTCTGCTTAAATGCTACGTGGATGACATGATAAAGTTCCCCAATGACCTTACAGTAATCCTGCATTCCAGCTTATTCCAAAAGCATTCTATCATTATGACACAAGAGGTTCTGTCCTGAAAACTGAAATTACTGTGTGCTCCACAGTGATGACCTTTGTGCATCAATCATTTATTTGTCCCAACAGTTTTGTGAAGCTAATTGTTGGAATTGCTGAATTGTATATGCAGTTGAAGAATAAACCAATAATCTAATCATATTTGGTGAATCTGCATTTAACTTGACAGAGAATGAAGGTAGTGGGGCACATTGAAACACTGTCTCTTTGAGCATTCTTTCACATTGATATATGCAGCTACATTTAGGCAACATAGGTTTTCTGTCATTTTTAAATAATCACTATGAACCTCAGAGTTATTCTCGGTATGCTGTACAAAGCAATTAAGAGATAATTGCTGTGTAATCAATCAATTTTACTAAGACTGAAGGAAACTGGTACATGGGATACTGTACATTGGATTCTTCTGATGATTGGGCCATTTAGCCCCAATCAGTTTTTATACAGAACTAGCCTGTTTGCTGATACGTGTGCCAGAGTTTACAGTGGATGTGGCTAGATCGGTGGGCTTAATTTTGTAATAGAGAATATATATCTTAAAATGGCTTTATGGGTCAAATTTTATTAGGATAGGTCCATCAAGCTGTAACTCCCTTGGGTTCTCCATTCAGAGGAGGTTCATTCGCGAAGGGCCAGAATTACGTAGAAGACTTGTGCAAAGGCATCATTAATAATTCCACCCTTTCGGAGGCGAGAAGACCACTCGCTTATCTGAATGCTAATTTCCTATTTAAAATCCTCCCTGGTGTATGGGACACAGAAAGATTTTTAAATCACAGATGTAGTATCAAATGCATAGCTCTTCCAATAGGGCATTGAACCCCAATTAATTAACCCTTGGACTGAGAAGGCAGGTACGTTCGCGGTGGCCACAGGCGGCGGACGGCAGAAATTTAAATGCGCATCTCATTTCAAGGCGGTGAGCACAGCAGTTTTGTTAAAAAAAAAAAATACATTTTACACTCGTCCCTCATGCCCCCCTCCTCATCCAACATCTAATCCCCTAATTCTCGCCTGAGATTTATAGATTCAACGGGAAATCGTGGTCGATTTGTCCCGTTCGAAATAAAACGCTTTAAAACACTCCTTTGTTTACTGCATGCTCCCATGCGATTCTCGATAGTACACACTAAATAGAAAGTGACTCGGCTTTAATTGGAAAGGTCTGTAAGCCGTTGTCATATGGAAATGTTTGAATAGAGATTATGTGCAGCACTTCACTCAAATCTACTCCGTTTAAAGCCGTTGGAGGTCAGTGTAGAAACCAGGGGATTACATGGATTGACGATACTCACCCCATTAACACTTAAATGGGATAAGTGGCTAGCTGGTTATCATTTGAAATGCTTTTTTGGGTTTGCTCCCAAAGAAGCAATTGTCTACTATTAATTGGCAAGTAACAATACGTTTATTAAGTCGTAACATTACGGATTAGCGGCATTTTCGCCGTTATCTCGTCTTGTTCTATTGCCCAGCTCATGTCTTTTCTAAGCAAACCGCAGCTTGACAGTTCGCATTTTTATGAAGTGAAGGATATAAATTATATGAATTACCGTTTATGCTATCGAATTACTTTTCAGTAATAAAGTGAAGGGGATAACATAATCTAAATTTGCAAAAGTAAAAAAGTCAGTAAACAAAATTATCTGGGAGTGGGTCATTCCATCAGTACATTTTTGTATACAAATTACTCTTCACACCTCATTTCCTATAACGCGATTTACCATCTGCACGCTCATCCCCAATAAAAATAACCTAGGCTTTGACTAACAAGAAAAGGAAACTGTGTTCATTGTCAGGTTTTAGCGGATAAATGGCTTCACTAATCATCAGATTTGGGGTGGCGTGATTTATAGTGGATTTTAAACGTAGGCTATGATTAGAGGGCTGGTAGTAAGAGCACTGGATGTCTAAGTGTGCCGATGGAGTAAATAGGCGTTTTATTTATCGCTGTGCCAGGGGCCTCTTAGCGGAAGAGCGCTTCTCCAAATTGAAATATAGCAGAGTTTACACTCCTGATTAGGGCTGGAAACGCAGAGCCCAAGGCTATCATCAAACAGAAACGCTGCTTGCTGACACCTAATTGTGCCAGGATTAATGTGCAAACAGTGACAGCAACCCGCCACGACAAATAACCCTGTTGTCGAAACGTCTGGTGGCCCGTTGTCCACTTTCAGTTACCAAATAGAGACCCGAATCTTCGCGCATCGTGTAGGCTGCGTATTCGCTGCGAATGTAAAACCAATAAAAATCCGCGCTTTGGTCCCTATTGTTTCGTCATTTCTTGAAGTATTTTAAATAACTAACTGGTACACTACGTGATACTTTACTTTTTACTTAAAAAGAATGATCCAGTTGTCATTGTACTCGTACAGTGACATTGTGGACAATCTTATCTTATCTTATCTTAATCTTATCTTAATCTTATCTTATCTTAACACGTTAGACACAATGCCTCCCCGTGTATATTAATTCAAATGAGAAGGGAGTGATGCACCAGAGTAAAATACAAACTGAGAATGACAATAGTGCCTCTCAAATGCTGCACTGTCATTGGAGGAATAAACCAGTATTTTTATTAGCATCATACATTTGTCTACCAATGAAAGTTTCACCTTTTTGATTTTTGAGGTAGGCCTTAATACCACATCCATCTATATATTTTGTCTTCAGCTTGTAGGTCTAGGCCTATATTTAGCAACATATTGACAAGCATTACTTAAAATACAATTATCCCATATATTCCTTTAATATTGAGCAGATTTTTTTTTTTTAGATTTTTGCTTAATATACCTTAATTTTGGATTCATTTTGGATTTTGAATCATTTGTATAATTTATATTGTTGATATGTTAAAAAAATATGTAAAAAAATATCTGAATGCATGTAATGGCCGGTGGCCCACAAAACATCTATTGCCAAGAAACCGCGAAATAACCAAATCACATGCTTTAATGTTAACATTCATGTAGATCACTGTAAACAATCCTATTCATATTCATGCACACATAGCACAATATATACAACTTCATTTCTTGCTTCACTATGTTCCGGTTATGATAGTTTGAAATAAATGTTGAATTTGTTGATAACTTTTAACAGTGAGTTTGATTAAATTGATTTGGGAATGCAATGCATTTACCTTCCACAAACAGCACTGGCTTACATAGCTGTCACTCAAACACACTCCCCCCTCACCGAACGTGACAACATACTCCACCAACAGACAGACAATATTTTATTTTAATTTCAAATTAATGTCATTTTTGATTAATTAGAATAAAGAATACTGCCAGAGAGTTAACATCAAAAAACAAACTGTGTTGTCCTGTTGTATTATTCAGTTTCTTAATTTTTAATACAGTTTTAAGAAGATAATTAAAAGTGTGCTAATAAATTAATGAACTCAAAACATTAAGCATGCTGGAAAATTTGAGGCAAGTTAAATTTTCTGTGGGCAATTATCTAAACTGTTCCATTTACTTCACATTGATTGTTATTTGTTCAGCATGAGTGCCCATGAAGTTACTACATTTCTTATTAATCACCAAAAAGATAATGTATGTACATTCGTAGTACTGCCAGTTTAAAGGTAATACATTCGTATGTGAAAGTCAATGCTGTGTTTACACTGAAAAATATATATTAATATGTAATTCTCATTCATCTACAGTTACATTTGGCCTAATGCAGTTTTTTCAGTCAATTTTTTTGACATCCAGCAGGACATTTATGATATCTGACCCAAGCATTTGTTTTGCTGGCCTCTTCCAAAGTGCTCATTTGGGCACTACAATGTAAACCTTCCATAACCAAAGCTGCATTATGACCTTTACCATAATTTATTATGGGCCCCGATGACAGAGGGGCCCTTCACAGGCTGATAATTTGATTACTATAACATCTGTAACATCAATAATGTCAGATGAGATTGTTTTGCGCAACCAAACATGCAAAAGCTATAAAGGGAGTGTCATCTATACTGTCTTTGACATTTAACCTGCATCTTCCATTAAGCACACAATATTAAAAAGAAAACATTTTGAATGATGTGAATAACACACAATGTCAAGTTAGGATGACTTTTCACAAACCCATATAATTAGGCTACCATGTGAGCTATAAGCATGGCCTGATTATACACATAATAAAGTTTTCATGTATACATTCCGTATGATACATATACGCTTCATAGGTGAAAATATAATGTAAATGAAAATGGACAACCTTCATTTGAAAGCTCCATAGCTATTTTTGAAGGCATAGATATATAGATATTATCCTTTCCTGTGTTTTTGATTGAGGAATGGGGGTCGGGGGCTGGAGATCTTATATTCAGCTTGTAAGATGTATGCAGGTGTACTTTCTGCCTCATGACGTTAGGATGACCACAGGAGGATATTTGGCGGGCAGACATTATAATGAGTAACACATGGGTTTGATAGGTAAAGCTGCAAGGATATTAGCCCTGCATATGCTCATTTATTAAAGGTAAGAACACAGGAGTTATTTTGGTATCATTCCATTGATCCTCTCCCTGCTGAATAACATATGGACTGCATTAGCTGTTTTAAATTGTAATACGCTGCTCTTTCAAGAGATCATACTCTATAGACTATAGGCCATAAAGTATAAATTGTAAACATGAAAATCCTTTGCAGATGGAAAAGAAATATTGCATTAGAAATTTTTATTGCATTAGAAGGAAACAAATGATTAACCCGTAGGCATTAATTTGCACTCTTTTAAACCTTAAACTAGTTTGAAAATCCCAAACAGACACGTACAGGATGTTAGTCCCAAAATATAATACTAATTAATTTGGCTTGTGTTTTTATGTAACACCAGTTAACACTTCTGATACTTCTTGTATTGGCCTCAGGTTGACACAGTTTTTGATATCCCATCAACTCATTCATTCTCTCTTTCATAACCCTTAGTTGACGAATTAAATATTTCATTAGGGAGATGTTTTCTTTTAGTGGGCAATCTTGTGAAAAGAAAAAGTCAAATGAAACATATAATGATACAACAGATTTTACACCCTGCGGGTCGGCGTAGAATAAAATTAAGCGAGACGACTGCCGATTATCATCCATTAGCAGTTGTAACGGCAAAAATAGCCTTGGGCGACTTGAACAAGGTGACACAAGACAGCGGTTTCGAGGCGCGCCTTCACAGCGAGGGCGCGCGCGCCAGTGCAAAGTTCCTCAGACGCCTTTAACTATTGAATCACAACCGATGGAATATAAATGTTTTGCTTAAGCAAAGGAAACGCTGCTCTCACAAACCAACTGCTGAATCCATTAAGCCAATTTATTAAATGCAATTTGCTTTGTGTCATTGAGCTGAGTAATACTACATTTAAAGAGAGGAAGACGAAGCTCAACTGGCTTGGACGGCAAGAGAAGCACGAAGCTGACGGTCTGAATTACAGCTACATTTACAGCACGTGACGAAAAGCCATTCTGGGGCTAAAATAACAAATATATTTAAAAAATGCAAAATTTATTAAAAACAACTCTTTAGTTTTAATATGCCTAAGGTTAGACATTCGTTGTCTCTATTAACTATACAATAATTGTTGTTTGTTTTTCTTATTGCCGTCAATATAATGCATGATACATGATGGGATTCCGTCACAGACAATTTTAATTAGCAATCAACGCACTGCTATCTTTGTAAAAATAATCTTATTTTGTACGTACACAATTGTTTTTTCTTTAACATTGCTTACAAAAACGCCTGGATAAAATCTAGTGGCATGTATTCTTTTTTTTTTACTATTTGTTTTAACTGTTACAAATCTTGATGTTATATTGTATCTTTGGCGTCTTTACTATATAGGTTATTTTATTTTAAGAAATTCTGAATGCAATGGAACCACGTTGACATCCCCGGAGGGAAAAAGACACCTGCAAAAAAGGCTATTAGCTCGGGTAATTTGTTGGTACGTGTCAGAAAACACAATGGTCTGAAAGGCATAAAGGTTCTGTTTTCCATTACCAAATATTACAATCTTATTTCCATCACTGTTCTGTTAACTAATTTGCAAGAAGCCGACAGAGGCTGGCTACATCCTCATACCGTCTGTTTAAATCCATTACTTTGCCTTTTAATCAAACCTCGGTCGTGTCAAAATACACAATTTTCGCCATGAATCTCGCTGCCTTGTTACAGTTCACTGGCTGACCTTGAAAATGTTTGCTCTCCTAAACGTCTTCTCTTCGGCCCCTGATGAAATTTCTCATCACTTTTCCTTCCCGGGAAATGAATATCAGTACACAATCAGCAAGCAGGTATTGGCGAAATGATCACCTTTAGAAGGTGATAATGGTGATAGTGCTGCCAGTAACAGCATCGGTAACACAATACAGTTTCTGTTATTCCTGAAAATTTATGAAAATCGGATGCAGACATGGTACGCGATTCGTAAACCTTTAAATAATAGAGGAGTATTATTTTAACGTCTGGTATTCAATTGGATGGTGTCATTAGGCAACAAATACCTTAGTCAGCGTTTTGTGCAACCTATTGAAAAGCTGTTAATAACAATCCTAAGATGTATTATTAGTATTTTTACTCTCGATTTATCGCCAGTGAAGAAAGCTTAAATTTGTACATTTGAATGTAAAATGCTGTAATTGGTCTCAAGGATAGCAGACATTATGCAGTTATTGTTTTAAAATATGAAATAAATATCCTTTAGAAACGGTGTTGTTAAGGCTGCCACATATTTCGGGGTGAATAGCAGTCTTTCAGTTGCATGATTTATCGCGATCTATGAGAAAACGCTCCCATTTCGGGCTGATGCTGTCCTAACGCATTTAACTT
Source organism: Isichthys henryi (assembly GCA_026776945.1). Lineage (NCBI taxonomy): Eukaryota > Metazoa > Chordata > Actinopteri > Osteoglossiformes > Mormyridae > Isichthys > Isichthys henryi. Next base: position 10,847,685 of record JAODJX010000119.1, on the reverse strand, counting down.
CAGCCATCAGCTATGATTAAACACCTGCTGTTGTGGGGAAACAAAGCACACTAATCCAATATGTATTTCTGACATCTTAAATATCACCCAATCCCCTGACATCAGGCACAGCTTTTCCGTGGGATGGAATTCTAAAACATATTTTTCTAATTTATGTATGGACAATAAATCAAAATTAAGCTGTGGACAATGAAATATACATCAGTGTGAACTGACTGTAAACTAGGGCGATGCAGCAACTGAGCGGAGAAGCATCGCATTAGAATCCCAAATTTTGAGTACAATTCTATGCCTCGGTTTGTGCTTATTCAAATGCACCGTTATAGTGAACTCACTCTTTCTGTATGTATCTCAGTGTGTATCCTATATAGACACAAAGATACACGCTTTATAAGAAGACAAACATATCCATGTACCCACGAATTCAGATGGAATAATAAAGGCAGCTATTTGCATTTAGAGGAAGTAGTATCATTAGTACCAGGAAATAATCCATATGAAATAAACAAGACTAATGCAAACAAACAAGGAAAAGGAGGGTAATTATAATCCCATCAATATACATATAGGCCCATTTCTATATAATATACATAAGTCCATTATTAGAAAATATAATAAATGTCCGCACCTGCCATTAACCTAACTGTAGGTGAAATGTCAGAGTTAGATACTAACTAAGAGAATTAGGGAAATCAATGGATTCTGTCATTTTGGATTTATAGAATATTTTAGGTTTGTGTCTGCAGCCCAGGGAAAAATGAACATCTAGTTTAATGAATTGAGTATGATGTGTTTGCTTGGTGAATTTTGTCGTTATATATCAGGTGAATATATAAATAACCCAATACCATACTTTGCAATGTTTTCTACATCTATAGACTAATTTATGGTCATTTTTGAGAAAAAAACACTTTTACATCACAGGCTAGACTGTGTACAGAAACACGACTTTCTTATTTTCCAAAATGATACAGACACTGTTGGAATACTAATACATTTTCAGAAATCAAACAAACCAGTGACATAATCTGACGCCATTGCAGTGAAACCATTGTTGTAAAAGATCATTAAGATTTATAACTTTGAGGTTTAAATGCTTCATAAAATTTAATGCATGGAAATATCTGTGCGTATGCATTTTAATCCTCATGATTGGACTTTCACTTAAGTTATAGGTCAATCTGTGATGCTTTATTGCAGCTTTCACCTGCAGGTTCTACAGTGGGTTCCTGCTATTCATTTTAAGAATGTTAAAAGTTCTGTTCTTTTCTTCTCTCTTCTTGCAGTAGGCATGAATGTGCAACGAAATCCATCAATTAATGAATCAGCTACTCTGAGATACAACCAGACAAAAGACAGAGGGCATGCTAGTAAGATGTCATTGTGTGAACGGAATTTTAGCATTTCTTATCCATTCATTTAGAGGAAGAAAATCCGAGGTACCAATAAAAGCTCAGTTTATGTAAAACAGTTTCATCATTCATTTTTAATGAGATCTGCAGGTTCTAGAAGTTCATTCCTTAATGCTGGTTCATAAGGCATAACTGATGAGAAAATCATGGGTTCTTTATCAATATCACAAGATGCAAATAATACTATTCATGTTACAATACTGAAGATTTTCATCATTGTGTCCCTCTGTCCCCTACACCATGACTACAGGGCAGCAATGCCATCCTCTTTCAGCCATTTCCCACTCCATGGTTGCTGTCCTGCTGATAATAATTATTTGTGACTTGTCAATTCTTTTGTTTCCTGACACTTTCAGTGGATTTTTGCTGGTAAATTACTTGACAAAAACCAAAAAGACAACTGGCTGCATTCCACTGCTATGTATCTATTCTTCTCTGGATTCTGGATTCTGAAATAAAAGCTGCTTTAACTTCTACCTTATTTATTTATGATAATAAAGAAAACAAAAAAAAAATTGCAAAGAACTTAAGATGAGTTTTGTCAGTTAGTAGCTGGCGGAGAGCATGTCTAAGTATTTTGAAATCTCTGAGTTTGGTAATTTGCTTTACAATCAAACTCTAACGATTTAACAAAGACAGGTCATTTCAGAACAGGGATCAAACAAAAACACACGATGGTAGATCATTTCAGTGAACTCATTGTCAAACTCATCCACTCTGTCTAATTGCAATATCAACAATAACAGCTTTAGTTGTTTGTTATATTGATAATTAATTTAACGAATATTTCATTTTTGAGACCCTTAATGAAAATTAAATATTTGCATATGTGCAATGTTTGTATTCAGTAGGCCATGTAATAACACTAATGATTTTGTATTTATATTTATGCTAATAGGTAAGTTTTTAAATTAATTAATTTATAGAAGTTAGATGTAGTACAACATAAATTCTTTTTGATTGTTGAAACCAGGGATGAAAGTATATTTGAGGACATATGAATGGGTGTGTAGTGGAATGATTTGACCTTAGTAAGTCATATTTTACATTTCATTGCTACAGCCTTTGTAACTACATGTTTATTTTACTGAGGTCATTGAATCCCCAATGAGAATCAAGACTCAACAAAACTGCAGGCTGTAACTGCACACTATTTAGCTTAAGCCTTTCAATGACAATATAGCTGTCGTTGATATTGGCATGAAACGCTATATTCCATCAATCTATGCCTCCTGCTTCCTGTGGGATTTTGCGGAGGGAACCACGGAATGAGCAACTAGAATGAAGTTCTTAACATGTAACATGTTATATACATGTGCATGCAATTAATTATTTAGTTAATAATTTAAACCATTTTATATTCAGATGTATCAATTGAGCTTGATCATTGTGACCATCATTAATTCAGTCTATTATTGTATAGTTATATTTATCTACATACTTTTGCATTATGACATATGCTTTTATAATGCTATAAAACTGCAAAGGGGTGGCATGTTGGTGCAGTGGAGAGCACAACTCCTTGGTTATGGGTGGAAATCATGGATTATATGAGTAGTTTGCATGTTCTCCCCATATTATACAGATACTCTGGTAGAATTTGTATTTTACCCATAATGTGTATACAGTCAAAGTAAAAAGTATGTGACCCTTTGGACTTATCTGGTTTTCTGCATGAATTGGTCATAAAAAGTGATCACAGGTACTGATATACACAATGAGCTTAAGCCAATAACACACAAAAATTCTACTCTTTCATGTCTTTATTATACAAACGCATTCAACATTGACAGTGGTTGTGGAAAAAGTAAGTGAACCTTTGGATTCTCCTTTGACCCTCCTTTGGCAGCAATGACCACAACCAGGCACTTCCTGTAACTGCAGGTCAGAAGTGCACATCATGCAGGGGGAATTTTTGCCCATTCTTCCCTGCAGAATGGCCTTAACTCTTCCATATTCTTTGGTCTTCTGTGTATGGTTCTCTGCAAGTCATTCCACAGCATCTCACTAGGACTGAGATCTGGGCTCTGACTGGGCCACTCCAAAGGCGGATTTTGTTCTTCTGAAACCGATGTGCTGTGGATTTGCTGCGACGTTTGGGGTCAATGTCCTGTTGCATCACCCAGCCTCTTCTGAGCTTTAGTTGATGGACAGATACCTTCACATTATCCTGGATAATTTGTTGATAAACTTGGGAATTCACTTTCCCTTCAGTGATGGCCAGTTTTCCAGGTCCTGACCAAGCAAAGCCGGCCAGATCATGATGTTCGCTTTATCACACTTTATTGTAGGGATGATGTTTTCATGTTGATATGCAGTTGCCCTTTTTACGCCAAATGAAGTTTTGCTTGTTCCTCCCAAATAGTTACATTTTGGTTTCATCACTCCAGAAAACATTTTCCCATGATCATTGTGAAGTGTCCAAGTGCTCTATTGCAAACTTCAGGTATGCAGCAATGTTCTCCTTGACAGCAGAGGCTTCCTCCTCGGTGTCCTGCCATGGACTCCCTTCTTGATCAATGTGTTGCATATTGTTGAATCATGAACAGAGATGTTGCCCGGTTCTAATGACTTCCTCATGTCATTCGCTGTCACTCTAGGGTTCTACTTTACCTCATTGATGACACAGCATTGTGCTCTTGGAGTCATCTTGGTGGGGTACCCACCAAGATGACCGCACAATAGCCACAATACCAAATTGTCTCCATTTATAGACGACTTGCCTAACAGTAGACTGATGAATATCTAAAATATCTGAGATGACTTTGTATCCCTTTCCAGCCTTATGGAAATGAACAATTCTTGATTGTAGCTTTTTTTGTGCACGGCATGATTCCCATCTGGATATGCTTCTTTTCAAAAGCTCAGACTCAAACTGTTTAGTGTTTTTCATCAATCACAGTAATTCTAGGCCACACCTCTGACCTCTTTCCATTAAATGGACTCCAGGTTTGCTGAATTCTGACTGCAATGAGATTTTTAAAAAGTCATTAGCTTGGGGTTCACTTACTTTTTCCAACCTTCAATTTCACAGTTTGAATGAATTATTCAATATAATCAAAACTTCTCAGAAAATATGCGTATCTTTAGTTTAGTTTGTGTGACCCTGCCGTGTCTCCTGCGTTCGACTGGCATCCTGTCATGTGTGTGCCCTTGCTGTGTGCCCTACAGTCGACTGGCATCCTCTCATGTGTGTGCCTCTGCCGTGTGTCCTATACATTCGACTGGCATCCTGTCATGTGTGTGCCCCTGCCGTGTGCCCTACAGTCGACTGGCATCCTCTCATGTGTGTACCTCTGCCATTTGCGCTACAGTCGACTGGCATCCTGTCATGTATGTGCCCTTGCCGTGTGCCCTACAGTCAACTGGCATTCGCTCATGTGTGTGCCTCTGCCATGTGCCCTACAGTCGACTGGCATCCTGTCATGTGTTTGCCCCTGCCGTGTGCCCTACAGTCGACTGGCATCCTGTCATGTGTGTGCCCCTGCCGTGTGCCCTGCAATCGACTGGCATCCTGTCATGTGTGTGCCCCTGCCGTGTGCCCTTCAGTGGACTGGCATCCTGTCATGTGTGTGCCCCTGCCATGTGCCCTGCAATCGACTGGCATCCTGTCATGTGTGTGCCCTTGCCGTGTGCCCTTCAGTGGACTAGCATCCTGTCATGTGTGTGCCCCTGCCATGTGCCATACTGAATAAGCAGTTGGAGAAGTATATCATACTTTTATAAGTATATTATATAACACAGTGCAGATAAGCAATGCGACAGCAAACTTTCCAGTGAAGTTGTGTTCTTGACAGTGCCGTTTCACAAAACATTAATTTGAGTTAATATGAACCACATGTCAGCTCTGACATGTGTCCATGATTAATGCCTCAGTGACTGTGGTCCTAATAATTGTGTCATATTCTATTTTAGTTATGCAACTGTTCCTGCTAAATGCATTTGCCATGCTGGTGTTCAGCATTCAGAGTCACCGGAAAATGGCATCCCCGTGACCTATACATATTGTGTTGGAGCTTGCTTGAAATAGGCCATGAAAGCCATTAAAACGTGATGAAGTTTATGAAATGTATAAAGAATGTTGGTGAGTTGTCTTCCTGTCTTTCAAAACATAATTGAGACAGCAGTGACTGACAAAAACATGCTTGGTTTTCACTGACGTCGTTTTCTATGACTTGCAATTCCCATGTATGATGGGAGTACAGGAAGTCCTGGTTTCCAGTCAACCAGTCAACATCCCGTAGGAAGAGTTCCTGACTAATAAATATATGATGATAAACCCAACAAGTTCACTCTACTGTCTGATTCCCTGAGTTTTGGAACAAAGAGGTAGCCAGCCGGAAAGAGACAATTTACGGGCAACTTACAGGTATTCTACTGTCTGAGCGCCAGACTTGTGGCCATTTGAGTATAACTCCATTTAGTTCCTAAATTGTCTAGGGGACTGGTCTTGGGGGATAGTATGTCCGACATACAGGCCTGTCAAGTCATGGACAGCAGTACATTAACTTGCATATGGATTTAAACCAAAAGGCAGAGGGAGCATGACTTCTGACACTAACCAGTGTGATTAAAGGACTTGACATCCAGAAGATGATGGAGGATATTGCGACATGTCTGCATGGGTCTAATACCCTTAGCAGCCAAATCCTTCAAGCTAACGTAAGAGTGTTAGGTGCTGCCATTTGCATGTGATGCCCAGGTGCCCTCATAGTGATTTGTAAAGTGTCTATAAAGTGGAAGCCAAGGGGGAGGCTGGAGAGACCAGTAAAGCTAGAGGATCTGGAGCTGCAGAAGATGCAGCTGAGCCAGAGGAGCAGCTGCTGTCACTGGCCTTCTTGGGAAGCTGTTTGCTGCAGCTGTGGTCACTCTGGCTTGAGGTGCTACCTAACAGGATGGACTGCTACCTATCAAAGAGACATGCCTGCATTTCCAACTGCATTATTCCAGAGCATAGCTCCCACCTCAAACTCAATCACTTATCTCTAGATCTACAGAGCGTTTTATGCTATTCAATGTAAAAAAAATCTGCTAAAACATTTGAACTATTTTCCACTTAAAACAATTACCACTAAAATATAGGTAAACAAAAATTAATGCTTCATAATATGCATTCATGCAGTATTTTTTGCTCATTGTACAATAGTAATTATGATGCATGATAAATAATAATTTGAGTTTCAAGGATGTTTTTTTAGATTAATAAAACAAACAATGCATAATATTTATCGTTGTGACGGAATTTATATTTCATTTTGATTTCATTTGCTTGTCTTCATTTCAGTGCTACTAAATTTGTTGATCGGTAAATGCTAGCCTAATGAAATACACCATGGTGTTTGTTATGATTTTTGACAATCATTTGATTCTACTGTATTTAAAATAGTTTTAAGGGACTCTGGGGCTGGTGATTTCCTCTAATCCCGCAGTCCATGTTTCTCCAACTATAGGTATCAGATTTAAAAAAAACATTAGCCAATCCAAACCATCAGCAGTATATCAGGAAATAGCTTAGTAAGCTGCTTGGTAACTGCTTGGTGTGCAGCACAATGGCTCTGTGCCTCGTCTACACCTGGAGATGTCGTTTAGGGTAGCCCACCAGAACACTGACCACTGAACACTGAGCTCCTAAAGCTGACATGATGCTTCGCTGCTTCTAGAATGTCTGCGCTCTTTGCACATCTGAAGAAGTGACACTGCACAAGCTGGAAATGGTGGACAACTTTGTTTACTTTTTATTTCCCTTTTATCCCAAAGTAATGCATATGAATCAGGCTCATGCAGTGTTGGCTCCTCTCCCTGTTGACCTTAGATGATAATGTCTTCTCTTTTCGCCCCGAGTTACAAAACCTTTAATATTGTTCTTCCTGACAAATGCATGGTGCCTTCCCATTCAGTCATGCTAGCTCTCAAAGTTGGGTTACAAAAGCAGATTGCTTATATATAAGGAGACAGCTGCTTAGAATAGATATAAAAATTTGGCCCTGCAATTCCGTATATGTCATGGGTACATTTAATGGATCCTACTGTTCTCATATTTTTGTATGTGTTACGTATTTGCACAGTGCTCATGAATGTGTAACCAGTACCATTAACAATTCTCATGACTTGTGCTGATGATCCAATGAAGGATTAGTATCTCTTCCATGCATGTTATTATAAAAACATCTTAATACAAAATTATAGATTTTCCATAAAACATTTAACAGGCCTTTCATAATGTCTTATGTCATTTTGATGAACAATCAAAACTGATAATTGTTTTTATTGTCCATAAAGTATTACCTTTTCATGGGAGTATCATGGTCTAGAATGTTAATGACACTAGTAGCATTTACTACTGTCTGATATTTTACGTTGCCTGCAAGCTACCTGTGAAGCAACTGCAAGCCTTTGGCGTTTTTAGCTTTCTTTTGGTTTAACTGGAAGATTTATGCGTGTTGGTCTTTTTCCCATAGGCTGAACAGCGATGCATGTATGGATAGGTAGATTTTAGCAAACACCAGTCTATTATACATTGCATTAGTCTATCACAAATTTGTATCATACTTTGCTATCACAATTATTTGAAAGCATGTCCACATGTTTTATGTTTAATTCAATGTACTGTTGCTAAGTCTGTTAAACAAGTAACTGTCTCTGACAGAAGATAATGTGTAGTTGGAATATTTATAAACATTCTCCTATAAGGAGTTTGCTCTCATGCAGAGCAATGGAGTACCATAACAATAACTAACCTGGAGACAGCAAGAACTTGGACAAACCACTGAACCATGGCAGCAGAAGGCAGTCTTTCAATAAATAAGCTTTGGTTAGTAACAGGTTAACAACAGTTCATCCCATAAGAAAGATTAGTCTATTTGAAAGTGTGTGTGTGTGAGCATGTGTTCGTATGAGTTTGTGTGTGAGAAAGATGATTTTTCATTCTGTGTTTCGCCTCAGCTCTGCCCCTACAACTGAGGATCTAATCAATCTGCCGGCTATTAAGTTTGTTAATTGATAATGCATACTAATTAGGCTGAGCACCGTTACTTTAGAGACTTTGAGGAGGTAATTGTAGGCACAAGTCCAAATGGAGTTTAAAGCAGTCTGTGTGAGGTTAAAATTCATCAAGCAAAAGGGATGTAATTTATATCCCAGTTGACCAGTAGTGCCATGTTCTTAAAGGCAGCCATTTTTTCTGTCTTAGGAGTTGCTGTGATGCAGTTTACACTTAACACTTAGCACTGCAGGCCCAACCTTCCAAGCAGTTAGATTCCAAAAAATCTTGCAAAGTAATGCTGATTTATTTTTCTGTTTTTGTCTTCAGAATGAGGGCAGTGTGGTGGTGCAGTGGTTAGCACTGCTGCCTCACAACAATAAGGTCCTGAGCTCAATCCTGGGTCCTTTCTGTGTGAATTTCACATGCTCTCCATGTGTTCATGTGGGTTTTCGCCGAAGCCTCTGGTTTCCTCCCACAGTCCAAGAGTGTGTAGGAAAATTGGCACTGTGAGTGTTGGCACCTGCCCCTGGTTGATTCCTGCCTGTGCCCATTGTTCCTGTGATAGGTTCTGGGCCTCCCACAACCCCAGTGGGGATTCAGTGGTCATGATAATGGATGGATGGATGGATCTTCAGAATGTAACAGCTGATATGTATAATATATTTATACAATATATTGCCGTTTACAGGAAGAGTCAGTTATTCTGTCTTTTTATGCCCAATGTTCTGAAAATACAGTAAATTTCTTTGGTTGCTTAGTGACTTTGAGCAATATTCAGTGGTTTTCTGAAATTCATCAAAAAGATTCAAATTAGCAAAAGTGTAGCATGACTATATTCCTTACTATGTACAATTTTCACTCTTCTTTTGTGGACTGGTGGTCATCTAGTACAGTTGAATTTCATTGTAATTTTTTATGTTTTATTTGAATATTCCAGATTAAAGAGCCCCAAAACAAAAATACTACCATGTTATCACATATTTAATGCAACACCAGTGACAATGTTAACATACATGCCTTAATTGCATAAGAGTGCAGCCTGGATGAACTGCTATGCTTAGTCTTTATTCTGCACACACATGTATTTTATTATGAAAACAGTTAATTTTCAACATATATCATAGAAAAACCCCATAGAATAACTTGATTGGAGCTTATTACAATTTACATTGATATGGTGAGATTCGCCTATTACATCCATTATGTGTATTACCAAAATGCCATTTTTTCAGCATTACCTTTGAGACAATTTGAAGTGTCGACAGTATCCAGCAATAATTTGTAAAAAGAAACTTGCTAGCATAAAATATACATAATGTGACAATGGCCCCAATGAGGATAAAGCCAGCAGATAATATCAGTTGAAATCTTAGTTGCTAATTTTCACATTAAAAGTAAATTGTGCCAGTTAGTAAATGAACAGCAGTCTGCATCACTTTCTCTCTCCTGTTTTTTCTTTCACTCTCACCATCCATATGGCTATTATTTAACCAGCTTGCCTGTTTCCTTTCCTATCTGCCAGCCATCTACTGGGCTACATTCTCCTTAATTCAAAATATTAGGACTGTGTTTGTGGTATTAATAATTCATGGCAGCCAGTAGGAGAGTTCTTTACCAAGGCTGGAGGTGTACAGTGCTGCAATTTCATTCACTCTATTCAACCACTTGTTAAATCTTTTTGTTTGTTTCCCGCTGTCCTCCTGGGACCTGGAGACGGACAGCCTTGCCAGATTCATTTTCTGATCAAAGCTGTTTGATTTGGTCAATTTTGCCACATTGGAGACGTTCTCTATTACAGAGATAAATAGCCTTGGGCTAACTGTCAACGAAAACTTGTAAGCTAATAAATTATTCCAATTTCTTCCAGCAGATTTCTCTGGAGACAGCCCTAGGAAATACACTTTTTGATTAGTAAATTTCTGTGTGTGTGTGTCTGGACATTCAGATGTGTCGACTTTGATTAGCGCCTTTGCTTTTCAAGTAGATGCTGGCTGAGGTGTTGTCAGCTGAAGGCAGCCCTAATGCATAATGCATCAAAGGCCGCATGTATCCTGCCACCCTTTTCCAAGCTGGGAATGGCGGGAAAATTGCCCTTAATTCAAATATCCTTTTGGAGTCTTTCTCCGGGCCCTAGGAAGTTTGACAGAACTTTTATCCCTCTAGAAGACTTGCCTTCAATCAGGGCAATTGGCTGGCGAGCATCACTGGCTGAAAATGATAGGGGCAAGACGGCATAACTGAGAGGCACTAAGGAAATTTATTGCCTCCCCCTCTACCGGGGGGGGGGGGGGGGGGGGGGGGGGGGGGGGGGCGGGGGGGCGCGCCGGGGCCGGGGCGGGGGGGGGGGGGGGGGGGGGCGGGGGGGGGGC
>JAODJX010000119.1:10817304-10834367 GCA_026776945.1 Isichthys henryi | reverse complement strand
GCTTCTCTGACTCCAATCATTCATCATGCTCAATGAGGCAGCAAATAGGAAAATGACTATTTGTATCAAACACATCTGCACTCATCCACTGAGGTATTTTATTCCCATTAACTCTGAAAGTAAAATACGCAGAGTTTTTCAGCCGCTGTGTGTTTTTTTTTTTTTTTTTTTTTTTTTGGTCAGGTTGGTGCTTGAAAATCCCCATCAGAGGAACACGTCTCAGGCTGTGTGTTTTTGTGGAGCACTTTGACAAGGCCTGATTTTTTTTTCCCTGAAATGCCAGATCCACATTTTCCCTCTTCGTTCTTTTTTCCCTCCATGTAAATTTTTGCGTATGTCTCTATTTTAGTTCCTGTTGTCCCCTGGCTCCCTGTGATGAATCTCCGCAGGCTACTGTAAATAGTCCTTACATTAGTCCAGGGTGGTTTTTCATTTTCAGTCATAAATTAGCCATGCAAGGTATGATGGAAGTTCACTTCAGCAACTACGGCATGATCTGATGTAAATGGGAGGATTATCATCATTATGGTGTAATATCCCATGAAATGGTAGAATCATTACTGTCTCTATTTTATGAGGTTCCTGTGTGTATTTGAATGAAGAGACAATGGTTTTTTGCGACAAAGCCTTTCTCCTCGTTTGTCAGAATTGTTAGGATTGTTTTGATTGTTTATTCCGCAGAAACAATCCTTATTGCAGTCACATATGTTGCACTTGGGAGGATTTAATGCTAATTATGTGGACACACACACACACACACTAGAACACATTAGCACACACTAATTTGGGTGTGTATCTCTGCATTTGTTGAGACGTAAATGTGTGATGCAGTGGTCGATGACGGAAATAAATCTTGAGAAGAAAATATCAGTCAGATATACATGAGAATAATAACATTGTTTTTATCAGAGCTTGAAAGCAGTACCACTGATGTTATACGTTTGGGTAAGACAGCTATCTGTGATCCAAAGCACTGAATATCTGGGAAGAAACTGTTACCCACAAAGACACACTGGACTGTATTTCAGTCTCCTGCTCAAGTATTAGAGTTCCCTGCTTATATCTTTGATACTGGATTCACAGATTATGGGCCACTTCAGCTTTTAAAGTTTATAATTAATCCATATGGTGGTTGAAGCTGTAATTTTTATGTTGCTTATATATAAAAACACAACTAGAGTAATCCATCCATCCATCCAACCATCCACCCATTCATCTATTCATCCAACCATCCAAGCATTCAACCATTTTCCATACCCGCTTGTCCAATTATTGCAAAATAACGCTATTATGTACATGGTCAATTATTTCTCTTTACATTCAATTTTGGAATGTTACTGCGGACAACAGATTCTGATGACTATGCAATTGGGTATTTAGTGGTGCAACCAACAGAACATGTTTTTTTAAGAGGTTTCATTTCGCATCTAAATGCAGACTTTTTGCAAAGCTGGTAATTCACTAAAATCAATATACAATAAATTAATATAGGTTAGCTATGGCTAGTTAGTCTTGCTGTACTATAATCAGATAGTACAAACAAAACACAAACAATAGTAATAATTCATCCTTTAGTGAACTGTTAGTGATTAAAATGATATGATTCTTTTCGACCTTTTAATCTTTGTGAGTGTATGTGTATACAGTATAAGAATATGTGGGTAGTATGAATTACGTCATTTAAGGACATATATTAAATCAAGCCTCGTTGATTTTTTTCAGCACTGACACTATTTAAGCACCAGCAAGACGGATCACAATTAAATAATGATTAAAAATCAATTACTCTGTTGAGACTTAGCTGTATTAATGAGCTGCCAGTTCTAAAAGAAGGAGAAATGGGAAGTCTGCTCTTAACTGTTTAAGGAACCTATGTATTTTGTTGAACCACCTTGATGTTTAAAGAAACTTCAAAGGTTTATATTGAGGTTGTGGATTTTATTGCTGTCAGCCATAACAGGTCAAGACTTGATTGTACTGTCGAGGAATTACATTTTGTCTGGTTAGATTAACTGGGCTAGAACATGTAGCATGCTACCAAATTAGATTCATTGTTACCATTTAACATTTACCTTTGTGTAATTCACCTTTATGATAATTAATGTGAACTGAATACTCACATATATATATATATATATATATATATATATATATATGCACTAGTAAATAAAGCAATTAGATGTAATTTTACACTATATATGAAATCCTAAGTTATGTGTTTCCACAAGATGAAAATGTTATGTTACTCACTATTTGGGATACTATATGTTCCTTTAATGATAACTATCTTTACACTTCATTCCAAATTAAAGAAAGTTCCATGCTTACTGTATGCCAAAGGGTTTTTTAAGCAGTAACACAGGTTTGATTAACACTATGGGGTACTTACAGTACAAAGCCTAAATATTATAATACCACTTCACTTATAGTTCCGGAATCAATACTTTAAACCTGCTATAATTTAAAAATATTTTTTTTTTTCCTGAATGTTATGCAAATTGAAGGATACCATGCATGTCCAACACATACCAGTCAATCTACAACAAATGCAAATTGAGTGTTTAAACAATACTTTATTTTACAACATAATTTTAAACTACAGATTTAGCATACCAATTGCAATATTCCCCAGTGAACCTGACCAGGATAAGTGGCTGGAAGATGGATGGATGGATTGATGAATTGCAATATTCCCACACTCACTCAGAGTACAACCCAAATATTTGACAAAGTCTTTATTGGCATATTTTGCTTTTGACAGTTGCTGATGTGCACAAATTTTTAGTGTTAATCAATTGTATAACATGTGAGTCCAAATGTATCTTTTCATGTGTATTCAACGTTGAGTCTGCATGGTGAAGGACTTTCAACTTGGAGCTTCATTTTCGAAGCAATGAATCAAAAAAAATTACGTGTTTCTTATTAGCGGGAAAATAGCCCTTTTAAATAGCCATATGTAAGTGACCTGTTTGTTCCTTCAGTTCGCACTAACCAGATAATCTGAGCCTATAGTACATTTTTTAATCTCTAAACAGCTCTCATCTCCTTAAACATATTAACATAACTGAACACATATACACAAATTTTAAAGATTAATATACTCCCATTGACCAGTCATTTTTAATGAAAACAAATCAGACGTAATTCAAAAATTTGATTGTAGATTAAGAACAAAGCACCGAACACTAAACATATATAATTATAGCTCAAATGCGCTCTAAAAGTGTGCGCTTACGATAGACTCCATAGTTCTAATACACCATACATAACATGTAGCGATTTAACAAATAGGCTCCTTAAATAATCAAGTTCAATGACTCGGTCCTCCTGGTGGCTGTTCTGAGATAAGGTTCAGCTTCAGCGAAGGAATGCTCGCGTAATGTGTTCAACACCTTAGCTTCAGGTCATTTCATTAGCCGTTTAAACAATACACGGCTCCGGGTAAAATAAGCACAGTCTTTTAGCACGCCTCGTCTTCACTTTCAGAAAATATCACGTTTAGTTTCATCCACCCCCCCCCCTTCTCCCAAGTCCCTTCCCCTTCTTCTGCACCTGGCGTCGTGCCAAGCCGCTACTTTCAAGTAGCCTCCTCTGGGATCAGCAAGCAAAGTCACAGACTGCGGGAACAGACCTTTCAAATTCATAAAATTCATAGGATTTTTCACAAATGAATGAACACAATTTTCTACCAATTTCCTCATTATGCAAATATGCAAAATATCACATTTAGGCCAATTAGGGTCCCCCACAGTTCCAAATTCACCCGTTAAAGCCATAATTGCAGAAACTATCAAATAATTACGGCCGCTAATTGGGAATATTTGTGACAGATACAACAAATTCTCGCACAAATTATATTTCATTCAAGGAACCATTGCACGCCACTGAAATTTTATCGAAGTCTAATTTAACTTACATAATGAACTGAATTGAGTACTTGTTATCAAATTTGAGCAATTCATAGGTCTGTAATGTGGAATGATCAAATAAATTACTCAGAAATTTATACAATATTTTCCTGATCTATTTTGAAAGCCTCTCTATTTGTAGAAAATCATCCCCACACGATTATGCTATGTGTCATAAAAATCCCATCTAACTGTCGTTAAAGCTGATAAAAGATGATGGCATACATTTCCACTTACAACCATTAAGTCATGATTCCGTCCGAGACAGAAACAAGGATTTTACACCCAAATGCAGTATTACCTCTTTTATGTGTCTGTAATTAAATCTTGTGTAAAAGGGTCGGTATTATATCAAGTCCTAAAAGCAGAAAATAAAAGACCTCCTAACCTTCTCTTCAGAGGTTCCTCTCTCTCCTTTCTGTGCTTCGTGCCACCTGAGGGGACCGATACAGCATAGAGCAAGGTCATCTCTGGACATAGACATTTGTTTTTGCTTACATAGACACAGGAATTTTAACCGCCTTGTGACCCGTTTGCGGATTACAAATGTCTCCTCCGAGCTGTGATTTGTTTAATCCGTGGAAATTGTGCTGCTCCTATGTAAACAAGCCAAGTGCAGAATGAAGGCAGCAACCCAAGCGTGGCCGGGCTGCCTATTTGTCAGAAAACCCTCATAAATACGGAGCCGTTCGAGGCAAGGTGATGTCTCCATTTTTAGACAGGAGTGCAGAGACAAAGGATGAGAAAAAGAAAAATATAACATAAAATAAATGCGCATCACGGTAATTACAACCAATACCACGTGCCTGATGGTTTCTGTAGACGGACCTGAAACGGTTATATAAAAACTGCTATAATACGATATTCAAATTCATCAATAAATATCAAGGGATCTGTATAGTGCAGAACACCACCGCCACGAACACCAACAAAAACAAAAACAACAATAATAAACAATAATCTTCATCAGTATCATCACTTGTATACAACACCAAGTAGTACATTTATAAAAATGTACAATTGATTTATGCTTATACCTATTTTTAAATTCTGAAACAGTTCCCTTTATTTCTTATTTGCTTAAAAATTACCGATACACACAACAAAGACTATTCGTCTCACAACGACGCGATGTTGCGTGCAATCTTAACAATAAATCTTCCTTGGTAATACCACAAAAATTGGCAGCGATAACGCTGCTTGTAATGATGTCGTAAAGTCTGAAGGTCCACTGCAATGCGCACTACATATTACACTGATATAGGAAACTGTTTGTTTGTTTGTTTGTTTGAATGTGCGCTATATTTTCAGTCAGCCTTACATGAACCGCATGAAAAATGACGATTAGGCCTGTCATGTACCTAAAAAGTGATGCTAATGTTATGTTTATTATTTTCCCTCGAATTATGGGACCATGACATAGCTTGCATTTAAAACATGACCAAAGGGATACACCTATTTATACCAAACATAAACTTTATGACCACAACCCCATATTACCAAGCGCAAGAGGCATCAATATAAATAGCGTTTGTAGCCTGATATTAAATTAATTCATATTTTATGTTAGCCTAAATCTGTCATGATGCATAGAATCCTTTTACTCGATTGTAGACCAGGTGGTTAAATATGCGGTTAAAACTTGCTTTATTTAAACCTAGCATCCTTTTGTAATGGCTTCTATCAGGTGGACTCTTATAGCCCAGGGATACATCAGGGTTTGTTTTTTTGTTTTTTTGAAAAAAGCATGCTTTTTATACGCTCATATCAGTAATGACTTATATGCAGTTTAGGTGCATTTATTTTCGCAATGTAGGCCCACGAGAAACATCCTACAGTATGCATTTTATTTCACCCCCTGTAAATTCCTTAATAAACTGATGTGTATGCTGCATCGGTGGTAGTAACAAAGGACTTTCGTCAATCGACTAGGGCTCCCCCCTTTGTCTCTAGATCCCTAACAAAAGCTTGTGTCCCCTCATGCCACATCATTCTCTAAGTGAATAGAGATGAAGGTGGGGATATTAAGTGACTCTATATAACATCCCGGACACAATGGTATGATTGATGGAGGACAAAGTGGGAACAGCAGGACAGGGGACCTAGGGAGAAGTGCCCCTGTCAATGCAAGAAACCCATCTCAGAAAACAGCGCGTCCTGGCGGAGTTTGCAGTCTATTTGTATGAGTAATCAGCTGAGCCCCCCTTTCTGTCAGCCGTGTTTACTCACTGATTTTCTCAACAAGACAGCCATTGACACTGGATGGATGGGGCTAATCTGGCGCAGAAAGTGGCGGCTTTGCAGAGGTTACAGGTCTAAAATAGAGCACTCTGCCACATTCCCCTCACCTAATCTACCGGCAAATATTTATCACTATCAATTTGGAGATCTCCCTGACATTAGAATATTACGTAACGGTAACCTCTTCAGTTATCGATCAGATCTACCTAGCTCGTTCTGCGATAAATGAAACGATATTGATAGATGCTAAAACTGACCAGAAAAGTATATAACACTGCAATTGTAATAAAATACTTAAACACATGTACTGTGTGTATGTATGCGGATGTACTCAGTAGAGCACTCATGAGCCTTTAAAGAAACACATTGTTAGAATGGAGCACTCGTTACACCGTCTCATAACATTTGTTAATCCATATCTAACATTTTGGTAGCGAAAACTGGAAATATTTATTTCCAGCTTAAGGTAATATTGAAACAGATGTACATTGAAAGGCTGTTGATTCTAAATCTTTGTTTTTATTATAGGCTCGGCCTGTGTGGAATAGGAAAATGACAGGCCGAGATTAGAAATGTCTGTTATCTAACTGTCATATTTCCAACTTTATCCCTCCTGACTTGGATCAAGAGAGTAAAGATGAGAAAGTGAGTGAATGCGACAAGAGAGAGAGAGAGAGCGAGGGAGAGAGAGAGAGAGAGAGAGAGAGAGAGACGTATGGAAGAGCATAGGACATATAGAACGGATTTGTTGGTAGCAGGTGCCAGTGTTGTTCTGCTCCGCTAGCAGATGCCCTGTGTGGCCGAGCATTTAGCAGTTTCGCTTACCCCCTTCCTTCTAATCTCTCGCTAATTGACCAGCGACGTTCATACACACATTCTCACTAATTTTACATTTGCTATTCCGAAGGTAACCGAAGCACGTCTCAAGAAATATATCCTCTCTTCGGCGCTAATAGTTACCATAGTGTCCATCAATTCCTCTGTAAGGGAAGTAGCTTTCCAAGTATAGCAATAAAACAAAAGCAGGTGTATGACGCGGATCAAATACCTTTAATTAAGCATCACATCGATTCTACAAACGTGTCACTAAATATGTGTGTTTATGCGTGATAGAGGAACGAGTATAAATCATTTCTATAACTGTCTCTCTCTCTCTTTTCAATAAAAATATAGAATGAAAAATGTCTGACCGGTGCCAACAAGTAATTCACGGAATTGTTTTATTACAAAAGTTATGTAAAATATGTAAGAATATATACCTGACATCGTTTATTAAAACTGCTTAATTTCCAAAACTGAAGAAATAGTTTTTAACCAACACGCATGTTTGGTGTATTTGAAAGGCCTGCATTCGTTTGTATTTTACGGAAATTATAGGCCTACACAGAAACAGCGTTTGGATAAAAAGTGAGCGCGTACGCAGTCACACACTGCATTAGAGAAGCTCAAAGTCATCCAGTTTGCTGTAATCACCACAATTAGTCCTGAATTATCACCGGACTCTGACAGACGTTCCTTGTAACTCTCTTTTATTTCAAACAGCCCTAATCAGCAGCTCTCATTACAAACGCTGATTAAACTGCAAATTATCCAGCAGTGGCCCTGTTCTCGGCTACCAGCAGCTCGTTCAATATCAATTAAGGCAAGCAGCATGTCTGCAGCCTCTGAGCGCTTCCAACTGCTTGATAGTGGCACTTATTAGTTTGGAAAACTAGGAAAATACTAATAATCAACGGTCAGGGGAAAAGGAAAACGGCCAGGGATTTTCGGGAGGAAATTCTTTCTGCTCGTCTTCGTTTCTAAATAAAAATCTGTGTCACGTTGACTCAGACAAGCAACATCACTACTCCCACTTTTCAGTATGTCAGGTCTGGGTTGCACGGAAGAAAAATGTATTAGACAAGGTAATATCTTTAGCTTTTAGAAGTCACTTTTCGAAATAATGAATCGTATTAACCGTGACAAATCTAAAATTCTACATCATTAGGTCGTTTCGGTGGCAGTAAGAATTAATAAGTATTTTTTCTTCCCCCGACCTCTTTAGCCTTGTTGGAATGGAAGTTAATGATAGCTGATTTTATTTATTTATTAGGGAAAATTCAATGATAAGTCGGCAATTACGTTTTCATCGCTTTTAAACACGTCAACCCTATAAAATTATACAAGTAGCCTAATAAATGGAATCAAAATAGTAGTCAATTTTCCCATACATTACGATTATCTGTTGAAATAATAACTTATGTGAAGTGTCTGTAGACTAATTATTGACTTGAAACGCTACGGCCCATATATTGTTTTCTGAGGTTTTTGAGGCCGGAATCGAAGAATGTGAATTAAAACGCATGATTAATAAACTGACTTAAGGCTGATTAAGAAACATTAATAAAAATCTATCTATAGGAATGATTACCGAAATATAAAGAATTCTTGTTTCATGATATACCTGTAGGCCTATTAATTAATATAGCCTAGATTATGCTTGAATCGGATTTCAAACTTTCTAAGACAAACCAGTAATATTTTCGGATTTTTTGGTGTCACCTGGCTATGAAAGCAAGACAAAATATTCAGTTGGTATAAAATTTTATTATATCACTTTAAAAACTTTCAACAAAATAAACGTAATATAGGCTAATACAAATATTTCACTCACACAAACATACACGTTAGGTACCTATATCTTTGTCCATTAATTTTTCTGGGCAAAACCCTAATCCCAGCTATGTAAACCGATACCCCTACGCAGCTCTAAACTTACCGTAAGTAACAAAAGAAACCGCAAGACTTCAGGCAGTTTTTTGATTGCAAAATGTGTGTGCGTGTGTGTGTATGGATTATGTTTTTATTACATTGTGGAGACCAAATGACCCCCACAATATTATAAAAACCTGTTATTTTGATGTTGTGGGGACAATTTTTCAGGTCCCCATAAAGATCTGTCAACGCAATGGAAAAAGTAAAAATGCCAAAAGTCATGTATTTTGTTTGGCTACTTATGGTTAAGGTTAGGGCTGAGTAGGGGTTAAGATCGTCATGTTGGGATTAGAGTTTTACCCATAGAAATGAATGGAGAGTCCCCACAAAGATATAATTACAAACCAGTGTGTGTGTGTGTGTGTGTGTGTGTGTGTGTGTGTAAACGAACCATTACCGCGTTATATAATAAAGTCATGAAAGACTTAAATTGGTAATAAATTCCTTTACGAACGTTTCGACGAATAGCCTTTTACATTTTTTTTAACACGTTATAATTTACAGCTACGGATTTTAGTTGCTTTTATTATTGAACTGTTGGAGAATCTTGTCTTGGATAATTTTTTGCATGGTATTATTATTACGGCACGTGGACAGCAATAAATATGTAAATACAAATTAAGTCCAGTGGTAAGTACAAAACTAATACTGCACACTATTATTTACGCATCAGATCTTTTGCGCACAGAAGAAACCACACATTTGTTCTGACCGTATCACTTCAGTGATTACTCGAACAGTATCACGTGTAGTTCAAATGGACAATTAATGTGATAACACAGAACTATGAAATCAGATAATACTTCTTATACGTTTCCGAAATTGATCTTCATTATTCACTGTTCAGTTTTATTTTCGTGGTGAGGCAAGAAATAATTAATTAAATCAATTACAACAATTTTGTCAGAGGGGTTCATGACAAGTGATGCATCTTGAAATTAAGTGTGTTTTATTCTGACGTAGATAACAGCGAAGAGCGAAGATCATATTGTCTACTTGCGTGAAACGGGCGACTGTGTATGACATAAAACATTCGGTCCCCTGTATCTAAACGCACTAATGTCCATTGGTGACTCTAAGCTACTCAGATGTTCTGTGGTAAGACTGTACGTGATAAATACTATTATTGCATTTTGAAACATTTGAAGGTATTGCGAGCGTTTACTTTGTTAAACATTTACGGTGTAACTGTATGGTTCACATCTACAGTTTGGGAGGAGTCAGAGGTGTCCTTGCCCCTTGTATTGGCTCCCCAAAGCATGGGTTTTCAACTGGTCTGAAACCAGGGACCTCCAGATAAACACAGACGGAACTAGGGAACCCCCACCACGAGGAGGAGGGGAACCACCTGCCTTTACTATATTTAATGCTGCCTGAATTGAACAATAATGTCAGCATTTCATTAATTTATCAAACATCTCTATGTTACCCATGGCCCAGTTTATCACAATGGTCAAATGTCAACATAACACTCTTTTCACTCTCCACAAATTTCTGACACCCTTGCTGATTTCCAGCATTGGAAAATGAAAAACCCAAACTACCACAAACTATCCGTCTTGTAATTGCTAATCCTGGTCGGGGACTTCTGGAGTGTGTCCAAGGCTGCACAGAGCACATGGCATATCAATAAATCACAGGGCACAAGCATCAACATATTCTATGGCAATTAAACTATTAGCATAACTACTGATCTATTGATTGGGTGGAACATGCAAACTCCACATACACACACACACACACACACATACACACATACAGTTGTGTAATCATGTTTTTTTGGGGACCGCTCATTAATTTCTATGGGAAAAATGTTAATGCTAACTATGACAACGTTAACTCCTACCCAGCCCTAACCATAACAATAAGTAACCAAACAAAATAAAAGAGTTTTTGCATTGTTAGTTTTTTCATTTCAGTCACGGATTTTTATAAAATAGAGTTTTCGCATTTGGGGCCCTGGAAACTGGTCCCCATAAGGTAAAAAAAATGGGTATTCATCTATTCATCATGTTCATCAAGGTAAGGTATACCGGGAGCGCGCACACACACACACACAGTAAGAGGGTTGAAACCCCACAACCAAGTTGTGGCAAGAGGCTACCCATTCAGCTAACTTGCCACCCAAAGTCTGCCCATGTTTGAAAAGTACATTTAAAATGGCAGAACTTTGTACCCTTGATATATCAAATAAATTAGTGCTTGGGCTGTTCTACAAAGATGCATCATTTTGAATGAACTCAATCCAATTAGTTGGTCGGCATCTGATAAAGGACTGAAAAGAAAGACCGTCTACCGGAAAGAGTCAGAAAATATGGAAACCACGATTATCCAATAATGGTTAAGAAATATCTCATAAATTTTATATATGTTCTTGAAAGTCTGTGATCTTTGATTACTTTCTGTGGATACTGTGGAGAACAGAATTCTCATCCTGTCAGACTTCTGCAGATGTAAACCAAAATATCTTTATCTCTCTTTAATTACTTTAATGCATAGTAAGTATAAGACAAACCTTTATTTGTCTCCCAGGCGATATTTTTATTGTCTAGCCGCAATATAACAATAAATAACTTTAACCACAGTTGCGTCTTACCAAAAATAATGATTAAATAAATAAATGACAAGTATAAATTATTTGAGGTACAAACAGGCAGACATAAAGTGAATAATTTGGTGCCATAAATACAGAGAAAGCTCAGAGAAAGTTGGGTTTGTGTCTCAAGCTGGATTGGGTTAGTGACATGTTGACCCAAAGCATTGAACAATGCAGTAGGCACTTAGTTGTGTCTCTTGGAGAGATGAGTCTGCAGTTGAAGGTGCTCCTCAGCTGTTCCTGCTCTTTGTTTAGAGAATGGGCCTCATTATTAAGTGTGGAGTACAGCTGAGATACTGTTTACTCTCCACCACCTTGACCAAGAAATCCTATCTACTGCCAGAATGAGGTTTCCTCAAAAGTTTGTTCAGCCCACCAGCCGCCACAGCAGACTGGTAAAACATGTACGAGGCTGCAACACAGACTGGAGAGCTATAGCCTTTCCACAAGATCTGCCTCTGCTGCACTGTCTTGCAGACTCCCTCTAGCCCAGTCCAGCCTGTCATTAGCTAGACTTTGTACTTACAACTTTGAAATAAACAAGGCTGGGCAACCCTTCTTCTCCAACATCCTGAATAAGAGCATTAAAAATTCAGGTGCCCTATTTGATACTGTTGCTTAGCTAATACATCCCCAGATACACTTAGCCCGTCATCTCAAATCCAACAAAAATATAATTTTGCATAAATTCTTTCTTCAGTGATACAATTAAAATTATCCTGCTGATAGAAAATGCAACCATGTCATCTTTACTACCTCACAGAAAATATTTGGTAATGTTAAAATCCAACGCCATTGATGGCAGCACTCTTCAGGTGTGGTCAAGAGTGAGGCACTGTAAGCTGCCCACCTGTTGTCTTGACACTCTGACTACCAACTTTTTAAATGGCTTAGCAAGGAATGTGCCATGAAATGTGTGAGTGGCTCACGGGCATTTTCCCAAAGTCAAAGTCATTGCTTATTAAACTCCTTCTGAAAAAATACAATCTGGATGCCTCTGTAAGACATGCATTTCAAATCTGCCCTTAACAATCAACTCAACAACTTCTTAAATAGAAATTCTTATTTAGACATTTTTCGGCCTGGCTTCCAACCACGTCATAACACTGAGACTGGAATTTTTAACGTAAGAGCAAAGAGTATCAGTCACTGGTCACCACATGCTGCTCAGCATAACATCAAATATACAGTGGATGGACTGTGTTGGACGATTGGAGAAGTGATCTGTGATCGAGGTGATCAAGCTATCTGAGCCTGCATCACCTTATGTGTCTCCTCCCTGCCTTTTCTAATCAGCAGAGGGCAACAACATTACCATGCAGCCAGAACAGCAATGGCATTGTCGTCAAAATATTAATTCAGCATGTGGCTTACTGCTTTTTCTATTGAGTTCAGTATTTTATGTGATTCCGTAATTTATATCTAAATGAATGTTCTCAGGCTTTTATTCTGCACATATTTTTATTTGACGTAGGTATTTCAATAGCATTATTGTAGCACTAATTAAAAATAAAATATAATCATATATAGTATCTGTTTATTTTTTTGTTTGTTTTACTACATTTCCTCTTCAGATGAGCGTCTTTTGGCAGAATAAGCAGCTATTTAGCCTTGTTATTGCCAAAGCCTTATATTTTGGCTGGCTGAGCTGAGATTCCCAATATGGTTATAGGGTGTCCAGCTGCCTTGGTCATTATTTGAACATGCAGGCTCTCCATTCTGCAGCCAGACCCTACTAGGGCCATATTTATATTGAAGATCTTTATTGATAAAATCCATGCTAAAAAGATATTACATTAAAAATATTGTTTGAGTGGTGAAGTGGTTGAACACCTAGCTGCATCATCTCACATTTTGACAAGTACTCCAGGCACGTGCAGAAAAGGGGATGGCTGGGGGTGCTTGAGCACCTGCCTTTTTGCCCAAAGTATTAGAAATACCGCCCTCCCCTTTAAAGACCTGACTTAACAAACTGCCGTTGCATTTAAAGTTTTAAAAACCACCATAAATGAACAGTGACTGGCCTCATACCAGTTCTGCATGGTGTGACTGAAACGTGTATGGTAAATTCCCTGCTGGTTAGAGGTCTGATTTGTCACCAAAATCATCACATTAATTAACAATGAAGGTGCTTGATGGGAATAACTAGATTTAATGATAGGATCTGCAACTTTACAGGAGGAGATATTTGTGGTCCAAAAATATGGCAAGCAAATTTTGTTCATAATGATATTCCTAAGGCATTTCATCCAACGTGTTGGATTGTTTGGTCATTAGAAATAATATAACATTCCATTTCCAAATGTCTTAATTAATGCCCAAGTTGCATTCCCGCATTCTAACTGCCAATAACTTTTTCCTTTGTGTAGAAATATGTTTAATCGTTTCATTTTGTTTAGGTGGAATATTAATTTATAGTGTTCCTAGGTTAAAAATAACTCATGTTAGAGGGAGCTGTTAAAAGTTACCTGTCACTGTTTACGCAGTTTTTTATTCGCAGATGTTTTTATTCTTAAAATCAATTTGTTTGTTTCATTAGTCTATCATTTCAGGGTGCAGGTTTGGTTGCAGCATTGGTAGGGACCAAATCATCCCTGAACTCCCCAGCCCCCTCAACACACACGGTACTCCCACAATATTGGTAGGAAGAATGGAAGATGCTTCAGAATGTAGTCACTGATATGACTTCTAAGCACTTATGTAAGTCGCTCTGGATAAAGGTGATTGCCAAATGCTGTAAATGTAAATGACATGTCCCTACCATCCATACATAAAATGTGCGCCAGTCATGGGCATCTCCGCCATTAAATCTGAGTGTGTGTCCCCCACATTCAAAATGCTTATGACGCCCCTGGTGCCAGTGATATGATTACCTTTTTTATAGAGCAAGTACTATTATAACAAAACTCATTAAAATTACCATTGCTTCAGATTTTCTTAATAATCAGAACACTTCCACTTTGAAGTACGTTACATTTCCTTTGTTGTCTGTTCCACCTTGATGGCGTTTGGTCAAAATTTTAATTCCCCAGCCAAAAGTTCTTCATTCTCTTTAGAATAAAGATTACTGTAAACTTGCGGGACAATTGGGACTGCAACTTTTGTCTTAAGGTTTGTTGAAATTTCTGATCCCACACTAAAATACCACTGCTCATCCTTATCATCAACATCATGAATGTACCGCCTTGTTCCTCAAAATGTAGATACAGTCAGTTGCTAAAGAAGACAATACTTTGATACCTAGCTTCAGAGCTGTTTAAAACCTTTTACTAAACCTCTTTGAAAAAAATAATCACAGGAGACAGTGAAACTGCGACATATTTCTGTTCACTTCATCGAATAATAAGCTATCACTGATTGACTCGTAATTTATGACTACAATACATGTGTACACAATGTTAAAGATCAGGCATTGAAACCGATTCTTGAAAAAAAATCGCATTAAAACGTCCACAATAACTAATGGAATTTTCATTGAAACTACAGTACATTTTTTAAAAAGGACTTACATATACACATTAAATTATACATATGGATTTCCTTCCTGTCCAGTGTGCACTCTGTAATTTCCTAATATTTACTTCTTCGTCATGACCCTGCCGTAGATAAAAAAATTACTGAAAATATACGAATGGCTGAATGTAGCTCTGGACCTGGATCAAACTTGCGATTTTAACTGAAAATCTTTTTCGGGAAATATGTCCAGTTTATGCACCTTAATAGAGGACGCTTCTGTGGTAAAAAAAAAAAAAAAACCATGTCCATATGATTACAGTAAATGACGATAACAGAAAAATGGCTTACTTCATTTTAATGCAAAATATAGGCTACTGATGCGAGAATACTCTTTGTAAATATGCGAATAAGTGAAAGGCTCAGTTTTTGCATATTTTTATTCAGACTGAAACAATAAATTCCTAAAATAAGAGCTAAACTTTGCCTCTGTAACACATGATCCTAAAGCCATTATACCTTGAACGTACACATTAAATATTTTATGTTTAAAGCACACTAGGGAAGCCAAAAAAAATACAAGGAAAAGCGCAACGCATCGTACTGAGTTAAAAAAAAAAAAAATTGCCGGCGTTTTTCTGCGTTTTCATCTCGCGTTTCTTCAAGTTCTTGCGCGTCCTTATACGTCGTTAATGTTGCATTGTATTAACCGTTTCTGTGAGTATGCATGATTATCCCTAGCGTTTGTGGGAAGATTGAAGGAGCAAAAAACGCATACAAACACTTTGGAATGCGTTTGTCTCCATTTTTCATTATCATCAATGGAAGTGCCCAGCGCAGAGATATGCGTGCAGCAATACGTTTTCAAAATGCACTGCAACACAGTGCACTAGTAGGAACATCGCACATCGTTTTCTATGCAATGTATGGTGTTCTAGCGAATGGCAGAACGCGCGCGTTGATGAAAAGCGCCACGCAACGCCCATAGTTAGAACAAGCCCTAACACTCGGCAGCGCATGAATACGTTGTCATTCTTCCCACGTGGTGCCTACGTCAGCGCGTCCCGACGTAGCGTAGGAGTGCCAGTGCCAGTGACAGTGCCGTTTCTGCAGCTCCTGTTTACATCGCTGTTCCTAATCTCGGCGTATTTCAAAAGACAAAAACCGTGGTCGTTATGGCGGACCCTCGAGTACGGCAAATTAAAATTAAAACCGGTGTAGTGAAGCGGTAAGTGTATCTTCACAAATAATTGACGGGGGACCAATTAGAGATGCTGGTTAAACCGCTATTGTAACTGTCTTGAATGGAAATAAGAACCTGCCTGTGAGAGTGCAGAGCTGTAGGCCGAAGCGTTAGCAGCGATATGCTAATGGAGTATGAAACACGCTACAGTAGTTAAATTGAACATGCAGTAATCCTTATAGTGCTCAATTTTCAGTACACAAGTTACTGTTTTTTAATAATGTGTATTTTTCCACGTCTACAAAAACCAGTTCTGTACCGAATAAAGCTTTGATGATCTGCAGCTAGGTTGCTATAAAGCTAAATGGGCAATTAAGATACCAGTCGCCGTTCTTGCTCAAGTTAGTGAGTCGTTTTTAAATAATTACTGTATTACTACAGCTAAGAAACCATTCTTTTCATTATCAGTATGTACAGATTTGCAGGAGATCAAAATAAGATTTTCATGCAACGTTCATATTTATTCGACTAACAAGTTGACTGAACCTCAATTTATTTGTTTATTGTATGTAGGTGAATACAATTCAAATTAATAGACCGTCTTCTGTTTACAGTTATTGAAATAAACCCGTTTCTGCCTATAGTTTTTGAAATACGTTTCTCTTTAAGCATTTTTCCAGTGGAAATAAATTCTAACTCATTGTAATTAAAATGTTTCAAAACTGGAGGGTTTGCTTTCAAGAATAAAATAACTGTTTGGCTGGTTTTTTATTTTAATTTTATTTTGTTTACCAAAGGGGGATAATAATTGCAATTTTTATAATATCTAAATTTGTTATCATAAGAAATATATCCATCCATCCATTTTCCAAACCGCTAATCCTACTGGGTTGCGGGGGGTCCGGAGCCTATCCCGGAAGCAATGGGC
>JAODJX010000119.1:10781857-10815800 GCA_026776945.1 Isichthys henryi | reverse complement strand
CCGTTTCTGATCTTTCGTGGTACATTTTTAGCGGTGCAGCAGTGAAAAAGGTCCCCCCTTAAACAGTTTCCAGCTGCGCCACTTTCCGAACGTTGTGTAGGCTATTTAAACTGGTATTGTGGTATAAGAAAAATTCATATCGTAACTATAATAAAAGCGGTTTTTGGTATGAACTGGTATAAACACTAGTTTAGACATTTTTCTAAATCAGCTGTTTGAGCAGTTGTAATTGTTTATCACTTACAAATGTAAAATCTGGGTCAGATTATTTCTGTTAATGTTTCTACAACCTAAAGGATTTGAGTGAATCATTGTTGAGTACCTAATGTAGTGTTTTGTGCTTTAGTATTGATGGAAAATTGTATTCATTCTAGATTGAAAAATATACAGATGTGAAAAACAAAGCTTAAATTGGCTTGAAATGGGAATGTTGGTAATTATATGAGAAAATATTTAGTTTCCACTCATCCCAAATGCTACATCAGAGAGAACCGTTTCAGTTTTGCTTGTTGGTTTTTACTGAATGCACACCTATCTGGGTACGTTTTGTTCTGTAAGGGACATTGCTGTCAAAGCTTGCTTGTGAAGAAGGTGGTTGGCAAGGTAACATGATGAAACAAGGCATGCGCAAAACCCAAAATATAACCAGATCTAAATCACATTATTAGAAAAAGGATATTCCACTACTTACATATTCTGTTGTACCATAGCTGTCTTTGTGCTGTGCCGTAAATGGTGCCATGCTTAATTATCAGATTTAATGACCTATTTGTTAGTTTCGTAATGGATGATTTGGTTAATTGGATGCATAGAGTTTTAAACAGAAAACACTTGATTCATGTTAATGCATGGTTCCCTTTTAAGTGTCCTCTGTTTTGGTACAGGCTTTTCAGAAAACCCTAACAAGCTAATGAGGTGCTTTTTGCATGTGTTTTTTGAATCCATATAATTTATCATGGTGTTTTAAAAATGGGAATTGCTGGAAGAATACTGCATTGGTAGTTTTATTTTGTTCTTTACTAATTTCCTTTGGGGAAGTCACACATTATTGGGTACATTGAGAGAGGAAGTATTTAATAGAGCATGTCCCTGGGCTACTGCTGTTATAGCTGTTTATCTGCTTAAGTCTTCATTATATCTTCTTGTTCTTTCGGAAGTCTGCTGTGATGACAGTTCGGGTGTGGTTAAACGCATAACAATGCAGTTTGCAGAAATACAGATAACTGTTACATGATCTCAGTGTTGGAGTGTGATTTTAGTCATGTTATGTAAAAAACATAACTAAATTTTCGGTGGCCGAATATTCGGTGCATCCCTGATAATTTTGCATAAAGGCTGCCAGGCAAAATATGCCTTCTGGTTTATTTACTTGTATAGAAAGCTCACACCTCTCAAAAGTGTCCAGTGATCAAAATCCATTGTCATTCTTTATCCACAAAACAAGCTAAATTGGATAGATATTACAAAAACTACCACTATATGTAGTGTCCAATACCCTGCACTTTAGGGACAAAGAATGGGGGGTGGGGGTAATGAGGGTAAAAAAATATAGGTCAGTATGGACAAACAGACATTTTTATTTTATTTCAATGATATTCTAAGTAATTCTAAATACAGACAATATACCACAGTGCATTTTTGGTATTTTTTTGTCAAATAATTTAACAAAATAATTTAAGCTATTTTGCCATACTTTTGGTAGTAAACACTGAACCATGTGACCCAAGAAGAGCAGTAAACTGATTATAATCGGTTTAAGGTATATTAACATGATGGCAGTGCAGCTAACTATAATCATAAAGCCATTGATAACCAGAACTTAATATGTAAAATTATCCTGCGTCAACAGTAATTGACAAAATCATCAGTGAAATAAGAACGTTAGCCTCGATAGCTGCTAAGCTACTTTCATAATTATTAATCATAATGAACATTAACAGCTAATGCTGAGCATATATAAAAACAACATATTTAGTTTATTAATAACAGTTAAAGTGTTAAAATAGTTTTAAAAAAACATTTATCAACATACTGCTTGGTAAGCAATGGAAATGAACGGGATTCTATGCCGTGAATGTCATTTTGGAACTATTCACCATCCCCATGACCCGGAAGTTTGCTGCAAATTTCTTCAGCATTTTTTACAATGGGTACCTCTGGTAGTGTCTCCACTCTTTTCTACCGTTTTACTGCTCTGCTATACATAATACAGCATGAGCACACCGCGACAGTAATAATCCTCTGTGTGAAACACGGTGATCACTGAGCAGTACATAGTTTTGTGGATTAAACGAAGCATCAAAGCAAAGAATTTGCATTGAGTATTTTTTGTAATCAAGTTATTCGAGTTACTCAAAGAATCGTTTCAGCCCTAGTATCCTTATGTTTGTTAAATTTGGTTAGTGGAGCACGCCACATGCTACTGTTCTGCTGTGTCATGGAAGCAATAAACACTGAATTGGCAGTGAAGAAAGTGACAGCTCAGCAGCCATAACATCTACTGAAAGAGGATACATTGTGGATAAACAAGATAACAAAAAGGTGCCGGTGTTGGTAACTTTTTGCAGTTTTAAATGTGATACGTTTATTAAACACAAGTCTATGCCAAATTTATACAGATTCCTAATATTCATAATTAGGCACACTACTAGTCTGCTTACCAAAGTGTGGCCATAAGTAAACGTTAGTACCAAGAAGCTGGCATCTGGACAAATGTTTTGGTCATCATCTAAAGTCCAGGTAATTATTGTGCATGTGCCATATAATTGCGAGTGTATCACGATGTGATATCATACAGTCCTAGAAAAAAACTGTCATGATTGTCAGAGAGGGGAACATTTTACTATGTAAAAAAAATTGAGGGGTGGGGGGAATCAGAAGTGCAAGATATTTTAAGAAGTTTGTTGATTGCCATATTTGAACTGGTATGCCTAGTTTTACTATAGTCATTCTAACCTTCCAGTCTTCCAAAAAATGATTTGCTCTTCAGTTTAAATATAAGACTGAAGATGCCTGTGTTATTGCAGGCTTTATTGTGACAAAACGTTGTGCTGCTCATACTGATAACCTAAATGGCAGTAATGACATAAATATGCTAAAGTGTGCTTAATTATGTATGGAAATGGATGAAATTGAGTGCTCAATTTAGCAATATTTAGTGTATGATTATTGTTTAATGTATGATTGATCATGCTGTGCAACATGCATAGATATCAGAAACAGAAAATGTTTTTTTTTGTGTTGACATAGACAATGTGTAAAGCAGTCCAAACATTAATATTTTAGCAGCCTGGTATTCACAAATTGCTGTTTCTATAAATAATGTGAAAAGCTAATTTAATAAACCTGCGACTGCATTAATTTGCAATGGGTTTTAACAGATATTTTTGCTCATTACACACCCAATTGTGCACTTTTGGCTGGTTAGTGATACCTGTTGAGCGAAACCCGCAGGCAGTGGTTAAAGAAATGCATTCCATAGATGATGAATTGTATTGACAGCGATCTGTAGATTTTCCTATCTTGGTGGAATGATTTGATGTAATCTCATGGGTTAGTTATCATTAAAGCTGCATGATGTCACATTGTGATATACATGGCGCATGCGTAATAATCACCAGGGCTTTAGATGACAAAGGAAACATTTGTCCAGACACCAGACTCTCGGTACTATACGAATATTTACTTATGCCCATAATTTGGTATGCAGATTAGTAGTGCTCCTAATTAGGAATATTAGGAATCTGTATAAATTCTGGATATCCTTATGTTTAATAAATATGTTGGATTCTAAGATGCAAACAGTACCACCACACCTGCTGGCTTCTTTTTTTTTTTACATTTTTTATCCACAATATGTCCTGTTTCAGTAGATGTTGTGGCTGCTGAGCTGTCCTTTCTTCACTGCCATTTCAGTGTTTGTCGCTTCCATGATGCAGCAAAACAGTAGCATGTGGCGTGCTCTGCTAACCGAATTTACTAAACATAAGATGCGCCAAATTCATACAGATTACTAACTTGTACATATTTGCAGGATGTCACAGGGCATGCTGTAAAATTGCAGTATATGGACAAAAGTATTGGGACACCTGGCCAATAGACCTACAGGGACGTTTTGTGACTTCCCATACTAAATCAACAGCCATCAATATGGAATTAGTTCCTCCTTTGTAGCTTTAACTGCTGCCACTCTTCTAGGAAGACTTTCCACAATATTTTGGAGAGTATCTGTGGAAATTTTTTCCCATTCATCAAGAAGAGCATTTGTGAGATGAGCCACTGATGTTTGGCATGAAGGCCTGGCTCATAGTCTTCATTGTAGATTATCCCAAAGGTGTTCGATGGGGTTGAGGTTAGGGCTCTGTGAGGGCCAGTGAAGTTCTTCCGCACCAAACTCACCCAGCCATGTCCTGGAGCTTGCTTTTTGCACTGGGGCACAGTCATGCAGGAAAGGGCCTTCCCCAAACTGTTCCTACGATGTTGGAAGCATCAGATTGTCCAAAATGTCTTGGTATGGTGAAGCATTAAGAGTTCCCTTCAATGGAACTAAGGGGCTTAGCCCAACCCCTGAAAAACTACCCCATACCATTATCCCTCTTCCTCCAAAATTTACAATTGCAGAATGTAGGCTGGCGGGTAATGTTGTCCTGTCATCTGCCAAACCCAGATTCGTCCATCAGACTGCAAGACGAAGAAACATGATTTGTCACTCCACAAAACACTTTTACACTGCTCCAAAGTCCAATGGCAGTATGCTTTACACCACTCCATCTTACACTTGGCATTGTGCTTTGTGATGTGAGGCTTGCATGGAGGTGCTCGGCCATTGAAGCCCACTCCTGGTGCAATTTTTGTGCTGGGGTTAATGCCAAAGGAAGTTTGGATATCTGCAGTTATTGAGTCAACAGTGTGTTGATACCTTTTACGTATTATGTGCCTCAGCACTGGGCAATCCTGTTATTGTAACACTTTAATTTTACGTGGTCTCCCACTTCGTCACCGAGTTTCTGTTGTTCCCGAAACTCCATCACTTACAATAAAACCACTAAAGGTGACATGCTATGATAGTACCATATTTAAATTAATTGAGCTCTTCGGAATGACCCATTTTTTCCACAAATGTGTGTGAACCTGACTGAAGTAGGTGCTTGATATTATACACCTGTGACAATGGGTCTGAATGAAACACCTGAATTCAATTAATTTAAGAGGTGTGTCCCAATACTTTTGTCCAAATAATGTTGCATCATACACCTGGGACAATAAAGGTATTTTCAGGTATTTAAGTTCTAAAACAGTTGTTGGAAGTTATAATTACAAAATTAGTAATTATGTATTTGGCATGCATGCATATACATATTTCTCACAATGCTCAAGTTAGATTCAAAATGGGATGTTGCCAGGTAAAGTGGTCATTTGCCAGTTACAGACGCCAAGTTTCAGTACTGAGTCGTCTTAAGCTACATACAGTTTGGCTGTTAGATTAATCTTATCGTGTGTATTTACATTGTAGCAAACATTGTCAGCTGTGAAATGAGTAACAGAAGTATGACTGGTATTTGCATGACCTTTGTTTACTTAGATATTTTTTTTCTCACCTGATGATGTATGATGTTTTGTCATGTAAACATTTGCAAGTTGTCCTTTTTCATTATTTGTGGTAGTGTTCCCTAGAAATATTATTCAAATTCTATCTGCTCTAGGAATGTAGGAGTACAATGCTTGTTACTAAACAGCCAGCATACAGTAGTAGTTGTGAGCTCTTCTGCACATTATTTCATTTAAAATTTTTAAATAAGGCATTGTCCTTTAAATCACTAAAGCCAAGAGCTACTTCAGTCACATGCTGCTTGAATGACATAAAATGGCTAGAGCACACTTTTTTTCTGAAGTCTGGGCAAGCTAATTGAAGCTAAACCATTTTTGGAAAGGCAGTTTAACTGCTTTAATTGCAATTACTTCAGTGAAATGTTGTTCATTAGTGTTGTGATCAAAGCCTGGGTTATTATGCTGAAGTGAAGCCTTTGTAATGCTTTGTATTTTATATTTGAGATTGTCTAAAACCTCACTCTAACTCTAGTGCCTAACACTTCTTTCTGGATGAAATGGTTGCTTCTTTTGTCTAAGTAAAACTGTCTTTCTGATTCTTCCTTCTGTTTGTGTTTATTAATTTGTTGCCATTCAAATAATTTCAAGGTTTGGTTTTTTAATAACCACCCATTGTTTCTCTTTTGTCTGATCTTAGAAAGTTTAAATTTTATGATTTCTAATGCTGCTTATTTAAATGCAAAGAAATTGTCTATCCGAATTTGACCCTTAACTAGAACTATAGTCCCTATGGAAAGCATTTTAAAGCACTGCAGGTCCTTTGTCATTCTTTTGGTTTTTTAAAAATGCTGCACATAGCTGTCCTGCAATGGTGCACATTTTAGTTGGTGACCAGCACAGCGGATGTCCTTAATAAAATGACAACAGTAATTTACTTTTGTCATTCCAGCTGGCACTGGGTACACGCCTCAAAAATACAATATTAAACTACTTGAATGTGTGTCGGGTCTAATTCTTTTTTCTATTTTCCAGAGAGCTGCTTTTCCATTAACTGGGAAAACACAGTGGCAGATCCATTTAAAACGAGCTCAGCTCCAGCCTTCATATAAGTACCTCAGTCTGAGAAAATAAGAAATTAAGATCAAGGGACATTTTTTCATTAGCCTGTCGTTAGTTATTTGAATCTTGCCAACTGCCTTGCTAAACAACTGCAACGGTAATATAACTCATCTCAAGAAGGCTTAAGGCCCTTACCTTAGCATATGTTAACTATTACAGTATGCCTTGATGGAAACGTATTAAAATTACTGGTAATTGACATAAAATATGACAAAGTGTTTTAGGCTTTCTGAGCAAAGCAACACACATTACTGAGGAGCGGCCCCATAATGTAACTGATTAATGAAGGATTACTCATGCACATGCAACTGACTATATGAAAAATGAATTCTTTGTTGTCATTCTGACAAGCCAGCAGCCAGAGCCGGAAAAGACTATTAGCTGGAATCATTATCAATAGTGATATTTTCAAACTCTATTATGGCAATCAGGTTGGAATTTATTCAATAGATTTAGTTCATTTGCTGGTAATTGATAAATAATCAAAATTTATCAATGTACTTGCACACATTTCACTAACAATCAAGCAAAAGTGGCCCATTTACCACCTGACTTGGTCCAAATTAGAACTAAATTGATGATCAATTAATCCTAGAAGGGGCAGTGCTGTATTTTGTGGAGGAGCAGTAGCAGAAGTGGCAAATAAATGGAGTAAAGACAGGAGATTAGTGGAATGAGCAGAAAGGAGCTGAACCGCCACGGATCGCGGCTAATGAGCATGCAGCTGGGTTGCAAATTGGCAGATTTATAGCATCAGTATAAAAACTAAAGACAGACCAGTGGCAGACTGGAGTTTCAGAACTGATACTACCCTAGGAGTGGAGAAATGGTGGTGAATTGCGGCTGATTTCTCTGACCGTGTTGCAGCTTAGGAGGACTTGGTGTTGGCAGTGTTTTGCGCTTTTTTCGTATAACCTTTATGGATACAGAAAATCTAAATTTGAACGGGATGGAAATGTTTGCTTATTATGACGTAAGTTTGATTCCTTAACTTGTATCTTGCAGAATACTGGTGAAAGAGATTGAGGACAGAATTGGTAGCGGTCTCATGACTGTAGTTAGTAGCTTTCTATGGTACCTAACAACATTTGTGTACTGAACATTTTTTTAATGTTTTTAAACTTTATACTACTGTTATCTACTTAGTTTTATGCTGGCCTGTGTTTTTTTTTTTTTAAATGTCACATTTTTGTCATTGTGATTTTTTTTTAGAGTATTTGTAAGCAAAACACTTCAGAAAACGCCTACTTCGATATAATGTAATGTGTATATCAGCTAAATTATGTGCATTGCCTACCTGTTTATAGGTTAGCAAAAGAAGAAGTTCTGTATATAAAGGAAGCCAAACAGCAAGAAGAAAAGATTGAGCATCTAAAGGCAGAAGCAGCAGATGAATATGTCATTAAAAAACAGGTATGCTGGAGGATGACTTCTCTGTAATTTAATATTGTGCATCATTTTGGTATTTCCATCTAATCAGAGGTTCCTTTGGTCTCATGCTTCAGTATCTGTATTTCCTATTGAATATAGCATATGACCTAAATATTACAAGCTGTACAAGTAATAGAGTAAAAGAGTTTTAATGGTAAGGGTTAGTGTAAGTTAGCAAAAACTGTTTTTTGTATAAAAACTGTGTTGAGGGATGTGCAGATATCCAAGTGCACTTCGATGAATCGATACATGTACACAAATGTCATATATATCGCATGTGTGTATAATTTTTTTTCTATTATAGACCAATAAAATATTTGTACCTGAGTCTGGTTAGCAGAAGTAGCTAATCCCTGATTGTTGTTTATATGTGGGCAAGTGACGCCAAACCAGGCTAGTTATTCAAAATATTCAATATTTGTAACCATTAAAGTAAAAGCTGATGTTGTGGGGGAGGGGGGGGGTTTGATTTCCACCCCATGGTTTGATCATGTGGTTGTCAAAGTTTGTAATGGAATGTTTCACTTTTCTGTTGGCAAATTACCCTCATCAGAAATGCTTTAAAAAGTTTTTCTTGTTTAAATTTTAGCTTAAAGTACATTACAATAGGAGCAAATCCATAACCGCTGCATGTGGTACTGTCAACTAGCTACACAACTGACACTGATATATAGCCCACAGATACTGCATGTCCTCCATAATTGCTTGCTGCATGTACTCTAGTAACTTACAACTACGAAGGATAGTCATTCAATGTATGTAATCAGTTTAAAGTAATTCGGGGCATAGAAGTTTTAGTTTTAATTTGTTAGTTTCATGTAATATTTAATCTGTGGATTAAATTAGCTGCTTAGCGTGGTACCCTTAGATGCTGAAAGTACCAGGTAATACCAAGAGCCCATCACAGCAAATATAGTTAAACTCATTTTTACTGGACTGTATAAAATGACCTCGATCAATTACCTGTTCTGGCTTTTGAATATTTCGAAATATTTTTGTGAGAGCGTACATTTTTCAGCAATGGTTTTCGACTTTAATGTTGAGAACAAGTGAACAGTGTTCTGTTGTAAAAAAAAAAAAAATTCAACAATATTACTACACTGCAAAGCAGGCTGGAGAAATGAATCATTCACACTTTTAATTTGCTTATACATTTAATTACATTATTTAACTTTGCAGGAATTTCATAATTACTAGCACATGTTGCTAATTTGGTGCCACTGAGTGACCGATGACCCAAGTCCTCATCCTTTTTGGGCTGTCACTTCTCACTCAGAATGAATGGCAGGGAGAATTAAGCATGAGGTAGCCTTTGTCCCTCACAACCCGCGATCTCCCTTTATGTCTTCTTTTAGTCTCTACTACTTTATAAATTAACTGAGCGGCAGAGAGGGTAGAATTTTCCCAAAACACATGCATGTTGTTATTGTTTGAGTTTCTGCTATATCTGTGTTTTTACCTGTAGGTAATTAAATGGGAAAGTGCTTTTTGAATGATGGGAAGATTAAATAGAATATTTTGGGTAAAATCTTATTAGGAAAGAGGTAAAACCATGCCTATTGTGATTTCTTGAACTGGGCATTTTCCTAATTCTTGTTTTATTGTTTAAATTGGAAACTTTCATTTGTAGGATTTGTTAACCATTCACATTTGGGTTCTTGAAATGTGCTGCTGATCGCAGCAGGTGCATAGTAAATATTTTAGCTCTAGCTTTCAAAAGAATTGAATCCCTGGATTCTAGACTTCAGTCCTTTAATATGAGTGGACTGGCCAAGTTGCATGATATTGCGTTTCTCATAATAGTGAGTGTTGTCACATCTGTATGTTGTCTCTTGGTTTGCATAAGATTTGAAATGTTGACACATGATACATTGTGTGCAGTATTGGATGTGGCCAATTGTAAAGCCAACCTGGCCAAGAAATTAAGATGGAGGGCACACTTATTTACATACACCTTAAGCTTAAATTCTTGGGCAAGTATTGATAATACAAAATTAACAATATTCAAATATTTTTATAAAATAAGTCATGCAGCAAGTCATATCACCAGTCAAAGATTTACTTTAGGGTGACAAGTGGCACCTTTTATATAGCCAGAATAATGTTCACAGACCTGTTTTCCAAAAATAATGGCTTGGAACCAACCAAATCTACAGTGGACTAAAGTTGCAAGTTACTATATTTTAATTAGAATATTTGCCCTGGAGGTCAGAGTGAGAAAATAAATGTTACGAAGTTAAGGGGTTAATGCTGAGGTTAATTTGGGATCAGGGTTTTTTAACCAATATTTTATAGTTGCTTTTCTTATCTCTAGCTGATGGAATATTCCAAAGCATTAAAAAGATGCCTTGTGTTTCACTCTCTTGTCCTTGAGATTCCCTGCTTACAGTTGTGGAATGCAACACGAATTTCAGAAGACTGTGAATGATGCTTCTAAGCATGGGCCAAAGCCATTGAGACCAGAGTGGCAACATTTCAAATTGCATGTAATGTGTTAATCAAAATTGACTGTTGCCCTGTTGCAGTGGAAGATTTGGTGAACCTCTGAAGTATGAATATGGCTTATTCTGATATCCAAACAGAAGCCTGTGCAGTGGCTGATTTTAATGGCCCCTTTTAACTACCCACTTACAGCTTGTATATGTTGCTTTTTGCATGTACTGTAACATTTACTGAGACTTAATAAACAACTGAGTCTTTTTCCACTATATGTATGTAATAATATGTATAAAATACACATTTTCCGGTCTTTATATTTGTATAGAAAAGGTTACGCGTCAGGTTAAGCTCTAACAATGGTTTATAAGATGAAGTAAAATGGAGACATTTTTAAAAAAAAAACTCTGAGAACTGCACTAGTTCTGGAGAAACTTGTTAATGGTTAGTATGTCTGACCATGTTATCCAAGATCTCGCCTCTCTAGAAGGGCACCACGCTTTGGGCCTAACACACTCTGCAATGTTTTATGCATAGAAAGCATCAAGAGTGCGAGCCTGCTGATTTCTGCTTTCCTCTCACACAGGATTTGCCTCTAAAAGTGGAGGCCTCTGCTGTGACTGTAACACATGATCAATAGCTCAATAACATTTTTTATGCCATAATTATGTGTGATATAAGAGTACAATGTTTATTACGTAAAAGTGGGGTGCCTGTCTGGACTCATAGATTTGATATTACTAAAGCTGCAATATAAGATACCATATATGCAAGCATTTGCAAATATTACTTAGTTTTCTTTTTGCTCCTCATTTTTAGACCTTGATACTAATGGTCTAAAATGTATCTGCAAAATTCTGATATTTTGTTTGTTGATAGTGTTACAGGCTGAAATGTTTGGCTGCATAAGAAAAAGGTGAAAGGTTTAATATTACAATAACCCCTTTACATTTCTTAGGGTTAAGGGTAGAAGATCCCCAAGAATGTGAAAATTCACGAATGATACTTGCGCAACCCAAACAACAATCTGTTTACCCATTTCTGACCAAACAGTACTGTACACTTTTCTAGACATATGTAGACTTTTTCATATGATATACAAACCATGTAAGTTATACCTGTGTATGTACTACGTTTTATCCCATTGTTAAAAAAAATTCAAAATTAATGGTACTGAAAAGTTTAAGTTACTGCAAAAAATGCAGGATTCCATGGTCACAAAGACCGCTAACACATGAGTGAGTCTGGTTGCTGAGACAAAGATGCATGGCGTACCCAAGCCAAGGCTTTCAATATTAAAGATATGGTATGCACTTACAATAATGAATGCTATGTATCACTAACGCTTATATATTGTGACTTTGTGATCCAAATGATTTACCATGTTTTTGGCTTGTGCGTCGTCTGCAAGTTTCTGCAATCGTTTGGCAAGCTTCAAAAATGTTTCTTTTTAATTGTTCATGGCCAACTCGCAAATAACCGAAACTGCAAATGTCAAATTCACAAATCTAGAAGGCAAATATTTTGTGGACTGAACACTCAAACTGCTGATTTAGACCTATTTACAAAACCCAACCAAGGCCACTCAAACGACAATGCATCAGTTATCGTTCAGCTAACAATGGGCGTGTATTGATGTATTATTCATGGGAATTCCATAAAAATTTATAGTTTATAAAAACCACACAGGGATGATATTGGAAATTCTTTAAGAAGTTTTAGAAATTGGTTTTGTGTTTTTGTAGAATTAATTATATTTGGATTTTTTTTTGTCATTATTGATGGCATTTGTTTTTGTCTGCATAAGCAAGTCTACACTATAGACTGCACATTAGCAGAGTTTGTAAAAAGTAAAAAAAATAAAATAAATAGCAGTAGTAATGAAAATATGGGAATTGTTTGGAAAATATGGGAATTGTCTGGCCAGTAGCTGTAACATTATGGCATTATGACAGGCTGGGAAGTGCTAAAGGGTAATTCGTCAAAAGACTTTTTGTAATTGAAGTTCTACTAGCACACCAGATAACTGACCGTTTACAGTCAAACATGCTTGTTTATCTTCATGTGTGACACTGAAGTGGATGTGTTTGTATGTCTTCATCTTTTCAGATGGAAGTCCTGCAGGAATCACGGATGATGATCCCAGATTGTCATCGGCGTTTGGTTACAGCCCATGCAGATCTTTCACAGTTATTAGTGAGTTAAAGCTTCCATTTCTCTGAACTGTGAAGCAGGACATACATTCTTTCCATGTTGGTCTGCACAAGCACATTACTTCCTGCTCAAATGCTGCAAAGGGCAATAAAAGAAAAATATTTAGATATCCACTGGGAGCTTCATTTTTCTTATTTAGAAACATAAATAAAACCTTTCAATATCCATCCATATTTCAGTATGGCTGAAAAGAACAGTAAGATATACTGGAAATAACTGAATTCGATGCTTTATGTTGCTTTTATAAAATTATCAAAGATGCTTTATAGGGTCTACAGAAGAAAAAAAGCTGTTCACACCCACATTATCTTACTGCAACAGCTAAAGACAGATGTACATGTTTCGGAGCTACCAGTAACTGGCAAGGGTCCCGCTTATCTCAGGTTTTTCTTGATGCAGGAAAAGTGCTGTATCTTTTCTAGTTCATAATGTATAGTCAGAGTGTTACGGATGTCAACTGGTCATTAATATTAGGCTACTGTTTGACTGCTCCAGGGACTGTACTTTTATTACTAAGAATTAGTTTTACATTAGCATCAAAACTGGTACCACCTCTGAGTGACCTCACAATGTGAAGCAGGGTATTTTGTATCAAATTTGAAAAATGGCTGCAAGTCTTTTATAGTGTGTGGTGATCAGTACTAATATCAGTACTAATATCACATATTATGCACATGCAGTTCTCACATTGCAAGGATAGTCACAGTCTGCTGATTTGAAATCAGGCTTTTTTTTATCTTCATACTGTACGCACATTATAGCGCAGGGGGTTTAAGTTTCACTAAAACATTTTTGCTTAGTCATTGGGGAAAAAAACTTAGCAGACATTGCAATATTAATAATTACACTAAGTAATCTTGAAAAAGGGTATGTTTAAAGTTCACACTGATGCTTTTGCATGAGTGCTGCATGCACTTTCTGATTGTTTTTATCCCTGCAGTTTAAATCACCCATAAAATGGGTTAGTGAGAAATTTCTTTTGAACTTTCTTTTGTTGTATAGATAGGGCAGTATTTATTACAACAAAATCACATTGCAATATTTATTTAGAACTTTTTTTGCTTTATAAATATCCTGGTATTTATTACAGCAAAATCACAATATTTGAATTTTCCCCAATATTGTGCAGCCCTAGTTCATTAGCAGATTTTTTTTC
Organism: Isichthys henryi; assembly: GCA_026776945.1. Lineage (NCBI taxonomy): Eukaryota > Metazoa > Chordata > Actinopteri > Osteoglossiformes > Mormyridae > Isichthys > Isichthys henryi. The sequence continues at coordinate 10,801,897 of JAODJX010000119.1, read as the reverse complement.
TTATGATGCTGTCCAGAACCTTCTGGTTCTTCCACCAGATTGCAATTAAAGCTTGGATCTCTTCATTTGTCTGTGCATATCAAAACAACAAAACAACAATTGTATATTGCTTCATAGGCAGGTTATTTGCATAACCAATCCACAACGAACACATGTGCAAGTCCCACCCAAGTACCAAAAATGTACCCCAGCTGGTTTGGTACTTTAGGTAGGAACATTTAGTACAGGTACCCAACGAGAACTCAGTGGAAAAGGGGAAGTATTGTACCAAAAGTGTTTCAGAAGTGCTTGTCAGAGTTTGTACACCAGCGACTTGTTAGTTGTGCTGTTCCTGCACATGCCATGTGTGTAAAGGGTTACGTGGTTAATTGTGATGTATAATGAATTATAGTTGCAATACTGTGGACTAGTTTTTTTGTATTTCTTATGTATTTGAGGAGTCTTAAAGAATAAATAGAATGGTTTATTCATAATTACTGATAAAATCTGCATTTTAGCTATTTTTAATCTGGATTTTTAGTAGGCCTACACAATATATTGTTTCAGGGCTGCTGCACTATATCATGCGTATGTGCAATAATCACATTGCATTTCTCAAGACTGCTTTGTGTCTGACTTAACTCGTGGCAACACCACAAACTTATCACATCGTGATAGTGTGTGAAGTATCGTACAGCCCCAATTTCTAGATTTGTCAATAAAATTTGTGATGGATGGATGAGAAATTAGTTCTGTTGTCTTATCTTTGAGTAGAGCAAATGCCACGTAAAAGTAGAAATAGTTATGACCAGAAATTTCCAAAAATTAACACAGAACATTTAGCTAGTGCTGCCAGAGGAAAATCAAAATAAAACTGCTGTACAAAGCTCTTGTATGGGAATACAAATAATGACGACCAGAGAGCACAAAATCACTGAATGTTTTTAATGTCTTTTTCAGGAAACAGAGGAAGATTTGGCAGAGTTAGAAGAGTTTAAAGAAGCAAGAAGTATACTGGATTCTGTGAAGCTGGAGGGATGAAATTGCACACGTACTTAAATGCATCCCAAGTGTCCATTCCGTAGTCGGATCTTGTATAAGCAAATGAATACAAAGAAAATGTTCTAAGAAATCCTTTTCTATTTGTGTGTTTAAGAAATTGCAACCTAAATGATATCAAAACCCTTGTCTTGAGTGTGCAAGTCCCCACAAACATCAAATAAACATTTTTCCTAAGATGAGTTTTTGTGATTTATTATTATATTTTTTTTACATTTACAATGCACAAAACAAAGATATGTAGAAATAGACTTTATATAACACTTACAAATGAAAATAAAATGTCATTTTGATTACACCTTCGGTTTGTAAACTTATGGATTGATTCTGTATGTTTGTGAAAGTCGGGGGCCTTTATCATGAAGCCCGATCTCTTGCTTGGCCTGATAACTTGACGGATATAAGATACTCCAGATGAAATGGACGTTATCTTCGTTCACTTACTTTTAACCCAGACTACCTTAAATCAGACAAGTTATCCACCTAAGCCAAATATCAGCCTTCATGATACAGGTCCCTGTTATTGGGCTGTGTAGAATTGCTGAGTAAACATATTTGATGCTGTGTATATAAAATTTTCAGTATTTTCTTAGTTACACCATAAAACATTCAAAGTTTTACGGTACAATATCATATTGTAAACTTTACAAAGGTTTTTTACAAATTTTGTGATTTTTGTGCCATGCCCAGGCATGGGTAGGAAAAACAACATCTATATAGTAGTTTCACCTTTGTAATTCTCACTGATTTGGTACTCAGAGAGTTGGTTATATAAAAATATTGTTGAACGTACGAAAGGCTAAAATTTAACGTCGAGAGGACAGGATAATATTGCTTGCCCAGAGCCAACCTTTTTTTGGGGCGGGGAAGGGGAATTCATATAGCCATAACCAGGGAATAAGAAATTTATATACCGAAAGCTGGTCTTACTTGTATACTTGTTGTATATGCACACAGTGCGGAACAAGATTTCAATTCGGAGGAAAATAGTGCAGTGTTTGAAGTGGACCGCTACTCGCCGGTAGGCAGTACCGACGCTTTGCTCAGAGTACCGACAATGTATCGGTACCAGGCTCGCATAATCTACAGGTACTGAGTAACAAGGGGCGAACCGACGCCTGTTTTTTTCCCACTTCAAGGAAGTAAAATGTACCTGTGAGCAGTGCTGTATCTCGAATTAAATGCAAGCAAAGCGTTTATTGAAAATAAAATCGTATGAAAAATTAAACTGAAGTACAACCTTGCAACTGGTGCCTAACACACGGATTCTTAGTGAGTGTGCTTTGGAGAATTATCGATGACATGAACTACTAGGATTTTAAGACATAAATTCTACAAGCACCATCTGTAATTCCGATATTGGTGCAGAGTGCCGTCAGCTGATTAGCTATGAAAAAAAAAACTAATTGAATCGGTGTGTATCGGTTTAACTATTTTTTTCTTTCCGTATCCCCTTTCTAAATAAACAAATATAAAACTTCAAAGACGAAGCACAAATAATAAACAATAAACAATAAAGTTTGAATTTCAGTACTATGAAAACTGAAGCGGAAAGCAAAAAAAAAAATAAATAAGAAATGAATAAATAGATGAAAGAAAGAATGATGAATATTAGCCATTGAGGATTTTTCTTTCATAACAATATAGGTCTTTCATTACACATATAACTATCCATAGATTCATCTTCTGACCGCTTATGCTGCAGGGCGGTCTGGAGTCCATCCCAGGCAAAATCCAACACAAGGCTGGGGGGAACATCCTGGATGGGATGCCAATCCATCGCACAATCACGCACACTACCAGGCACAAAATCATTCAGTATGGGAAATCGAGACCCCAATTAGTCCAACCGCTTTTCTCTGTTCAGCGATAGAAACTGAAGTGCCTGGATTAATACTTATGTTAATATGCTTTTTTATTGAATAAAGATAATAATAATAATCGCATCTCTCTCTCACACACACACACACACACATATATATGCGCCCTGTTAATGTTACAACGCTAACTGAATTGGACATGGATCTTTGACGAACTGATTTATCTGATTAATTTCATATTGTGCTTGGGGGTAATAATATGTTGGTCTATTATTTAATATGACGACTGATAACAAAAATGATGCAATTTATAGTATACTATGAAGGTATAAACATGGTCTCACATTTAAATATATATATTTTTTCATGAACATCCGCCGTGGAAGACCTTTCCCTTCTAATGAGTTCAAGGTGTGAAATAGCTATCTGACAGTTTTCCGTTCTTTTAAGAAGAAAACCATTTTTGTTCATTAGCAATACTTGTTAAATACACAAGAAGTACCCTGTAAGACAGATTTGGGTTACATTTCATTTTGTCCTTATTTTATAGATTTCAATAATTGTCGGGTTCAACCCCAAAGCCTCATTACCACCTTAATGAGGCCCCGTTACTTCGTGACATACAACCGCTCCATCTCATTAAGGAAATTGCTCTTCAATGCTGATTATTTTGTTTGGAACCATAATTATATTTCTTTCGGATAAATCACGGTTTAATCGAGTCCACACGGAGGGCAGCAGCGCTAATTAAAGCATGGGATGCAGCCGTGGATGCTACCTGGATTTGTGGCCGAAGAACGACGCACCTGATGGATCTCAAGCAAGCCTTGACCCGTCACTCTGCTTTCTTCCCCGGGCTGAAACACAACAACTTATTACTTCTAATTCCCCAACTGTCACCAAATCACCTGCACGAAACAAGAATCTAATTTGTTAAGCTGGCATTTCTGCAGATGGAAGATCGATTTTCTCTTTAGATTTCTCTAATTGAGTGAATATAGATGCTCGATGAATTAGATTCACTTGCAGACTTGAAAACGCCAACAGAAATTCCCCTTCACGTTATTTCTACATATCTGTGTCCCCCCCAATATAATAAAAGGTGGTAGAGGTAGAGCATACAGTGACTGACAACCATACTTCTTGATGTTGAAACCCTAGCTTACACGGGTACTGAAAGCCACAGAACTGCGGAAAGGGACAGAGATTCTCGATCTCTGAAATTGCTTACAGAATTACATTTGTTTCCTTGTGATTTTATTAAAAGTCACTCCTCATCTCCAGAAGCCGTGAAAGTATCTACTTTCCACTCAGATACACCACATTAACTCGCAGGGTGCGAATTTGTTTATTTGTCTATTTTTATTTATTTGTTGGGTAAGATTGATGTGATCTTATCATTATACCTGCCTAGAAAGAGATGTGACTAGAGTTCCCCCTTTGTACGCACAATTACAACCTTTTTCGTTTGTTGAAGCAAGTGAATGCGTCTTCTCTAAAGGTGTTTGTGCAAAAGAACACGTGCACACACAAAACACACAAAAACGCACGAAACAAGAATATATATATATATACACACACACACAGCCTATACAGTTTTGCTTAATTGTATTGACACATCTAAAAATCCAGAATAAAAATGGATAAAAAGCCCATCTTGTCAGTGGTAAATAACCAAAAAACAGAAGCACAATGTAGAAAAAATAATAACTGCATTTTACCTGGTATCATAATAATACATTTATTTTGATAGCAGGTAATTCTGTGTGAATATTAAGCATTTCTACAACAACAACAATAATAATAGGTATTTTAGTAACATATTTTAGCACTATTCTATACACCTGTACATTGACCCGGTGTGCAAAATGCATGTAGTGAAACTTTGTTTTATTTTATGTCTCAGAAATAAAGCTTGAAATCACAGTGGTTACTTCTTCGGCAGGTATCGGTGTACCGAAATTCAATCTGTACATTTAATATGAGGAAAACTGAGTGAATAAATTGTATTAGAGGCGGGCAATATGTTTTCCTGTAGTTTCCTTTGTTCCACTTCCATATGTGTGAAACAATGCCAACCACATTTATTATGGAGAAGAAAGTTGCTCCGTTGTCGGAAATTGTTAAACTACGTCTTCCTGCTTTTGTCTCGGAAAAAAAACTGTCAAATAAAAATCTAGCGCAGTATTAATCTTCAACAGAATGAGTAGTTGCCGACAAACGTAAATACTGACCACATCGTGCAGAGGAAAGGTTAATAATAGGTATATTAGTGTGACATTTACATATTTCATGAGTAGGTCGTTGTCTTGTTTTTCGGTATAATGAAACACAATGAAATAATGGTATTATAACACATATTTTTTATCTAAGTATATATGTCATATAATTATTTGCATTCGGTGCCTCGTTATCTTCAGACGTTTTCGGTCACCTTACTTCGTTAAATATGTCTGGATCTTTGGAAGGATTGATCCAGTATGTTTATAAAGCTGTAAAACCCACGAGCAATTGAAAGTAATAAAACGGAGCGCGCTATCAATCATGGCACACTGGCGTGGTTCTGAGCTGAAATGATCGAAAATGAAACAAAACGATGATTTTATATCATTATTATTGTTATGGTTAACTTCGTATGTGAATTTGGATGTACTTTTGCATGGTTTGGCATGCGGATAAAAGACAACTGAAATACATACGAATTTACTCGCTTCAAAGCTTTTACAGAGGGAAAATACTTTCACCAAACAGACGATTCTTTTTATCGTTTGGAGAAAAAGGTGTATTTATGCCTGTCACGCGCACAAGAAATACATTAATATGTACACATATATACAAATAATACCGTTCTGTCCTATATATATACACACACACAAAATAAATCGCCGTCAAATCTTATGAAAGGAAAGATTTAAACAGACCCCAGACATTAAATTGCCATGTGAAGTTCCGGTGCTTCATTCGAGTTCGCCAGGAAATCCGATAAGAAGCAGAGAATCCACACTCCTCTTTCCATCTTAGCGCGGCGAACGCTAGTCCATCGCAACCAGCATTTCCCTATAACTACGTGTGGTGATGCGAATTGTCCCGGTTATCTCACCAGATTGCCGAAATATAAAAGATGAGCTGAATCAATTTAACAGAGGACAGAGAAAGAAAAGAGCAAAACCGCCAAAGTTCTCGCTTGGACGCATCTTTTGTGAGCCTCCGTGGACATTATTCACTCCGAAATAGAAACCGCTTTTATAAACATCCGTGCTGACATCTGCTAGCAGTTGTTTACTGTTTTTGGGTTTCTGTATTTTTAGGAGTCTGTGTGAATCCATCTGTATGGAAGATGTAATTGTGCAGCGTTTTTGTTGTATATTTGGTGAAAATATATTTCTGATTTGTTTATGTCTGCTTTGGGCAAAATAATTAACCTTAATTTAGTCTATTTGGATGAAAAATCAATATTGTTAAAGCAATTGATTAGTACCTAAAGCATGTTTGTGTGTGCATTTATTTTGTTGAGTTTTTCCGCTCCCCATGACACCGGGAAGGGAGGAGGGGGCAATGATTTCTTTTAAAAAGAGGAAATATCTTATAAAGTAGTCATTTACAGTGAGGTTTCCACTTAATTGTGCACTTAATTTGCTCAAATATAATTTACAATAACTATACACTGATTTGACAGTGAAATCTAAACAGTAGTAAATCAGTACAAATTTATACCGATTTTTCTATAATCCTAGTAATAAAAGATTATAGATTTGGCGCTAATTACATAAATGCCTAATGATCTTGAAAATTACCCTGGTTAGAAGTATATTACTAATCTAAACTTTGTTGTTGGCATGCTCTGAGAAATCAGAACATTAGAAATGGTTCGCTTCGTTTCTGGGAGGTGGCCCTTCAAATATTTAGAATCAAAGAACCTGAATTATTGATTGGAAAACGAACAAATGCAGAAAATAACTTTACTGCTGAAATGGAAACATGCGCAAAATGCCCAAAAGCTGAGGTGGCCACAAGCATTGTAGTTATATTGCTATCTATGACAACTAAAATGCTATATCAAATAGGTATACGAATAAATGTTGCAAATAACCTTTGCCTCGCCCATGTTAACGTGTTAATATTTTCATCAGAGACATTTAGCTTTCCTTACCCCCTTACTGTAATTAGGCTACATGTTTGCTTTGAAGCTTTATAAAAAGATTAAGCAAATGAGGTATGTGAAAGCAATGTCCACTTAACATATCTTAAACCACATAAATGTGAAGAAATATTCTGAAAATACTGGAGTGTATTAAGTGTGGTTTGCAGTCGTAATAGAAATTAAATCAGGTCATTTTAAAGAGTATAATTTGAGGTGGAAAGTTAATAAATCAGATTTGAAAATGAGAAGAAATAGACTTGTGAACGTAGCTCCAGTACGAATGTGAGTGGCTATCGACGGAGGCTCGCGGTGCTGACATTTTCAAGCTTCAATTCTGATTGGTTCTTATTTGAAGAAGCTCATGGGTTCATTCAACTATTAAGCGCCTCCCCATCCCTCTAAAGGACATTATAATGCAAGGGACCTCCTTTTTAAACACAAACCGAATTTTCTTTCATTTAGGCTATATATATTTTTAAATAGTTTAAAGTCATAGAAAAATTTTTGGAAAGCATTTCGCCCTGGAGCGGTGCGCAATGCTATCCCACGCCGACCTCCTGGATGCTCGCCTCGGTGAGTTGTCACCAAACTCCGGTCTTCAACTCTACTGTAAGCTGGAGGAACTTCTAATCTAAAAAAATCAAGCAGAGAAATTGCCAATTTGTTTCTTATTTAATGTTAATCTGATTTAAGTAAAGTAATTCTTTCGCAGAGCAATTATTATTTTATTATATCGTAATTTGATTTAGCTCATTTCAAATATATTGATGTGATCAAGTGGACTGAAGTATATTTAAGGAAGAGATTAATTGTACATGTTTGCAGTCGTTATAACCCCTAGTTTTTTCATTTAGTCTGTCACTAAGTAAATATAATACGTATTAAATGATTTTATGCATTTGTAAATTATTCGTGTATGATGCTTGATGCTGGTTAAACCATTTTTTTTCCCTGTGATGCAGGATTATAAACGTTTCAGTTGCATTGCAGAGATTTGCCTGTTTGTAACCCAGTCGACCAATTTGCCTTATATGACATTATTTTGCAGGGATGAAGGATGCCGCGGTAGAGCTTCTAGGGCACAGGGAGGCACTGAAATGTAGATTGGGATCCGGGGGTTCAGACCCCGGGCATTCTGGTGATCTAGCCCCGGGTTCCGACGCTGTTGAAGGAGCCACGCTTCTCCCAGGAGACGATATCAACAATCCTGGATCCAATCCTTCCGGCGTGCAGGTCAACAACAGTAAAGACCAAGAAAAACAGCAGCAGCAACAAAATCCCAATCAGTCGAGTGGGCAGCCAAGCCAGAAACAGAAGCGGCACCGGACCCGTTTTACTCCGGCCCAGCTTAACGAACTGGAGAGAAGTTTCGCCAAAACGCATTACCCAGATATCTTCATGAGGGAAGAACTAGCGCTGAGAATCGGTCTCACAGAATCACGTGTACAGGTAAGCCTATTTACAAAAATTATGCAATATATTAGCTAAATTAAACACAAAACGCTAACAACAGAATTTGCTTCAATCCGAAGTATCGGGTGCACGATGTAATAATGTTGTATGATTCGTCTTTCGGTCTTGTTGAACTAAAAGTAAAAGTTAAAAAATAACAATAATATAAATTGAATAAGTAAATCAATACAATAACATTGTATGACCTGGGCAATTTGACGTATATTTATATAAGCATCATTTATTTGTAAATATGCAATTAGCTCGCCGAAAGATACGATCTCGTAACAATATACAGAGTCTAAATAGACACTATTCATACAAAGTGCAATCCACACACTTTCAAAATTTGTCCTAATAAATGTCTTTGATGGTGGTTGTTCATGTTCACTGTAATGGACACGTTCATTGTCGCATAAATACTCACAACCAAATAAAAAGCAAAAGTTAAATTCGAGAGTTTAAAATCGAACTAAAACACGCATGCAGATAAACAGCAAAAATAGATATATTAGAGTAATCATGAAGTAACGCTAGATTGTGAAGAGTCAAATAAAATTATGTACTCGTGAAGTCTAGAGTTTATCTGTAGGGGTGTCAGATAAAATCTTCTTATAATAACTTCTAAAAAATGCATTTTATTCTGTTATTGCACGTTTTACATTACTTATAACCTAACCCGCACACTACATCGCGAAGCTGTTTGTTAACTTTAGTGACGCAGCGTGAAGTTCACGGCCAGGTAATGACATTAAGAAGCGCCGGTAAGGAGAACAGGAGGAACGGCTGGGATATGACCATGGTGATGAATATTCGAGTTCAAATTATGATTCCAAATTATAATAAAAACATTTTCCCATGTAACATTTGATATAGGTTTATTTAAAAATTTATTCGACATAATTTATTGAACATGTAAATAAATAAAAACACTTATATTGTAATATACACATAGTAAAGAAACAAATAATGTTTATATTTTTGCGCCGTGTTTTCAACTAGCCTACTATAATTTCGCGGTTTATTTTCATATCGTTTATCGGGGAGGTTTTAGATAAGATAAGATAAGATAAGATAAGATAAGATAAGATAAGATAAGATAAGATAAGATAAGATAGATATTTATTGTCACTATTACAGAAATAGTGAAAAACAGTTTAGCAGCTCTCTGTTTAGCAGCATAAGAGAAATAAATAAAAGAAATAAGAATACACATGGCAAAACAGCAAAAATAGATATAAGTAATCATGAAGTAACGCTAGATTGTGAACAGTCAAATAAAAGTATATATAAAAGTACATATATGTCTAAAATGACTTTATTACAAATTATAACACTATACGTTAAATAATCGTTTATTTTCTTAAGCATATTTACAAGACAAAATTATTTTACCTAATGCAAAGCGCATGAGAAGTACCACCAATAGTGTTTGATGATTTTTTTGCCTGTTTTCAATAATATTGGCGCCAGTTTTTAAACATTTTCTTTAGAATACGATCAAATACATTCGTGCAGTTTACTGTGAATCTATTAAACTTATTTTACTGATTAATTATTGGCGCTTTATCCATTAGTTCAGTAAGCTGCTCTTTTCTGTGGCTAAAATATGACGGCTCATTTACCTCGTTGGTAGATTGGCGCGTTTTAACTATTGGTAAATTAGAAAATATGCAGCATTTCAGAAGATAATAGACGTTACATACCTAGTCTATTTCTAGCAGACTTTTATTTTTATCTGATGTATTGAAGTTCATTAAGTATGTATAGCTTTTTTAGGATAGTATAATAAAACCAAGCCCGTTATTACCCACCAATTTCAGAATTATTTATAACAGGAATGGCTTATTAACCAGGAATGCGAAAATCATGCAAATGAGAAGATCATATGTAATATAATAAGCATAATCATTAGTGTCTATCATAGATTAATTCACATTCAATATTATATTTACATAAAAATTAAATTAGAACCTTGCCGCGATAAATAGTACCCTTTATCTACAAATAAAATCATAGTTTTTCACTTTTAACAAGGCAAAGAATATTAGCTTTTTTAATACCGGACACACTGAGACTATATTCTGCTTTTTGCAATGGAATGATTTTTTTTTCTTTACAATTGCAATGACGATTTCACGCGTTGTTGGCGGAATAAAACTTTCAGTAAAATTTTAAGTTTTAATGCGCTGCACGGATTCTCTGCTATATCACACCCTACCTTTCCGATAGTAGCGGGAGTCTGTTTTGCGCAACTTTCACGCGCACACCTGGATAGAAACCCGCGTTTTACTATTTATTGTACTATAGTTCGTAAGTTGGGTTCCGCTGTTCACTGCAATGTCTTATAAATTATTTTTTAAAATGACAATAACATTAATATCGGCGGAAGCAGCAAAAACAACAATAACAACAACAGCAACAATAATAGTGGTTATTATTAGTGTATGTTATAGTTTCGATGTTTAATCATTTTATTTAGTGATGTTACTAAATTAATAACAAAATATTATTACAATGAAAATTCACGTCGTTATTCTCCAGTTTTATTTCCTTTGTTTTATGGGTCCGCCCAGTACCGGTTGTAAAGAACAGTAAAAAAAAAACTACTATTATGAATGACTAGTATTAATACTGGCTGTATATTGTTGGCCGAGACAAACTATAAGGTCCAAAATGATATAATATTGTGTAATATTACTATATATGAAATAAATAACTTTGGACCTTATCGATTCAAGTGTAAATTTATTTCTCCTCAGGTTAACTAATTGTCTTGCTTATGCGCGAAAGCTCAGATGTCTGAATCATTAAATTAAAAATTTAAAACTGTATTCATTATAATTTTTACGCTGCGAATATATATTTTAAACATAATGCAATAATATGCAAAACATAAACATCGTCGTTCAACGATTTATGCAATTTACAAACATGTGTCTGCTCTAAATGCCTATTGCTGTTTTATATGGCTTCATGGGGATGACTTTTCCATTCAAACCAGCAATTTAATGTGACTTAAAATCTCCATTAAATTCAATTTCAATGTCAGAAAAATGTCAGATAAATAAATTTTATGTTGCTTATTCTGACTGTTTGTGTTAACTTGTTAACTGTTCTAAAGCAATAGAATTTATCCAGTACTATAGTTGTTACGTCGTTATTTCCTCCATATCAGGTTTGGTTTCAAAACAGACGCGCCAAGTGGAAGAAGCGTAAGAAGACAACGAACGTATTCCGCGCTCCGGGTACGCTGCTGCCTACTCATCACGGCCTGCCACAATTCCCCTCTGCCGCGGCCGCTGCGGCTGCCATGGGTGACAGCCTCTGCTCTTTTCATGCCAACGATACCCGCTGGGCCGCGGCAGGGATGCCTGGCGTTTCTCAGCTTCAGCTCCCGCCCGCTTTGGGCCGACAGCAGGCAATGGCGCAGTCCCTATCCCAGTGCAGCCTTGGAGCTGGTCCCCCTCCCAACTCGATGAGCCTGTCCAACATGTCATCTAATGGCTCCGGGCTGCAGTCACACCTCTATCAGCCCACATTTCCTGGTATGGTGCCCGCCTCCCTCTCCGGTCCGACTAATGTGACCGGCTCTCCCCAGCTCTGTAGTTCTCCGGACAGTGACGTCTGGAGAGGGACCAGCATCGCCTCACTTCGCCGAAAAGCACTGGAGCACACAGTCTCCATGAGCTTCACCTAATGATGATGATCGAAGGAAGCTCGTTTTTCTTTCCCGCCTTTTTATGCCAACATATGAGTAACACACCAGGAAGTCTCAGGATGTAAAATTCTTCAAGCAAAAACGGAAAACGGAGACTGGTTGTGTATTTAGGCGATTAAATTTTAACCACATTACCCATGGGACAAAAATAGGCGGACGCTGCAGGCATTCACGGAGTTTATGTATTATTGAATCCATTATTTTTGCTTAAGTCTAAGTTTGTCTATTTATTTATTTATTTATTTATTTAATCTTACATTTTTGTTGAATTTTTTACTCAGTTCCGCTGGGGTTTTCGTAAACGTAAAAATGCGTACAGTAAAATAAGCTGACATAAAGTTATTTATATCTTCTGGTCTAATTGTTTTACCTGCGATACTTAATAAGCGAGGATAAGGAGACGACGTCCAAAGCCACCTGCACTGCATGCGATAACGGGCTCCAGGCATGCGCAGTGCACGTGCGTATTTGGAACCCTGGTTGTTTGTACAGTTGGAGAAAAAACACGATTTAAACATGATTCAACCCAGAAGAAGATGAAGAAAAAAGAATGAAAGAATACACATGAAAATCAATGAACTTTAAAACCTGCTTAGTCTGCATGTGCTGGCCAAGATAATACACCGGGGAATTATTATTTATAAGACAAGAAAATAAAATTTAAACTGTTATATAGGATGTTTTGTGTAGATAAAGCATTCTTGTTACCTTCTGGTCAATTTGTGATATGTTCTAAGTTATTGTCTGTGCTTACTATTGACACTGGATTTCCTAAATGTTTGATCTTATACTGATACATAATTTTGTTTCATGGACATGTTTATATCAATTTAATGTCAATGGATAAATAAAATAATTTTCAATATGTCACACAACGAATCTGTCTTTGTTACCGCTCTCACGATTTACATAATCTTTGATTTCAACATAAAATATACAGCGCTATTCGCCACACGCTGATATTTGGTAAACAAAGTTGTATTAAGACTAAGTAAAAGTATAAAAGTAAAATGATTTAGTCGTATTATTAGAATACTAGGTTAGATTAAAATGAAAAAATTACATTGCACTATAGGCCTATTAACTGTACTTTCTGATGTACTTTGGAAGCCTAAAATAATTTATTATTATTAATCAATTAATTAATTAATGTATTATTATTATTATTTTATATTTCACGGATGACCTTGCTATACAGGAGCGACATTTATCACCCAATAAATATAAAACTCGATCAAATGTTATTATACAAATTTCAGTATGATTATTATTGTTATTATTAGGCTATATGTTAACACGCAATCTTTCTTTGATTTAATTTTATTTTTACATTAGTTTGCACCTAAGTATTTCTGCATCACAAAATTTGACTTTGGATCTTGAAAGCACAGATGTTGCCAAATATAGTAATATCTTTATTGATTAAATATAACACATTTTAAAGGCTACCGCGAAGACAACATTTAAATGGTAATGTACAATACTAATTCAGGTGCAACAATTGCTAGCGGTCGGCTAATATACCACAATTAGGTGAGCAAGGAGACGAATATTACAATTGCTTTTTTGTTAACGTAATGACTGAATAATACGTATTAACATTCAAAATACTACCACTAATGCTATTGTTTTTCATATATTATTTTGGCAATTACTAAGTTATGTAAACCCTTATTAGTGCCATAATAATATCACCCCGTGCTGTAATTCGGCAATTTCAGTGTAGGCTAGCTATACTGAATTTTAAGACGGTTATATCAAACGTTAACTAGTGACAGCGACCTCTACCGGGAAGAACCTGTGATGCACTGAACCGGGAAGCTTGATTTATAATTGCTATCAGCGACCACTCCCATGAAGAGTTCGAGATCTCTGTTTCAGTTTTGTGAGTTATAATGCACATTTATAACCCCAAGATGAGTCCAGAAGTGGATATTGACGTTTGAACAAATATATACTGGAAGTTCTGGGAATGTTGGAAATTGGGGTTATTAATTCCACTGTCTTGCAGCTGTATTTGAAGTGTTTCATAAACTGGAGACAAAAGATTAAATGACAAGCTGCACCTTGTATCGGAGGGACTCAATTATAGACATTTCTGTTGTACTCTTGAGCAAAATATATAATATATTCACAACAATACTTAATTATACCAGGAACTGTTATGTCAATTATGTTGGTAAGTTTCTACTAATGACCAAACTATGTGGACACATAGTACAGAAGTAGTGCACACACACATTATTGACTTTTATACCTGGTAATAATAATTGTTGTAAATGTGTCTGTGTCATTTGAAAATATTCTACTAATTTAACTAGCTGGTTGCATGCAGGACTTCAGATACTTCAGAGGTTCTGTCAGGTCTGCTTTTTTGATTCATTTTGTTGCCTTAAAATCACATCAGGTTTCTCAGTTTTTAATGAAAGAACCATGACAGACTAATTTGTGATGGATGGATGGATGGATGGATGGATGGGTGGGTGGATGGATGGATGGATAGATAGATTCTAATATTTTTAATCTATTCAAGTGTAATTTTTAACATAAATAATTATTTGTTTATCCAGGAGATTTCTGACAACTCTAAAATATCATATAATGAGGCCAGTGTCGTTCTGTTGTAGGTAAAGTGATACATGCATCTTCTCTGTAGGGGATGGGATTACTGTCTTACTCTAAAGGAGGAAAAATTACATATTATGTGCTCTAATGCAAACAACAACTGTCCGAGCTATAAGGCCTGCAGCTCTGATACAGTGTCACCACAAGCTGAGATGCTGAGCCTCACCGGCAGTCGTAACAGAGCATTGAAGGGAAACCACTGCACTGCTTTCAGCTGCAGTTCTAACACACTTTCTGACACATCAGGCTATCATGATGTGAAAAGCGGTGAGGCGTAGCCTTCGCCAAAGTGAGAGGCAGGTGATCAAGGTCATAATCAAGATGATCTGTTATTGATTAGTTCCCTCTGTCCCCTCATACTCCTTTATATGTATAAAATGATGTGTTGCTTTGGTTTACCCCTAGTAACATGAATACCAGTTGATACCTGTCCAAAGACATCTTCCTCCTATGCAGTCATTTTCCCAAACATATCAGCCCCTTGCTTGTTTCCACCCTTATCTGCGAAGTCAGATCCTGTTCTAAGAATTGTATTTGATATTAGTCAAGCTCCACCCTTTCTCATCCTAACCACAAAACAGAAAACTCCATAAATACATTTTCAAACAGGAATCTGATATGGAAAGAATGGACTATCAGATTCCAAGAATCCAAAACACTGCCTAACATTATAGTTAGTTTGGGCAGGAAATAATATTAAAATATGCATCATTATGGGTATTTTTCATCAAAAAACCTTGACTAAAATAATCTCTGATTATTCTGCTCTTATAAATATGACTCCAGGCCACACAGGGGACACCCCGGAGGGGAAGCATCCATTGCAGGGCACACACACAGAATAATGCAGTACAGGCAATGCTAATTAGCTTAGCTGCACATCTTTAAACCGCATGAGGAAAATCCCAACACTTGGAAAACATACAAACTATGCACATGGAACGGAGATAGGGTTTGAACCCCTGAAAACAGCATAACCTACTGAGCCATCAATTACGTTTCCAAAATCCAAGAACAAGCAGTTAAGTCAGCTTTTACTAAGCACAATTATCAAAAACAAAAAACTCCATCTTGAGAATTAACATCTATAGAAATATAAGTTTGGATATATGTGTGTGTGTCTATGTGTATTTCAATACATTATGCAAAATACATGTTCAACAAAAAAAAAAAAAAATGGAATTTTAGTAACAGATGCGAAATTATATTACAGAAATATAATAATTAGTTTCAGTCTCACCTGGGTTAATTAGTTTGTGGAAATGTGCAACCCATTCCTCATTAGGTAATTTTTCACACCTTGATGAGAGAGTCAAATTCTGACCCATTGTCCATAAGATCATGTATCCCAGAAAGCTGTGCAGGGAGTGTATCATTGAAAATTGGAGGCAAATTCTTGTTTACCAGCAATTTATCTCACACCGATAAATGAAATCAGTCAATAAACCAGCCAAGTGTGAATATGGCTTTCTCTGTCATGGATAATGAATGAAGGCTCATTAATTTTCTATAGCCAAGTATATATGTGTGCGTGCAATTATAGAAATTATGTAAAAAAAAAATTTGCTATGACATTTATAGAAATCTACACACACCATCATTAGTACCATATTAAAGTAGCAGTTTAAAAAAAAAAAAACTATCATTTTCAGGTCACAGTGAAATGTGCGTTACTTTTCAGCAATAACTGTAGTCTTATTCAGTCTAGGAAACATGCAATCAAATTAAATTTAATATTTGTATGCCTGACATAAAATTATTTTAAAATGTATTTTTAATAAGAAATACTGTACTGGCCTCTGGCAGCAATATCGTCTTGGGAAGTCATGAAGCATTTTCTGATGGTTTGTACACTACCAGTAAAAATGTTCTTGCGTATACTGAATTTTTCTACATTTCCCTGTTATTCACTTAACATTTACTAAAAAACACTTGATTTTCTTTGCTAATAAATAAATTTACAGTATGTTCACCATTAGAGTACCTTTTTTTAGCAAGAAATTGTTTTTATCTTTGATTAATCAAAGTAACCTCCCCTAGCAGTTATAACAGCAGAGAAAAATTGAGGCATTCTTTCCACAAGGGGCATTGGACACTGCTTTGGTTCATGGGATGGAACAGTTAACTAGTGCATTTAAAGTTAAAGGACAGCCTAGAATTTGAATCTGCCATCACCACACAACCAGTTAATAGGATGTCAGACATGCACTGTTACAACTGTTACACCGTTATATATGACTTATATTTTCATTTATAGTTGTTCACTCAACTTTCCAATACTTAACAATAATACAAAATCAGCAGTTTATGAAAGAAATGGAAAAGTGGTAAAAAGTGGTGTGAAAAATGTCTAATGGTAGCGTATATATGTATGTAAGTATGTATATATGTATGTAAGTATGTATATATGTATGTAAGTATGTAAGTATCTATCTATCTATCTATCTATCTATCTATCTATCTATCTATCTATCTATCTATCCATTTAACCCATTCATTCATTCATTCGTTTATTAAACGTCCATAAGCCCAACCATGGGCTGCCCCCGCCCACTCCCCCCGCAGTGAGCCCTGCAGCAAAAACTATTATTGGTGGCTTTGTCAAAGTCCTTTATTTATCATGTGCATGATGAATAGAGTCATTGACAAAGCTCGAAAAACATTACTCAGACACAGACACACATATAATTTTAATTTCACTGCTCCTTTAGAGATTAGTAAATCTTATAATTTAACTAGGCTCATTTCTGGCCTTGCCATGACTTCTTTGATCTCAAAGACATTCTGTTGGACTGCTGTGCATTCGTGGATCAGTTGCTTCACAAGTCCAACTCTGGTTTCTCTGCCAGCTATAATAATTTTGTTATTTTATTGCTAATGATTGTACTCAAGTGTACACAGCAGAGATCCGCCTGAGACCAGACCCAGTAGCTTACCTGTAATGCGATCTCCTGGTCCATCACTGCACTTTAATAGCACATTTCATTGTGAAGCCAAAGTTTTTCTTTTTATTCATGTACAAGGATTTTGTTACTGTGATACAATTGTTGAAGCCTTAGTGAAAGAAAACAGTTTGTGTTTGCAACTGAGACCTCGAATGAATAAGTCCCATAATTGAATCTTTGAAAACAACGCCCTTCAAGTGCATTTGCGGTCATTTAAAATTGATTAGTGTATTTTTGATGCTGTGGCCATTTAGCTCGATTAATAAGTCACAAGTGAACATTTGCCTTTGATCACCAGGTTAATAGCAGAGGCTTAGGGACACATTCTATCCTCTGCCAACTTCCCAATAGCCTCATTCTGTGGCTTTTTAACCCCTCTTACAGTACTAAGAAAAATGCATTTTTTAAACAATGATCTAATTCTGTTTTTTTTCAGAAATGAGAAAGAATACTTGAATGATCTTAGTCCAGGATATTGGCATGTTGAACAACGTATCAGCGACAGACATAAGAATGCAATAAGCTAAATTTATTCTTGTTTGCTGTTCTTACTCTGTCCAGGTTTAATGTATTATCAGGAGAGCTATAATCAAAGTTACATTAACAATGTTAAATTGAGTCCTTGGAAGGGAAAGAGAAACACCAGCAGTCTTGAAGATTGTGAAATAAGGTGGATTATCATGATATGACCACACTGTAACAGGACAGCACAACACAGATACAGTGTGGGGCATGGTATGGGATAGAAGAAAGCACTCAAAGGTAATAAACTGCAATCTTTTCCTAACAATAATAATAATAAGTCTAATGCATTGTAATGCATTTTGGTGGGAATTCTACGTAGAGACCAATTGTGTAAGAGAGAGTTTTATATGAGGGGGTGCAACTTAATAATTTGTATATAAATGGAATGTTTATTAGGTGGATGAATGAATCCAAATTAAATATAACCCAAATATAAATATTCCTACGCCACTGGTAGAGACAGGATGCTCTTGGTACATTCATATAATCTACAGTTGTGGTTCACAACCTCGATCCAAGGGTCTTGCTGTTAATGCTGGATTTAATCCCTTTTATCAAAAGTTAACTGTGATGTATGACTGTTGTATGAATGATTGTTTGTTTTTTTGACTAGTCTAGAGTTTGCACTTTTCAGACGATTCATAAGCTTTGAGCAAAGGAAAAGGAAGACTAATAGTTTTTTTGTTGTTTTATATAATTCTTTGTTAATCACCAAATAATCAATGCTATTATTAATATTATTTAATTTGGTCCTTTTTTGCTGATGTCTGTTGTCTTTGTCAGCTGAGCATTTTCACAGTTCCATTATTTACTAGCTTTCAATAATTGGTTTCTAGCAGCACGGCCATACATGTACTTTGTGAGATTATTTAGATTCATTAGTCTCTGGAATTAAACTCATGATACTGTGACAAATTACTAATATTTAACTATTATTAGTCAATTTGCCATTTCATTATGTGGTCTGCCTTTAATTTGTAATTCAGGGGACCTCCAGCTGTCACTCACAGCTCTGTGTGCAACTGCCCTATACCTACGCTAATTACTTCAATCAGGAAAATTATTCTAATTGTTTATTCAGACACTCAGATGCAATAGGAAGCACTTCAACACTGGCCCAATTCATGTAAATAGTCTAAAATATGTGTCAAGTTATTGCTTCAGTGATGCAAAATAAATAGTTGACAACAACAAGCCATTTTTTTACATATAGGTATATCAATGTTGAAGTTTAAGACTTTTAGATTTAACTTAATTCTTTTGATTATTCTCTGTTTGTTCTCACTATAGCATCTTCCATTATTCTACACACTCATTCTTTACCAGGTAGACTGTTCTATTAAATAAAAAAAAATGAAGTAGATTATATAAAGTAATGCTCATTTTCACTTCTTCTGCCAATTTAAAGATTACAAGACTCAGTGCCCTGGAACTGATACAGATTATCAGCTCTTCTCTTGTAACCTCGGGGCAACTGAGGACTGTTTTAACTTAATTTTCTCATAATATTCCTATTTCAGTCCACCATCCATCCATCCATCCATCCATTTTCTTTACCCTCTTGTTTTATGCAGGGTCACAGGGGTCTGGATCCCATCCCAGAAGCATACAGGCATCCTGGGCACAACCCAGGAAGGGGCACCAACCCATCACAGGGCACACACCATCAGTCCGTTATGTTTATTATAATTCTATATTTTCCATCCATTTTCCAAACCGCTTATCCTTACTGGGTCGCGGGGGGTCCGGAGCCTATCCCGGAAGCAATGGGCA
>JAODJX010000119.1:10758863-10771744 GCA_026776945.1 Isichthys henryi | reverse complement strand
CATCCAGTACATGTGCTGTCATGCTCATGTAGTTGCTCAGCTTGTTGACTTTGTATAATGGTGGTTTATGTTTTTTTTACTAAGTGCCAACAGTCTCACACACTTGCAGTCTGTTGCTTACATTGAGATGGTCAGTTTGTGACCTGTCTTATATACTGAACTAATGCATCTTCCACCCATAAAATGATTCTGTTCTCTCTCTCTCTGTTAGCAATGGCATTCTCTTCCATGGTCCATATCATTTTTATCCTGTCCCTGGTCAGCCAGAGATTCTCCTTGGACGTGGCTTCTCCTCGTGGCAAGGAAAACACAGTGTGGGTCATGATGGTGAGGGCGGCAGTGGTAGGGGAACTGGTGGCTTTGCTGTTGCTGGGGCTGGTGGGCCTGATGTGGCGAGTGGCAGAGGTACGCAGTGGAGTGGGACCGCTGCTCCTGCTGCTCGCCGGCATCGTTGGGCTCTGCAGCCTCAGCTTTATATACCTTGTAGAGCGGGGAGAGCATCTCTGCGTCGTACGGCGCAGTTTCTGGGGGGTGCTATTCGCCCTCAGCTTTGCTTGCCTGGTGGTCCATGGTGTGCGGCTGCGTCAGTTGGTGTGTGGTGCCCATAGTCCTGGCAATGGTGTTCTGGTGGGGCTGGCAGTGTTCCTGGCCATAGTGGATTCTACTTATTGTGGTGCGCAGGGACCTGTCAGCCTGTGAATACCACCCACTGGAACTGGTGCTAGCCAATTCCTATGTGCTGCTCCTGCTCGTGACAGCACTGGTGGGAGCAGTCTGGAGCCTGTGCGGGGGGCAGCTACAGTGGCGATGTAGTGCCATGTGGCTGCTCGCCACCTGCCTCTCTTCAGCCCTGCTGTGGACCACCTGGCTTGCGTTCCGTCTACGTGGCAACGCAGCTCTCGGCCTGTCCTCCACCTGGGATGACTGGGAGCAGGCCTTGCTGCTGGTGGCACAGGCCTGGGTGCTGCTGGTGCTGCATGCCGTCCCTAAGGTCCACGCTACCTTGCGGGCCACACGCCACCGGAGGGACGGCTTCCCGTTTGATGACAGCAGCTCAGGTATGGTACTCTCATTTTACCACTGTGTGTGTGTGTGCATGTTTAAGAGAGAGCATAGCCTTTACTTCTTCCTTCCACCCTCTCTTATGCAGCTTCGGAAAGTGACCAGAATGGCACCATGGGAACAGAGCCCATTGCTCCCTCCCAGGGCAGCATCGACCAGCCTGCCGTAGAGATTTTTATAGTGGATGATGCAGCCGTGCATCCTCATGCCGCAGCTCACACAGACACAGACACACACACACACACAAACTGAGGAAACCCAAACGCTTTACAATACAGGCTTGGTCTATGGGCTTTTCCCTGTTACTTAGATCTCATCTGCCAAGTGTTAAAAACCATGGTTGCAGGGTTCACATGTACATAGAAGTGTATATCCCATTCAAAAATTTCACTTCTGAATTGCTTAAGGTTGTTTCACATGGTCTCTAAATGCCTATCTCTCACCCGCAGGTGTCCTCCATGCCCCCCAACTTCACAGGTAAGTGGCTTTTTAAATGTCAGGTTGGGGGACTGGGACTGGGTGTGTGTCTCCTGTATTTCCAGTATAAGCTGAAGGGCATTTACGTTTGTCATTTTTGACTGCTATTGTTGTTGAATACTGAAACTGTGATATCTCCTGTAGTTTGCCACAGGCCCCCATGATGCACAGCCCTTCCCACTTGGGTTCCCTCTGGATCTGGAGCTAAGCCAACTTTCCCTTTTGTCCCCGCAAGATGATGGGCTTGCCTGCCCACACACATTCAGTAAACTGTGAACTGTAACAGGTTTAACAATGTCTCGTGTAGCCCTTATCTTCCCTCCTTCTCCAATGTTTCCCTGCCCTCCTACTCCAGCGTCTACTCAGGATGTGATTTCTCCACTCTTCTTCTGCCACCATCTCACCCACTCATTCTTTTCCTGAGGACACTTTGGACAACCTCAGGCCGGCAATCACCATCACGGGGGACCAAGTGAGGAGAGAGTTCTGCAGACTCTGCCCTGCTAAGGCGTAGGGCCCAGATGGAATAAGTCCACAGGTGCTCAAACTCTGCTCCTCCCTGTTAAGTGGAGTACTGCTTAGGATCTTCAACTTGAGCCTCAGCATAATGAAGGTTCTCGTGCAGTGGAAAACCTCATGCTTGATCCCTGTGCCGAAGAAAGTACGCTCCATTGCCCCATCGGACTACAAGCCAGTCGCACTCACTTCACACAGCATGATGGTCTTTGAGAGGCTGGTCCTGAATTCACTCTGCCCACTTGATTCACTTCAGTTTGCATATCAGACCAAGACTGGAGTAGAGGATACCATTATCTACCTGCTACACCATGCCTACAGTCATCTGGACAAGTCGGGAACTTCACTGAGGATCATGTTCTTCGACTTCTCCAGTGTCTTTAATAACATTCAGCTGGCTCGTTTCAAAAATCTGCTATGCAGGTTCAAGCTCCCTTAGTCTCTTGGATCATGGACTATCTAACTGATAGGCCACAGTACGTGAAGCTGAAGGGCTGCATGTCTGACACAGTGCAGTGTAGTACAGGCGCTCCACAAGGAACAGTTGTTTCACCATTTCTCTTCACCCTGTACACAACCGACTTCAGATACAACACTGAGAGCTATCACCTGCAGAAATTCTCAGATGATTCAGCAATAGTTGGATACATCAGGCATGGGGAGGATATGGAACACAAAAGGACTGTGGACAGTTTTGTGGACTGGTGTGAGCTGAATTAGCTGCAGCTCAACATCTGCCAGACAAAAAAACTGGTAGTGGATCTGAGAAGATCCTCTGTCCATCAGGGGGGAAGATGTGAAGATTGTTCAGGACTACAAGTATCTCGGTCTTCACATGGACAGTAAACTGGACTGGTCTAAGCACTCGCTGGCCACCTACAGGAAAGGTCAAAGTAGGATGTATTTCCTACGGAGACTACAATCCTTTAGAGTTGCAGATGCACCATGTTGCCGATGTTCTATGAGTCTGTGGTCAAAAGTGTAATTTTCTACGCTGTAATATGTTGGAGAGGTAGCATGAAAGTGGTTGATGCTAAAAGACTGAACAAGCTGATCAGGAAGGCAGGCTCTGTGGTGGGTGGTAAACTTGATTCTTTAGAGACTGTAACTGAAAGAAGAACTTTCTCCAGACTTTGGGCCATCATGAAGAGCACCTTCACTCTCAGGCTCACCGGAATTAAGTGCACCACCGAACACCACAGAAAATCCTTCCTCCGCACCGCAACCAGACTCTACAACTCCTCCCTCCGTCGCTCGTCCTTGCAATAATGCACTTAATAACTTCATCCATTTCCCAAACCGCTTATCCTACTGGGTTGCGGAGGGTCCGGAGCCTATCCCGGAAGCAATGGGCATGAGGCAGGGAACAACCCAGGATGGGGGGCCAGCCCATCGCAGGGCGCGCTTAATAACTTCTACTGAATTATTAACATGTGTAATAGAATCATTCATGAGAATGTGCAATATAGTCAAGTTACATGTATAATAACTTTTTACAGAGTCACTTATGTACAAGGTAACATTAATTATTTTAGCTACACCAATCTTTGTACTTCATCATATTATTCTGTGTGTTGTGCTGTTGTAATGTAAGCAATTTCCTTCAGAATTAATAAAGTTTTCTGATTCTGGTTTACTGGCTTGTTTTATCCTGTGATTTGTTACGATAGGAAATGTCGGTGGTGTCATGACATTTTAAAGGATTTCAACTAACTAGATACAACTGCTTTGAAGGTGAAGATGGCAATAAGCTAAAGAATTCTTAAATGTAAATTAAGTATTTTCATCACATCTTTCTAATGTCCAAATATTGAAAAATTTAGGTTATAATGAAGTCTCTGATCTTCCATTTGCTTGTCATGTAATAATCTCTAAAGGATTTGGGAAGCTCAGTAGTTAACCAGTTACCGGTAATATTTGCATTGTGAGGGAGCATCAGTTACAGCAGTACAGCCATGTCCCGCTCTTCCTTGAGGGTGATCCTCATTGTTTGTAGGGTCCTCATTGCTGAATACCCAAGCGGCTTGACCAGGCAGAGGGGATGCCCACGTAACACCTTGGCTGTGGCAGATGGATGGCCGGAGTGTAGGACTGTCCCTATAACAAAAAACACATTGCTTGTATAATCCAACTCTTTTTTTTTTAGCCTGTTACACACTGATGTGCTAAATTTAAAACACCTTTAGCCCTTATACTTTCCTCATAATTACTGTAAGTGAGGTATACTGAGAAAGTACAACATAAATTCACCATTAGTGTATAATTAATACGTGGTTGGGTTTACTGTGTGAAGTGTTTTGAAAAGTGTACCTAAGCAAATTGGAAAAAAAACTGTAATAGCTGAAAGGTAAGCCACATAGTTCTGTATCCAAACATGTGTCCAGTCCATGCAGCTCCAATAAGATAGCCCTTCTGATGTCAGTTTCTGAGGAGTAGCCGCTCCATCTTTTCAGTCCTAATTCTCTAAGGCGTGTTTTCAGGGTGCTTAAGGAAATGTTAATGTTATGGTGTGTAGCAAGCAAATCGATAGTAACCTTGTATGAATGCCCTCGATCAAAATATTCCCGTACTGTGTCCTCATCCATCCTTTCAAAAGCGAACTTACAGTGTAAATTTTGCGCAATAATACAAGAAACAGGAAATTAACTGTTGTGAGTGACATGGGTACTGTTGAATCACAATCAGGAAAAGGGTAGGGCCACACTTCTTGTTCATGATTGGACACTACCCATGTCACTCCAAGGGTACTGTACAATCACGAACAAGACGTGTGGTCCTACCCTTTCCGTTTTCTGAAATGTCGTTGATTTCTGTAATGTTGCTATTTTTTGAAATGTCGTTGTGTTTTCTGCAATGTCGGTGTGCTGAAATGTCGTTGTGTTTTTTGAATTGTTGTCTTTTCTGAAATGTCGTTGTGTTATGATCTTCAGGGCCATATTCCATCAATAATTATGAATGTTTATGTTTATGAATAATGTTTATGAATGTTTTTTAAAATGCATGTTTTTAGTTAGGCTGTAAAAAATTACAATATAACCTACGTTTTATTAGGTTATTAATGTTTATTCAGCTCAATAGCAACGTTTTATTGATTATAACCTTGTGCTTAGCTTGAAAAAAATTGTTTCACTGATATGTTTTATTAGATTAATAATGTATATTTAGGTAGACAGCCACATGTTTGTTTGATTACATAAGAACATAAGAAATTCACAAACAAAAGGAGGCCATTCGGCCCGTCAAGGTCGCCTAGGGAGAACTTAACTAATAGCTCAGAGTTGTTAAAATCTTACTGTATCAAGCTCTGATTTAAAGGAACCCAGGGTTTTAGCTTGCGCTATACTAGCATGAAGACTATTCCATAATCCAACTACACGCTGTGTAAAGAAGTGCTTCCTCAAATTCATTTTAAAATGTTCTCCCGCTAATTTCTGTTTGTAACCTTATAGTTAGCTCCATAGACATATTTTTAATGATTATTGCTGTATACTTGTATACAGCTTGGTAACATCATGTTTGCTTAATCGGCATGATTTTACTTACCACAATAAATCGATAAAGGATTTTGCTTTACTGATATGCATTTAATCGCAGACCTAAATATATTACATGTAATCCACAATTTTATGCACAGACTGACGCAGTAGCTATAAATTCTACAATGCTGAACAGTTATATATGGAGAATTGCCATTATAAAGTTATAATTGTTAGCAAGAAGGGTATTCATATTTATCAGGGGTCCCACCTCAATGCATTCTGCACAGTGATCCATAGTGTTTCTAGCAACAAACAATATTATGATTTGCTACCTACGTAACATTACAGCTGTTATTTTAGGTATGCTAAGGTATTTTTTATGAAAAAAAATACTGTGTGAAAAAATAACACCGGTATACTGGATTAACTGGAAATTGAAGCAGTGCTGCATAGAGAAATCCAAAAAAGGCATTTCTGACACTTGATGCCACAAAAACAATAACTCAATTACCATTTGATGGATCTTTTTCAGACTTTTTATAGGTATTGTGGGAGGGGGGCGGGGGCGAATGGAACTGAATCAATTTTGAGACAGATTGCCCCAAAACTGAAGCATAGCTCTAGTGACAGCAAAATAGGGCAGTACTGATACATGATAACTCAAAGTTTTGGAGGGATCTTTTTCAAACATTCAAACAGAGACATTATATGGGTGGAGTCCTGGAACTGATTAAATATTGGGACGTCACCCTAAAATTGAAGTTACATTCTTTAGTGGCAGCCAAAGGAAGTGTGGAAACAGATGACATTTGACCTTGTGAATGTGATGTCAAAAAAAAAGTATGTGATGAATCTTACTACTGCTTCACAAAAACATTATATGAATATCTACACCTGATTTCATTTTCAGACAAATTCCCCCCAAAACGATCAGCAGCACTGTGTGGCAGTAAAAGAAGGAAACTGCAGAAATTCTATATCTCTGTTCATGTGGTCTTAACTTAAACTCAGTTCCTTACAAACACATGAACAAATTAACGTGTTAAAAGGGGTTACGTGAAGACTCAGATGTTCCGTGGAGGGTTCAGCAATTATTGGTGTCTGGCAGGTGTGCATGATGCATGGTGTTTCATGGGTAGGAAAGAAATGCAGCAAAAATAAAAGGGGGAAATATTGCAGTTATACCATTGAGACCTGTGCATTTCCTGACCGACACTGATAAAATTATTTTCTGCGTTGTGTATGTGTTTTTGTATGGAGCTAACGATGGGAATTCAGACTCCTTCTGCCGACTGAAGGGTTTATTCTGAATAATATAATTAAAAAAGGCATATGTACATTACATCTGGGGTTACGGTTCTATGTCACTCTTATTTCAAAAAGAAAATAACGGTCAACATGAGACCCAACCCCCTACACCATTAACTTACAAAGCGACTAACTTTACAGAAACAACTTACCTTACATTGCTGTCTACAGTAAAAACGCACGTTTTCAACACAGCGAACAATATAAAAACAAACTCATCATTAATTTAAGAATAAAATCATGACACGATTTAAATTCTCTACCGTAGTTTTAATGTCAAATAAACGAGCGACCGAACTTACCGCTCCTCATCAGAGCTCGCGATCAGCTGAGAAAAGACGAGCGAACAAACGTAGCTCTCCTCAGCAGGGCTCGCGCCTGGTTGTTCAATAAAACTATATATAAACAGGAATTATGTGAAATTAATTATTCCATAACACATGTTACACTAGCATACATTATTATATTTATTAAAACAAGCATCAAGAAAATTGACCTTGAGAAATAAGGTTCGGAAAGAATTAGGAAAGGCAGGTAAATGTGCATTGTAAATCAAGCAAAAGTAAGATAATAAGGGAAAATAATAAAACAACCACCCATGAAATCTATGAGTAACAGCTCATTGTTGCCAGAAATGCTATCTATCCCGTACAACAGCTAAACGTTTACAGTAGATTTGCAGAAAACTCATGACTCAATTGCAGCAAGCAAATTTGCCAAAAAATATGGCCACTAGTTGCAAACCTGCAGCAACATTCTGGAAATAATGAGGTCGCCGCTACTTTAGATTTAAATCCAAATAATGTTTGCCATCTATTTACCAATTTATGATCTCCTAATAAAGTGTATTAAAATTTGGTGGTGTCGCCGCCAGCTGTCAACAGACACAAGGCGGTGTTCTGACGAGTTGAGCTACCTATCGAGACGTGCCTTTCTGCGCATGTGCAATTCCACCGTTTTGGGATTATGGTTAAATTTTAGGGGTTGGGGTTAGGGTCAGGGTTTTAGGGATTTTTGGGGTTAGCGTTGGGGTTGTCGATTAGCACTACGGTAGCCTAAAAGCAGAAATACACTTGCTGTGCGCTACGTATGCGTATCCGTACACAGTTGCGTTGTTAAAGTTTGTGCTGATTTACTTGCGTCCGTACTGTGCGTCGTAATCTGTAGTGTGTACTCCTTACCACCAGTAATCAGTGTCGAGACCGCAATCCAAATAAATGAATGAATACCTGTATCTTAAAATCATCATCTGTTATTACGAACAAACATGTCTTCACTTGAAGAAATATTAATCTTCATTATACTGAGAGGGCACCAGAGAAGAAACCATCTCCGCGATTTGCGTTACATTCGACCAATTAATAGATCTCGTCAGCAAAATGGGAAATTCTTTTCTCTGGTTTTGCCGATGAGAGACATTGACGAGGAAAAACACTGGGTCAGCAGGATCACCGCTTCGTTTAGCGGCAAACTTTTTTTCCGCGCTCGAACATACCGGTCTCGCACTTGTCGCCACTTGTTTTTACAAATTTCCGAATTAATATTCAGGATGTTTGAAATCTCTTGCCAACTATTATTACATGCTATTTTGTCACTGTGAAGAGGTTCTGTCACGTCATATAAATTAGGATAATTGCTCAATCAACAGGTCCTCAAACGTGGACATCTTGACTGAGCGCAGATCTAGCAACACTGCCCCCTAAATGACGTACGTAGTTAACAGCAAGTATATTTCTGCCGTAACTCGACAAAGTAGCACAACTCCACAGAACACCGGCTCATTTAACCAACTTTAACATAATTAATGAAACATCATCAAAGTGCGCATCATAACAAATATGATCTGTGCAAATTTCGCAATCCCTAGCTTTATTTCAAGCCTTGCATGCATTATAATCAAAATGATGTACTAACGATATACTACAAGAACCTGTATTACAGTTAGGGTTAGGAAGCTTTCCGAGGAAATTCATCCGATTTCGTACTGCTTCCAAATCAATTTCTCAATGCACGTGAGTTTTTTTTCTTGCAATACCACCCCAGAACAGTAGAAGACGATAATGACTGCAATGCCACCTCTTCCCTGGCTACTCAAACAGGTTTCACATCAAAGAAACCCTTTTCTCGCGTTTTGAAAGAAAGGAAATGTTTGTCTCTCAGAGCTTCCGTAGTTCAAGTCACATGAATGGGTTTGTTGCGGTAGCAAAACTGTAGAAATGTTATTATCCTGGCAACAGCGGTTGAATCAAAATCGTCATTTACTTCTAAACTGTCTGTGATTTCTAGACGGTAAGCTCATTCTGAATTAGTCTTGAAAACCAATAAGAAACCGAATCCTGTAGTAAATCGTACATATCGTGAGTAGTATATTTGCCGTGTAACTGCCTAGCTCGCCAGCTACGCTGATGGTCATAAAAACAGGATTAATGCTTGAAGGGTCCTGAGCGTGACATGGTCCGATCTCAGTGCAGTACAGACCGGAGAACTTGCGCCGATACGGTTGTGCTTGAAATAAAATGTTACGCGTGATTTGGTCGTAACTTGTCTGTGTATTGCATTGCTATTTTGGGTATATTTTTTACATATACATTTTTAATATTACAAAAGCCCATATACAGGCAAAAGGTTTGTGCAAGTTAATTGATTCCAAGGCGATCAGTTGGCTACCAAAAGCTAGCTAGAAATTACACGAATACGAATTTTAATTATGTACCTTCTATCTTATCACGGAAGTCTAAGAATAACTGAACTGCTGATTTTTATATATATATATATATATATATATATATATATATAATATAAGCTCATTATGTGTCCTTAGGTATTAGTTTTTAAATGAATGTAATAATGTAATTATACTTTAATATTACAGTATGACTATATTTCTGAATACGGAAGATAACCTAAGTATTCATAGGTCTTTTTTAAATCTTACTCGCAGAATCTAATCGGTTTAGCAGAGCGGCAGAGCTCAAACATGTTCCGGTGGATACTTGGTGGCCGTGAAACGCAAGGTGCCGTGGAAGTGAGTATCGGAGGATGCATTGATCAGAAAACCAAAAAATTCGAGCAATCATAACCCTTTTGTCCACTATTCTTAATTATTTGAAGGGAAGTAACAAATGTTTACTATGTCATATTTATCTGTGATACTTTTCATCGAGCCGATTATTAAAATAATCTAAGAAAACTATATCAATTATAGTTTTTTCAAATAATTTTTTTGGTTCATTATGTCTTTTACTTGTAAATGTAAGTTTGCATAGTAAACCAAAGAACAAACTGTGGACCTGTAAGACTTTCTACATGGAAGTGTGTGTGTGTTTTTTTTTTTTTAAATATATGCAGAAGAACACTGTGCTGGTCATAGGAGACGAACAGCCCAAAAATGTGTACACAGAGCTGCAGGTGCTCAAAGGTCATTTTGACATTGTTCGCTTTCTGGTGCAGATTGATGACTTCAGGTAAGTGGGAATCTCCTTCAGCGTTAAGGACTATCATTCCTTTGCCAGATCTTTCCTTTGATCAGACAGATTGCAAATGATGCTTAGCAGCTTCTTCTTGACAATTTTTGCATATCCCTACTTGCTCGAGACAGGGTAACTAATGATACATCTTCTACCCAGCCCTTCTTCAGCAGCTTATCCACTGTTTTTAGAGACAGGAGCTTGGGTTTTGAAAGTGGGTGTGTAGGACTGGATATTCGATTGTCTAGTAGTGACCTTTTGCAGTTAGTGCCAGATCAACAGATCGACAAAATTTGTCTGCCTGTCGATGGGTGGGGTTTGAGGTAGATTTCACGCCTCCATTCCCCCAGTAATCATTTATTATTGGAGTCTGAACAGATGGCTTCTCTTGTCTTTAACAGGACTTAGACCTACAGATTGAAGTTTTTTCCTTTAGATTGGCTTCTCAGTCATATCCTTTGTCAATCATCTTGACAGTTCCTTTTTCTGACACACCCTCCCCGCCTCTTCCCCCTTCAATATATCCAGTGTCTTACGAGCTGGTTTAGAAACGAGTTTCTGGGAGTGGTTAGTGTCAAAGGACAGCCAGTGACATAGAAAAAGTCCCCCATGAAACCTGGACGATGTGGAGCTTAATATACTGCTCTCTCATGCGGATGGCCATTTCCCACCGACCAGGCAATATTTTCTGTTCTGGCTATGGGTATTTTTTAAACTTCTGTTTGGCTATTAGACCATTTTCCCTTCGGTTATTTAATTACTTTAGCTGTACATTTGAAAGCAATAGTTTTGTGTCAGGTTTGCAGTGCATTGTCGCTACCTTGATGACATTTGCGAAGTGGTGTGCAATGTAGAAGACAGGGTCAGACAGTCCCTGGAATAATTGTGGTTAAAGGCCTTAGTCAGGGGTCCAGCAGTGAAATCTCTCTGCAGATGATGTGACACATGCTACACTTTATGACGTGTCACATGATACTACCCTGATCACATGGTATGATGGCTAATTAGCATCATACCTGATGGGTTTGGAGGTTCATTGCCTACCATGGCTGTCCCTTTGTGTTAAGTTTGCACTTTCTGTCCATTCTGGGCACTTTCTCTGGATTCCATCTACTGTTCATTGGTGTCACCACTCTCCTGCTCTTGACTTCCTGGGGTAGGCTCCAGGCTCACCTTGACCCAATCATAGCTGAATGGTTATGGAAATTTATGAATACAATGTGCATTATTTTGTACGGTACCAGTCAAAAGTTTGGAAACCTGAAGCCACCGTTTTGGAGGAGTTGACCAGAGGGTGAAGGAAAAGCTGCCAGTGAGTGCTCAGTATATATGTGAACCTCCTTCAGGACAGCTGGAAAAGCATCCCAGGAGGCCACCTCATGAAAATAGTGTAGAGGAGACAGTAGGGTCAGCTAGGCCCTGGAACAATTTTGCTTAAGGACCTTGCTCAAGAGCCAAATGGTGGGATCACTCTGCCCACCTAAGGATTTGAACCAGCAACCTTCTGAGTTCCAAACCACATTACCTTTTATTTCTTTAATACTTTTTTGGTCAGTGCACAATTACGTATATTATTTTATAGTCTTAATGTCTATATAATTATTCTAAAATGTAGTGAATAATACAAATAGATCTTTCATGGGTAGGTGTGTCCAGACTTTTGACTGGTACTGTGGATATCTTGGTATATATTAATGCTCTTAATAAATACATGTTTTCTAAAAGATTTGATAAATGATTTATTGTTGTGTTATTGTTTATATGTGTTTTCTCTCTTTTCTTTAGGTTTGCTTCTGGTGGAGATGATGGACTGGTGCTTGTTTGGAATGTTGAGGTGAGTGAAATTTCAGATTTTTGGCATTGGAAGCTATTCTGGTTTTCAAAAATTTTCAGCCTTCGTAGGTCCCCGAATCTAATACTAAATGATAGGGTTCCCCAGTTCCAGTCCTGGAGGGCTAGAATACAACACAGTTTGCAGATTTCCCTGATCATACTCATCTACTCAACCTGGGAATTAGCTGATTAAGATTTGTGGTCCAGGACCAAAATTGGGCAGCCCTGCTAAATGACCTTGGTACTGTATTGCCATTGTGAGACATTAAGTAAACTGCCAAGACCACATTTGTCTGATTGGTCTGAAACCTACAAAAAACATTCAAAATGACCTTTTAACAGGTTCAGAATATTATGTACTTGTTTTTGTTTAATTTTATTTGTGTAAATGACAAGTAATAACTGGGGTACTTAATTTTTTATTTTTTTGATGAAACACACCCGTAGGTGGCGCTGCTACTGTTTAAGTGGCAAAGTTGTCAAATGGGAAAAAAAAAAAATGGAGAGACGACAAAATTAGTCAGAGGATTATCTGCCCCCAAGTGAGTCAGCGAGGGATTATGTTGCTTCTGGAGGAATGCTGCTATAGCTTTCTGGGTTTTCAGCAGTTTGATTTTTGGGGAAAATATACACCTCTGGGGGGCGGCATGGTGGTGCAGTGATTAGCACTGTTGCCTCACACCTCTGGGACCCGGGTTCGAGTCTCCACCAGGGTTACATGTGTGTGGAGTTTGCATGT
>JAODJX010000119.1:10726033-10757024 GCA_026776945.1 Isichthys henryi | reverse complement strand
GCAAGTCAGAAAGGTATGACAAGTTCATCACTGATAATTGCAGTCCACGTTATCTCTCCTCCACCACCTTGTTGGTGCTTGAGGAGGCTCTCCATCCACTGGCCCATCCATCTGCTCCATCAAGAGTCACTTTCATCTCATCTGTCCCCAAAACCTTTGTACCATCACTCTTGTGATGTGTCCGTGCCCATTCTAAATGTTATACCTTACATGCCTTATTAAGTGGAGGCCATGTTTCAGCGTTTATGACCTTAAGAATGTCACAGAGCACACTGCACCTAGAACGTCTGGAGATTCTGTTCAGATTGCAGTTTTGAAAAATGATTGCATTTGATGCTCAGGAGTTTCTGGAAGTCTCCCCTTTAATTTGACACAGAACTTTGGCAGTTTATGGGTGTTAACTTCTCTCTACAAGCCTTTTCAGTCCTCTTTTGCTGTTGGCAAGAAAACACTTAATTGTACAGTGGCAGTTTCTGTCATTTTGCATCCCTCTGACTGGTACTTTACAATTTAGTGTTTTTCCTGCTCTCTGTAAGGTCCTCTTTGACCCATTTTAATAGTACTAATAATTTGCTTAATTCTGCACAGGAAAGTATCTGTGTTTTCCTGTTTTTATCCAAACAGAAAGTATTCAGACCAAATATTGAACATTTTTCTGTTTTTAAATAGTTGATTCTTAATTAGAGATTCATCTGAACTCAAAGTATTGGTTGGTTGAGAAGATACAAGTGAAATACACACTTGCCTAATAATACTGCACACAGTGTAGAGGCATGTTTCTCACATTCAGTGGTTTTATATATATTCAGAGATGGAAAAAGAAGTTTAAGAGGAGCAGGCCATCCAGCTTTAACCCCCAAACAAATGGATGCTTTTAACAAGTAAATGAATAAACATGTTTTTCTTATGGGGACACATGGTAAATGAATGAACGTGTGTGTGCTGTTTAAAAATGTAGGTTATATCCTGTGTATCCAGCAGGATTATTAGCAGGGACACCAGCAGAAATTTCTCAGTGGGGTGGCCAATGATTTTCATGGGGTGCCTCAAACACCAAGAAATATTATTATTGTTATTGTTATTATTAGTAATAATAATGATAATGATAATAATCTAACTATCTGTTTGTTCTATTCCAGTGTGTTTTGAAGAGGAAAATTGATAACTTAAAATATATGTAATTAATTTAAATGCAAGAAAAATAATTGGGATAAGCCACATTTAAAGTCGGTCATTTAAAGGTTTTACAAACCTGTTCTTTTAGGAGCGTTGTGGTGCAAACAAGTTCACTGTGCAAACTGAGGGCATGGGCTACACTGTTAAGCGTCCAGTGGGGCTCCACAGCTTTCGGTAGTTTCACTTCTGCAATAAAATCTCGACGTCTCATATGGGGGCCATAGGGGTGTGCAGAGAGTTCCCCTTGGTGTTGGTCTTGATTATTACGTTTTAAATCTTATATTATTATGTGATTTTAATGTGCTGTGTTTCTTTAAGCTTTCCTGAATGTTCTGTTCAGATGTGGGATCCAGACACTGGGAATCGAGTACAAACTGTGTCCGATTTGCAGTCTTCTGTAAAGGTGAGCTTGTACCTGTGCGTGCGTGATGCATCATGCTGTTTAAAGTATGAAGTATGAGAAGTGGATTATATTACTGAATGCTGGCTTTAAGAACTAAGGGTAAAATTATCCTGTAATTTTATGTAATATTTGGGCTTGAGATACAATAATAAATGTAGCTGTAAGCTGAACAGAGCCCTGTAGTGGCAGACCCTCCAGCTAAAATGTACTGTTACAGTAATTCCTTTTTTTCTCTGATTTTCTGCTCAAAAGTAAGATTGCCAACTGCTTTTCTACGTAAAAATGAACTGGATTTTGTGAACTGAGAAATAATTTTTTGTATGTAACTGTTTGAAATTTCTTGCATTTCATTTCATGAAGTTGTAAATCAATGAATCCATTCATCTATCCATCCATACATTTGTCTTAAGTGACCTCTTATCCTTTACAGCTGTGTTTCTTAACCTGGTCCTTGGGGACCCCAAACAGTCCACATTTTTGCTCCCTCCCAGTTACAGACCGCTTTGAGAAACATTGCCATACCGATTCGCAGAGAGCTTAGAAGTGCATGGATGTATGGAAAAGCCAGTTTTCATATTTCATACTTGCTTATTTTTGTAAGGAGTAGTTTTCCATTGCAGTGTCCACATAAAGGTAGTAACATAAAGAAAATAGATCAACACATGCAACTAGGTCTGTGCCCTATGCTGCTTTGGATATAGTTAGGTCCATAAGACATTTTTGCAATTTCTGTAATCTTCTCTCTGCATCCCATCACAATGGATTTGAAATTAAGCAATCAAGATGTGATGGAAGTATAGTCTTTCAGCTTTCATTTAAGGGGCTTAACAAAGCTATTGCGTTAAGCTTTCAGAAATTACTGCCATTTTTCACAGAATTCCTCCATTTTCAGAAGCTCAAAAGTAGTTGATCATGTAACTGACACAGTTTCTTGGCCTGGTGTAGCCTGTTCCCTCGTTACTCCATGACAGATTAAGTAGATATAAGGTTTGGAGTTGATTTGCTTTTGGTAGCTATTCACTTGAACTCAACATGAGGTCCAAATAGGTGTCAATGCAAGTGAAGGAGGCCATCATTAGGCTGGGAAAAAAAAACCCAAATAAACCTATCAGAACGAGAGCTAAAACTTCACGAGTGCCCAAATCAATAATTCACCTGTCCCAGGCATGGGAGGTGAGAGAAAGAGAAATAATACCATTGGATTTCCGGATCAGTTGGAATGTTCAGAAAAATGATTGATTCAGTGTCACACTTTTTCTTCTGTTGCAGATTACTACAGTGAGTCTGTTTTGCGGGAAGATAATTAGAAATAAACAAAGTATATATTAAGAATTTTCATCACCATCTACATTTAGAAAAATGTTAAATGTATTCCACTTTGCCTAGTACTGAGTCAAGGATTAAGCATTCATTGTTTTGGTCTTTGGAAATAAATGTCTTTGATATTTTAATGTTTCTATTTCTCAATCTCCAGAGTCCCTAATGATTATGTTAAATAATTATATTAAAGTCATTAAAGTAGTTTAATGAGAGAGACAATTTTCAAAGAGTGTAAAAATGTTGCAAATTTATTGGCTTCATAACAAATGTCCATTGACAAGCAGCATTTAACATATAATAATAATAAGTGATACTATGTCCCTGTGGGGAAATTCTCTTTACAGTTCCCCACTTGCTGTCTGTAAGTGAGAGCAAGCTGGCCGCTTATCTTCCTCACAGGCATTTTCTTTTTATTAAGTATCATTAATTTTTTTGACTGACTCATTCAAGTCTGTCCTTGCCATTTTACTATTAATTGCAATTGTAGACATTGGCTCCCAAACGGTTACTAAACACAAATGTTTGGTGTTATTTCAATGTTATCAAATAAAAAGTACCCAATGAGACTGCTTGTCAATGAACTTTTTAATTCAGAAATGCTCTTTTAGAACTATAACTTGAGTTTAAATTTATTACTACTTCAGTGTTTTACTTAAAATTACTGCTTGTTTCCAATATGATACACATACAAATTTGCAATATTAACTGCACGCTGAATTATTAAGCTAGCGTGCGAAGACACACTCTGAGCGTGTATATACATAGATAACTGTCCAGAAGCAGTATATATGTTGTGTTTCTGTTGCTAACGCCGTAGCAGTTTAAACTATGCAAATGTACAGTTTTAGGAATCCCATGGCATTCTGGACAAGCATCGAGTGAAAATCTTTCCCCGCTGACTGATTTTGTATTACCTTGCTGGCACGGGTGGTAGGATTTGTACTACTGGAGGGTACCCAGACAATCCCTGGGTGTTGGATCTTCCCCGCTCAGTCTTTCCGTATTTTGTAATGAGCTTGTGGGTCTGTTTCTCTGGGTAAAGTTCAAAACCGCAGGCTGTTCTGCAGGCTTTTTAGGTCTTGCGTTTGTGCAGCTCACTGCTTAGCTTCTGCTTTTGTGTGTTAAGATCATCTTTGGAAAATTTAATTGAATAAGAACTTTTCATGACATTTTTCTATACAATGGTTTTGTTGGCATGTGAGTCGGGAATGTAGACGACTAGGCTGAAGTGTGATTCAAAGGGTCTTTTGGTGGCCATGTTTGGTTATGTGAGTAGCACTGCTGTTCATCATGTGGGCTTCCCATTAGCTTTGGCCAATCTGCTCTGACCTCTCTCATTAATAAGCCGCTTTCCACTACAGAAATGTCTCTGACTGGATGCTTCTTGTTTACTGTTTATTAGAGCTGACCATCCTCTATAACCCTAGACCCGTGCTTCCCAACTTGGTCCTCAGGGACATTTTTGGACATTTTCGCTCCCTCAGCTCCTGGTAGGGACCAAAAATATGGACTATCTGGGGGGGGCATCAATTGGGTTGGGAAACACCGATTTAGATATTGTAGGGCATGAAAATCCAGTTTCAATATTTAAATACACTGTAACGTCTTGACCCTGCCTTTGTGCTGTATGCCTTGAGTTGCATGCATGTGATTTGCTCTTTGTAAGTATTTGCAATAAGGAGCAGGTGTACATAATTAAGAGGTCTCTGTATTTTCAGCAGCTCTGCCAATGTTTGCTCTTTATCATTTGCTTTCTAGCATATTAGCAAGAGTTTATGCTGTTTGCTGTCGGCTGTGTGTGTGGTAATTGCTGAGAGTAATACTTTTATGTTTGTGTTCGTTATTTCTGGACGTGACCTTGCCCAGTTGGTTCTTGTTTGCAATTTGGGTCATTTTTCTTTTGGAGAATGGATCGTTCTAGGCTGTATGATAAAGAGCTTTGTTGTTTTGCTAACTGGCTAGTGGAGCTTGTAACTCGATCTTTAAAGCCAGGTTGGAGGTAGAAATTTGTTTTTCATTGGACAAAGGAATGTAGACAATGTACCCGGACCAGAATATATTATAGTGTTCATTTGTGCACTGTACAGGGTTTAGCTAGGCATTTTGTTTTCATTATTGTCATCTGGACTACTCTGGCTAGCTTTTCAGATACCTGGTTTGGATCCTGCAGTCTTTTAATGAATGCATCACAAGTGTAGATTTGTGTATAAAGTGAAGTAGGGAAGTCATTGGGATTTATGTCCCATTGTTGATTGCATACACTGCGATGGATTTCTATTCAGTCCATTCACATCCATATTCTCCAAATAAACAGTTTATATTAGTTATGTGTATTATCAGCTATCGTAACTAAATAGCATCATACAGAAGCGCAGCAAGTCCGGGGTCATGTAAAACTGAGACAGTATTTGTTTTGAAGCAGTGTAGCATCATTTGGTTTATTGCTCCAGTTTATTTATAAATCGTCAGTTGATATGAATTATAAACGAGCCTTAGTTGCAGTAAGATCTAGTCATTGGATGTTATCTGTGTGCTCTTTCTCTTTGTCTCTTTTTCCAGTGCCTGCTTGTTCTGGATCACCTTAGTTTGTGGATTTCTGGAGGCAATGAGATGTGTGTCTGGAACCGGAACTTCGACCTCCTGTGTAGGACCGATCACCATAGCGATGCCGGTATGTGGTAAACCTGGAGGCAGTGTGATACAGAGCAGTAGGCAGTTCATCAAGAACAAACTTATTGTGCATCATTCACATAATAAGTGCCTGTTTTTTGACAGGGATTGCTGCTATGGTTGAGTTGCCGAAGAACTGCATAGCTGCTGCTGTGGACAAAGAAATAGGTTTGTATCAAAAAACCTATTCAGTGAGTTCCACTGAAATAAAGGCAGCCTCGTGCAAAGGAGATTAAGGGGGGACATGATCCAGGTATATCAGATTCTAACAGGTCTGGATGCTGTTCAGCCAAATGGCTACCTCAGTATTAGTTTAAATACTAGAACTCATGGCCATAGGTGGAAGTTAGCGGGAGAACATTTTAAACTGACTTTGAGAAAATACTTCTTTACACAGCGTGTAGTTAGAGTATGGAATAGTCTTCCTGCTAGTGTAGTGCAAGTTAAAACCCTGGGTTCCATTAAATCAGAGCTAGATAACTAATAGCTCATTGATAAAATCTTAAGTTCTCCCCAAACGAGCTTGATGGGCCGAATGGCCTCCTCTCGTTTGTAAGTTTCTTATGTTCTTAAGAATTCATACTCTGGCAAGCCATCAACACATAACGAAGTGGGGTCATGCGAACCCTTGGCAGTAATGAGTGCTCTCTTGGGGATCCTTACAGTCATTTACAGACTGAGCAGCGTTGCAAATGAAGCAGACATGGTAGTGACTGAAGTCCGCAGGCTAACAGACCACCGGGACAGCATACGAGCTCTGATCACTATTAATGGTAAGTCAGTGCTTTAGGCGACTGTTGCATGTTTTTGTGCATGTCAGTGTCCTTGTTCCGTTTCAGGGTCTTCCTCGGAAGAGCCCATCTCTGTTTTCAGAATCTTCTTGTGTGTTCAGTCCTTATTTTGAACTGTTATTATTCTGACACTGTTTGCATGCTATGAACACTGAAAAAGAGCTACATGTCTATAAAAATGCTTGTGGGTAGTTGGGTTTTTGGCTCTTGAAGGTCTTGGTCAAGGTGGTGCTTGTATTCCTCCTTAGATCAGCTGTTTGCCAGCGGTTCTCATATCGGAGAGCTGATTGTGTGGCACTCCTTGGACTGGACCCCCCAGGTTTTTGAGTGCATCCTGTGGGACCATCCGCAAGTCAGCCCTCAGGAAGAGATCAAACTCGGAGGGCAAAAGCAGAGCGAGATTTCGATCCACCACATGGCCTCGGTTGGAGAGGTAGGCGTGCCTGGCAGATGCTGACCATTCTTATATCAGACTAGAGGTTTCATATCAGCCATTGATGTATTTCCTTGCTATCGTCTTGTTTTTCCACAAAGAGCAGTTTTTCACCTGCAGTTTCATACTGCAGGCAGCAGTGTGTGGGTGTTTCAACAGTAATTGTTGGACTTACTGTAGCAATTTAGCACCTTCCTAGATAGCATGAGAACTGTAGCTTGCTGAATACCGTGAACACGGTTGAGGAAACAACTTATCTAGAGAGATGCCGATGGACTCTAAACTTCCCTTCCCTAGTTCATTGCTGCTGCTGTTGGTAGTGGACTGTACATCTACAACATAATGACAAGGAGTGTGGTTGCCTACAAGAAGACTGCCCATGACTCCAACATCCGGCAAATCCTGCTGCTGCCCGATGGGTTTGTATTGCATTTAGGCTCTTTTCAGAGTAGTACCTTAGTCCCAGTGATCCAAAACAGTGTCAAAATAATGCTTCAGGGGCTGGTACACATGAGAAAAAAAGATTATTTTTAATTCATTTAGTATGAACATATTCAAATATTCACAAATATACAACATTGCTTTTGATGCATATGGAAAATACATTATTGTTGAGGTACAGCTGGAGTGTTTGTAACACTTTGTTTTTGTTCTTTTATCCCAAAGTCTAGGTGCCTTAATCATTTAAACTTTTGTATTTATATTAGAGAACAAAGAAAAACAAGAGATGCTATTAGATATTACTTTCCTGACTACATAAACAAATCAAAAATTTGAAAATCCCCTTATTGTGTTTTTACCGATTTGTGTTTGTATCTATGCATAGATTTAAAATTGTAAAGTTAATTGCCTTTGCTCTTTGCACAGTGACTTGCATGGCACTGTGGCTTGACACCCCCGTGGGTGAGGGATTGTGTCTGGCCCCCGGCTGTGTGTTATACGAGACTGTGGAGTTTGCATGTTCTCTCTGTGCTTGTGCAGATCCCCCCCCACCATTCTGTCCAAGATTATCCTGAATCATGCCCTGTGCTTCCAAGGGTAGGCTCCAGGCTAATCATAGGCACGTCCTACTCTTGGTTATGGAAGATGGATGGACTTCATTTGTTATATATATGGGTTGTACGTAGCATAATTTGAAGCTTATTTATGTAATGACATTGTGCATGTTGTGTGAGGGTTTTTTATTATTGGAATGGTCTGTGCATGAACATTAGCTGGTATAGATGTATAGATTAGGTGTAGATGTACACAAATCATAAAATGTATGTATGTGGGTTCATATTACATATTTGTACAATATGATGGACAGCAAGTAAAGGCCATAGAAACTTGGAAAAAAAACCTAGAGGGAGCTGGGAATTCAAATGAAAAAATATATTCCACTGGAGTTTTATATCTCATGCACAGTTTGGTTAAGTTGTTTGGACTTGTCTGGACACTTTATAGAAATTGATGCTTGATGTTTTGAGATTTTATTACTTGCCAGAAAACAGTAGAATAATTTTTTTTTTTGGGATAATCATATTATAGGAGCTGTGCAAATACAGTATTTACCCCTTTTCCAAAGGATGCTTACTTACTGCATTGAAGTGTAAGTTTCTATAAATTGATGAACCGAAACATTATGACCATCCCCATAAGAAATGAATAACGCTGACT
Organism: Isichthys henryi; assembly: GCA_026776945.1. Taxonomy (NCBI): domain Eukaryota; kingdom Metazoa; phylum Chordata; class Actinopteri; order Osteoglossiformes; family Mormyridae; genus Isichthys; species Isichthys henryi. The sequence goes on along the minus strand of JAODJX010000119.1, from coordinate 10,748,572 downwards.
TGTAAAATCTCGTAAAAATGGCTCATATCAAGGAATGGGATGTATTAGATGGTTATTTAACCTTTGGTACTCGTCGTTGACAGAAAAAAATGGAGAGGGACAAAGATCTCAGTAACTTTCTTAACGGCAAATTGTTGTGGCTGCACGCCCTGGTCGGAACGTCTTAGAAATGGCAAGGCTTGTGAGGCGCTCATGGTCAGCCCTGGTGAGTACCTACAGATAGAGGTGGAAACCACAATCCGCCGACGGTGTTGGCGAGCCAAGACTCTTCGATGCAGGATGTGAGCAAATGCTGTACAAACCAACAGAAGAGCTGCTGTGGCATAGATGAAACGTAATTTTGGCGATGTTCACGGGAGTAATTTGTCATGACCCAAAGTGCATTGAACCCTGCTGCATATGGGGCTGTGTAGCTGTGCACATCCCACAGAAACTCGCCACATATCCGGCTGTCCAACAGAAAACAGGATTCATCGGACCAGACGACCTTCTTCTACTGCTCCAAGTTTCAGTTTGGACGCTCCATGTCCAGTATAGGTGCCGGAGTGAAGATGCCCAGTTTGGAGAGAGAAGACATTCATCAAGAAAGTCTATATGAAAGCATCTCTAGAATCTGCCAGAAGGTGAGAGTGAGCCAGCTAACAGTGATGTATGGTGGCAGCAGCATATGCTTTTCAGCTACAGGAGCTGGGAATTTTGTCAACATTGAAGGAAGAAGGAATGGAGCAAAATATAGGGATATTATAAAAAAAAAAAACTGCTTCATTCTCCAAACAAAAAAGAACTTAAGCTTGAACAAAAAGCATTTGAGCAGGACAGGCCAAAAGCAGAGCAGAAGGCCAAAGAAGTGATTAAGAAACAAAAAGGTGAATATTCTGGAGTGACCAAGTCAAAGTCCAGATCTGAACCTCATTGAGAACCTGTGGCTTTCTTTGAAAATTGTACCAAATGGTGTCCAACCAAGCGGAGGACCTGGAGCAAATCTGCCATTAAGAAAAAAAAAAATTCATTCCTGACACTTAAAAGCTAACAATTTTATGAGATGGTCGACATTCTTTGCTTCATATGGGAGTAGTCATAATGTTTTGGTTCTCCTGTGTATTTCATTTATTTTCCTGAAGTTTTTATTTTCTAGTAATAAGCAGTATAATTTTTATTATATGCAGAGACATAAGCTGTGGAAGCAGAATTTATTTATAGGGCCAAAGGTTTTGCTGTAATTCCAGCCCTTGAAGTGAGCATCTTTGGAGTATGTTTCATGGGATGTTATGCTGCCTTCATGGTGCCCTCAAAACATGCAGAATTTTCCTGGAAGCCGACAGGGTTAAGACAGTTTGTCTCGGGGTGCCTCATCAAATCAACCCATAGCAGTATTACACTTGCAATGTTGCTCTGGCTGTTCAATTAGGTTCAAATACCTGTTATAACAAACAGCCTGCTGCTCTGAATTGCAAATCATGTGACTAACTGAATACATACAGCATGTAAACTGGGTCAAATGGTCGTTATACTGTGTGGCTAAGCTTTAGGAAGGTTTAAGGCTGGTTCCCACCTCCAGACGTGCCACAGCGAGTGGCTGTTGTGATGTCATTGTGCATCTGAGGGCCACACATGATGGCGTGTTCTACTTAAAAATCGGAACAGTGGCGAGACAAACAGACCACCATTGTTCATTGGCCAGGGGAAATGTAGCAGGAAGTAAGAAAGGAGATTGGACCAACACCTTTTCTACCCTCTGCGATTAGACTGAGTGCAGCTTTGACCTAAAGTGGCAGCTTTGCCCTGCCGTCAAAGTACTCTATGGTGCAAGAGCTATGAATGTCCAGGAACGCGGAGTGTGTGCTATGTCACGCCTTGTCTGCAGCAGCTGGAAACCAGCCCTAAGATGTAGAGCTGGGCAGTATGACCAAAACTTTATATCACGGTATTTTTCAAAGTTATATCGGTTTCATGGTATACGATGGTATATATATTTTTTTGTTTTTAAAGTATGACTGGGACATTTTACAGGACACATTTTTGTTTTACGTTTTTACATTGTTCCCACATTAACTATATTATTTTATTATTAGCCATTATGCCTATATGCTACCTTAATGATAACATACGGCTAACGAGTTTGTTGGCTAACTGCTTATAGATATATGGCTAATGTTAAGGTGTGCGCCGGCCAAGTTAACATTTTTGAAAAGTGTTTAATAGTTTAGTGTTGCTGGACCTCACGAAATTTTTCATAAAGACTGGGATGTCGGTCTTTAAGATGCTTCAAGTTTTTGACGTGCTACTTGACTTTGTCGCCACAACTTTGTACTGTAGCACTGTTAGCATAGAGGCTTATCTACATCTTTAGCCTTTCCATGTTCATCTGCAAAATGCTTCCAAACGACACTTTTTTTTTTTTTTTTTAAGTAACTTGCTTTCAAGTACAGCACATGCCATGTTCAGCCAACTCGGTGTGTGTCAGTGTTGCCAGATCTTAAATGTTGAAGTATCGTACCAGTAGCTTAAAATTATTGTATTTTGAGAAAAATTATCGTACACACGCAATTTCCATTCTGACGTAGCTCAGAAAATCTGCTTCAATAACATATATTATCATAGACTGTGCATATTATAGTGTATAATGCAACTTTTACCTACAGAACGTTTGTAAAAACCACCTATGGGCAGAACAGTGCCTTTGGCACTGTAAAACTGGGGTCTTTCTCCCATTCATTTATGTAAGTTTGATGGCGATGTTCCGTCTGCTTATTCTTTGCGTCTTCTGTAACTGCAAATCCGCGCTTAAACCGCTCAGCATTGTTTACTTTGTGCGTCACCATGTGTTACATCGTGCATTGATTGGCTGTAAAAGCACGTGAGACAACTGCACATAAGACAAGTATGTCTGCGCAGCCGGATGAAAACAGAGATCTGTACCTTGTCGTGCTAATGAAATAACATAAAATGAAGAGGTAAAATTATGGGATTTTTGGAAATATTGATCGTACATCACACAGAGGGTAAAACTATCGTACAAATACGATAATTATCGTACGTCTGGCAACACTCGTGTGTGTGTGTGTGTGTGTGTGTGTGTGTGTGTGTTAACCAGCGCGAATACATTCTGCGGTTATTGAGAGGATGGGAGGGGCTGCGCGAGTGCGTGCGTCGACATGCCCCTGCGCTGTAGTGGCGCTGTGTGAAGTGTGCCAAATGAGTCGAAAACCGCACTGTTGGTATCAATAATGGTGAAAGTGAATATCTAATCAGATACTAATTTTTAATATCGATTAGTATCTGAGAATAGATTTTTTGACAACCCCAGTGTCTCATTTTCAACTCCAGCGTCAGTTGTATTTTCCGTTTCTGATCTTTCACGGTGCATTTTTAAACAGTTACACTTAATACTTAAACAGTTTCCAGCTGCGCCATTTCCGAACGTTGTGTAGGCTATTTTAACCGGTATTGCAGTATAATAACAATAATAAAAAATGTTTTTCGGTATGAACCGGTATACCGCCAAACACTACTAAGATGCCTGATGTAATACATTTTAAACATGGTGTGATTCCCAGACATGGTGGTTCTAGTATTTCAGAAACAGCAAAGATGAATTTTGATATATGTTTTTTTTTGTTGCTTGTTTAGTCATCATTACTATAATATTGTGATGAGAATCTATCCATTTTTTAACTGTTGGGGACCTGGAGCTGGCTGGGGTGCACCCTGGATGGGATGCCAGAAAATAAAAATAATTATTGTAATAAAAGTGGAATATAATGAGGGATGAACATAACTGCTATGCAAGTACACATTCATCTAAAATGATATGTGTGACAATCGATTGTGGTAACAGTGTAAATGCATACTTATGCATTTGTGCTGATATGAAAACAAAATATAATGCATTTTGATTTTCATATGCTAACTCTCCATTTCCAGTATACAAGTTAAAATGCAAGGTATTTTCTTGTTATAGCAGCGCAAATGCACATAAAATAAGTACAGTAATGTAATGTAATTTCCCATGCTCAGGAATTTGCGGTTATACAAACAATCGATTGTTGCACATATTGTTTTTAAAGGTGAATGTGTACTTGCGTACCAGTTATGTCCCTGAATATAATAATAGATTGTCATGTACAATAAATCTCCCTAAAATGTAGATGTTGGTAATTAAATGAGGAGGTAAGATTTTAATATCCTTGAATTATTTCACTGCATGGGGAAATAAGGCTGTGTGGAGATGTATAGTTTGGGGGCGTCTGAAGGGTGACGTAGCGTGTAGCATGTGAAGCATTGTGTCCCCCCCTGCAGGCAGCTGATGTCCTGCTCTGAAGACGGCAGTGTGAGGATATGGGAGCTCCAGGACCTTCCTCTGCCAGCAGAACCAGCCAGCGCAGGTGACAGCCTGGTCCATAATGCTGTCCTGGGTATTTCAGCACGCCGTATGTTTATGAGATGCTCATTGCCAGGTATGAAGACTGGTCCGTGTAAGGCTGGGGATGTTGGTGCCAAAGTCCGAGCTAACCGCATACAGTCTGTTACAGAACTGGATTCAGCTCATATTGAGGGTAGAGTCTGTAAAGCCTGGAAAAAAAATTATATATGGTTTTTTTTCCAGTATTTGAACTTGATTTGTTACTTCACCATGACTATGTGAAATTCATCATGTGTTTGAAATGATTATTTGGAATTTTTGCAAGTACAGTATGTGACTGCTGACAGTGGGATTTGAACTGGTAACTTCCTGAGCGCAGGCGCAAAACCACACACTGTTTGTGCTCCTTGAAGTAGTTTCTATACTGCTGTCAAGAGTGCTGCTTAGTTGAAATGTACTGTACATTCACACTTATTATTTTATGTGCATGCAAATCATCCAGATCATGGGTGAAGACCTGCATGCTTTGCATCCTTTCTTCAGTGTTAGCTGTAATTGCCAAAGAAACCTTCCATCCTGACTTTAAAGGCCATGAAGCAGAGGGTTTGTGTTGCAGCTTCAAAACCTGAGGACCTTTGGAGGGAAACTGCATTCTACCCCCTGTACTCTTGTTGGTTACGTTCTGACTAATGCAGTGCAGGTGGTGCTTTGTAGATCGCTGAAGCAGGAGAGCAGAAAGACCGCTTCAGTCTCTGCTTTGGAAACACATTTCAAACAAAACACTTTCTCATATACATTTTCTTTGGTTTTGCCACCAAACTACTGATCTCGTGGGACCTGTCTTAAGTCTTGGTGGAGACTGGGGCGATGTCACCACGAGTAATGTTTGCCACATGTCTAGTGGCTTGGCACTGCAATGGGATTTCCACTGTTCATTCATCGTACATCCATTGCTATGTTTAGAGAAATCTGTGTAGTTGCATTTTGAGATTCATTGTTTCTCAGTATTCTGTAATAATTTAGGGTTCTCTCTTATGGGTCCTCCTCTGTGTAGATTTATATTGAGAATTTTAAGACATATATTGTTTGAGCTTCAGGTGAGAGTAGTACATACGCACGCACATACTTTTTGTGCGCCATTTGAATTTCTGGAGCATTCGCACAAGGAGGAAGAGCATCAGTGTGTCATTGGTGGTTTTTGCTATAGAAAGATGATGGCGTCCTGCTCCATCTCAGGCTTCTTTGGAATGTGGAGTTTCGGGAGGACGAGCAAACAGGCCAGTCAACCGGTGAAAAAGGTCCAGGAGGCTCCGACCCTTCGCACTCTGGAATTGATCGGAGATCTGATTGGACACTCTGGAGCCATCCAGGTAAAGCTACTGACTTGTAGTCTAAACACAGTCAACAATGTGCAAAATTTTAAAGTTATAGTTGACTTTGTAAAATAGTTGTAGTGCTTTGAAGTGTCGCCTTTCAAGTAGTCCCTCCCCAAGAAGAAAAACCCCATCGTAAAGTGGGGTTGATAGTCCATATTCCTTAGCTATGAAATTCCTTCCTTCCATGAAATTCCTGTCCTGCTACAGTGTGACTAATGCTTTCCTATAAAACCTTGCGTTCACTAAAATCCTGTACTAAAATACACATACCCAATTGGAAAAATTTGATGAGGTGATTGCTGCTCCAAAACTTAGTAACTTTTACGCCAACAAAAGGAATTAAATATAAACAGTGGTACCAGTGGCCTATAATGTAATTCGATATATTTCAAGTAAGAAATCATAGTAGAACTTTAATAGATTATATCATAAACATCCCCATGGGTCATATGAGTCTCACGAGAATCGCCTAGTAACTGCTTCGACCGACAGTGCCGAACTGTCTAACTTGCTGATTACTGTGAGCCAGGAGTAGGGATAGCCCAAACGACACATCATGAGCCATTTGCTGTATTTCCTGACCCCAGTAGATGGTGATCTTGGTCTACTTTTGAGCATGCTTTTAGTCCTTTTTTGAACAGAGAAGTTCCAGTGGGATCAGAATATACAGCAAATGTTTCATGAATTGTTGTTTTGCCCTCATTGGTTAGGCGTAGTAAGCCACAGCCACCATGCTGCCGGGCATGCACACAGCACAAGTACAACGGATTGCAGTTTGCGGGGCATCACAATGTGGCCAGACATGCACACAGCACAAATACAACGGATTGCGGTATGCGGAGGAGCCCTGAAGACATCATGGCTACAGACAGTCTACAAAAAGCAAATGTAAGACTTAGACCTGCGCAGTATGGGGATGTACAAAAAGTTTGATTCTTTTAGAATTGAAAACTGGGTCGACCGATTCACTGAAAAGAACCAGTTCAAAAGAGCAGTTTGTTCACTTGGATAGCTGTCATTGTGTGCAAGTAGTGCTTCTTGCTAAGAAATTATGGAGTTGTAGTTCACGTAGTGTTTTTCTCTCCGATTGAAAATCGTGAAAAACACAAATACAATTCCACGTCTTATTAAGCTTGGATATTAATATATAAATCATGCTGGAACAGATTTTAAGTGTGATATCTCACGTTGTGGTAGGACTGACTATAATTTTAACTGCAACTTGTCTGTAGTCCTTAGTGGTTGTTACCCCTCCTCCTTAGATGTTCATAAACTTCACGGACCGAGGGCTGGTCTCATGCTCCACGGATCACCTGATCATCATATGGAAGAACGGTGAGAGGGAGTCTAGGCTGAGAAGTAGCTCCCTCTTCCACAAGTTGGATCAGAACGGAGGCCTCTGACTTGGTGTAAAGCCTAGCAGTGGTGCTGTGATCTGAGGGATCTTATACCTCTGCACCAAAATATAGGCCGTATTTATTGTGAGATGATTTTACTTTTTATTATGATGTCCTGTCTTTGACTGAAGTCTCATCCTGCCTTGTCCCCTGTCTTTTTTTGGGATAAACAATTATGGAAGATAGATGTTTTATTAGTGTTATTTGTATAATGTTTTACACTGTCGTGCTTTAAGCATGCTGTTGGTTCATGTGCTGTAGTTCAAATACCATTCTGCCAGCAAACGTAAGCCTTGTATCAGAAATCAGGACGACAGAATGTGAATTTCAGCTTTTGTTTCATTTTAAATTTTATTGCACTCGTACAGTTTGTATATTTTAAAACAACCATTTGTTGTTGGTAAAGAACACATTGTTATATTTATTTCACTGAATGCCAAATAAATGGTTTTCTATGAGCTTGTACAAAATAAACGTAAAAGGTCTTTAGCTGCCTGTCAACCACAGTACTGCTCTGTTTACCATAGCTCAAGTACAGCATTGCGTTGTGACCCCAAAAAGTCTCCTTTGACAAAAAAAAGTTAAAGTACTGAAATGATATTTCAGACTAGCAGAGTCGCTACATTGAACGTGGAATGTTATGGTTGAACCAGCATGATGTTGATGTGCCCAATTTAACAACTAAGAACATTACGATAGAATCTTTGAAAAATACAGATGATTTTAATTGCATGATGCCATAATTTTCAGTGTTAGGAGATTTCTTTTTTTAAAAAAATAGAGCTGATATACAACTTTGCTCTACAATTTCTTAGCTGTATCATAAGTTAATTAATTAAAAAAAAAAAATCTTTATTGGCACATTGTCATTGTCCCCCCTTAACAGCAAGTTGCTAGCAGTCCCATTTACACAGAATTGACCTTTATCTAATCTCATCAAGAAATATGGGGGGGAGATTTTTTCCTTGTCTCCTTTCTACTGCTGGAATGCTTTGATTGTTGATTAATTGCATCCATAAAGTGAGCTGTGTGTTCATCCTTAGCCATAATCAATGCAACAAACAGATAAATACTTCAGACCATGTTTGCATAATTATTTTGAGCTGTTGGCTTAAATCATGGCCGTGATCAGCTCAGAAGATAAACTCTAGGGAGCCAGAGCGAGGGACAGTAAAGCGCAGCCTCCCCTCCCAAAGGGACACTGTCTGGCTGTCCCAAGAGCAGCCTGGGCCATGATTGGTCCTAAAGGTGATACTGAGGCCTGAAGGAGAAGCTTTGTTTGTGGATACTGTAAGCGCAGGTTAATAGCTGAAGTGGGAAGGTGCTTAAGAAAGACACAAAACCACCTGTGTGAATGATGCTGATAAACTGATTTTTTGGGGTGAGGTGACATTGCCTAGATATGTAAATGTTCAAACATTACCATAAAAAAACATTATTTCTGAAAATAATTTGCCATATAGATAATGCTTCTAGTATGCATTGACAAAAGGTACAACAGCTTGTTTAAAGTCGAAGACACCTTTTGGTTCTAATTTGAAAATGGGGGTATATAGCAGTTTTTCAGGGTAAGCCTTGTTCAAATTATATTATAGCCATTGGGCAAATTAGGCCATTTATGTGAAATTAAGGCGTTTACCCCGCTCCACTCCCTTGCCTGTACCATGAGTCTAAATCCTATTTATGTAAAAATATATTCACATTGGGCATATTTTTCAACTCCTGTTAGCTCTGGAATTGGCCAACGAAATACTGAATACATTGCTCATTTATTTTAATCTTAAATATCAGAAATGTCTTACAGCCTGTTAAACAGCAACACCAAAGGAAAAAGTATACCTGAATACAGACCTGTGATTTGTCAATTCAAAGACTGTACTTTATGGCTTACTTGTATCAGTATGTTTCACTGTTTTAATAAACCCTGTCAAGAGAAGAACAGTAAGGCAACAAATGGGAGTCACTGTGCCTTCTGTCAGGCAGCATGTCAAGCTTGAGTCATCAGTACAGGCTTCACACACAGCACAGCAAACACCCTGTGGGTTGTGGCTATGCTGCTGCATGATCACAAGAACAACCCTCAATCATTCATGATGACCTGTTTCCCATTTCATACTGTACATATACTACATCAATCTATTGGAGGAAGATTCACCTCAATCGACCCCAGCTTCTTAGACCTATGGAAAAAGTGTTCCATTTAGGGGTAAAAACACAGATATATGGTTTACTGATTCTTCTGTAGATATGTACTGCAGTGCTAATAATTATTGTAGATTTTTTGGCTTTCATGGGAGAGGATTATTTAGCAAAGGTAATAAATTATACAATCACTGTGAGCTTTATGAAATTAAGGAAAAGGCTGTCATCAGTAAAATACAGTTTCAGCCTTCTTGTCACTCTCCAGAATCTGAGGAAAAAAGCTATTTTTAAACTTGTTGTAAGACTGTTGTCAATATATTTTCACTTGCCAAATATGTTCCTTAATTGATCAAATGAAGATGTACATCACTGATTGAAAACAAAAACATAAAAACATTTCTAACAGTTCAAAACCCTTTCAAAAACAAATACTGTCTTTGAGGTGTTTGTTGCTCCATTGTAAATCAAACAGAAATGTAATTCTTCCAAAAGATGAGTTTGAACAAACACTGTTTGTGCTTAATAGCCTTTTTGTTAATATAATGAACAAACATCATGCCACATATTTCTACAATAAATGAGGAAATCAGGTAAGGTAGTTTTTTGTTTTGGTGGGATAAAAGTTGATCCCAGAAAATTCAGCTAAGTCACAAAAAACCTTAAATGAGCAAAATAAATAGATTGCAAAATACAACATACAACAGTTTCTTAAAAAAAGATAAAAAACGCACAACTCCATATAAGACAAAAACTAAAACTTCAGTTTTGCATAACTTTGAAGCTGGATCACAAAATTATTTGAAAAATGTCTGTGGACAGATAATCACAAGCAGCAATCCTAAGGTCGCAACTTACAGTCAGCAGAAGACAAACAGATGCTAGTAATAAAAAAAAACTATACAGCCTTTGTAAATGTTAGAAACAACACAAGGGCTATGCAGGTTTGTACCGATTAAAGTCCTTTCCTTGTACTATACACTCTCAGCACAGTAAACCAAGTTACAAACGACAGCTATCAATAATTAGTGAAATTTAAATGTACCGTCATTCAAACCTCAAGGTACATTTTGGCCTAGCATTGAATAAGCATTGATAATGATTATGTTGCGCAGGCGTGCTTCAATTAACTGGGACAGCAACAAAGGTATATTTCAGATCATCAGGTGTGGTCTCTCTTCATTACCCTATTCTGTATAGAAAAAGACTTGTCATTAACGCCTAAAGTGCCTGGAGTTCCACAATCGTGCCACTAGGTAGAGACAGCAGTCCAATTTATAAAAAAATGTTAAAGGGACTTTGTGTCATTTTACACCAAAGACAGAATCCGCCTAGAGGAGTTCACATCATAGCAGGGCCATGACAATATCCATCATAGTCGACCTGGGGATTCTATACTACTTTCAGGAAAGTTCTGTGAAATATGGCATCAATAAGGCAAGCAGAGCTTCCTTGTGAGCTGGGCCCTAAGAGTGCAGACTTCCATATTTATAATTTTGCTGAAAAGAACCCAACCAGACAGCTGCATAACAGTTCTTCTGGGAAATCTCTGAGTTTGTTATGGCCTTTACATGGGATAAAACAGTTGGTAGGGTAAGGGACCTTTATTCAGAACACATTTTCAGAGCTGAGGATTTTATTTCTAATTAATTTACATTCAGATGCTCTGCAAAGTGAAGAATGCTACCCAACCCCATGGTCCTGGGCAGACCAGATGTGGCACTTAAAACAGTAAACACGATTACTGAATAACTAATTTGTTCACAAAAAATGTATTCCAGGATAATGGCCAGTTTTGGACATTTGTTTTAGACAATAATACACTGAGGGAAAGGTTGTGTTGAATAAATAGAATTCTGATTTTTATCCCGAAGGCAAAGCAATTAAATTTATATCCATTTATAGCGCAGATTTTGTACACTCAGCTAAATCCTGAGGTTAATTATCAAATGCTTAATTTAAATTTAACATATTTCCCCATGGTGTTTTACAGTGGTTCAAAGCAGCAGTGGCACATCTCATACATCTAGTACAGTAAAGTTCCTTTTTCCGCAACAGAAGCCCTCATGTGCCTTCAGTTTATACTCACTCTCATGTTTTACAAGCACCTGGTTGCTTCTCACTTCTCCCTGCTATAAACACTCAATGTACATTTGTCATTTCAGTATAATTTGAGAGGACTAGCTGTTGACAAAATACAAGACTCCTGGCTTTTTGAGTTTTTTGATTGCAGTCACAGATTTTTATAAAATTGAGTTTCCCCACAACGTCAAAATAGCAGGTTTTTATCACATCGTGGGGTCCCCACAATGTGATATACACATCATTCACACACTCAGTACAATTCCAAAGTTTAGACACACCTCCCAATAAAAAAGTTTATTGTACAGTATATATTTTATATTTACATTTACATCCAGAGACTGGCTGACCCTACTTCCTCCTCTAAGTCAGTTTCATGAGGTGGCCTCCTGGGATGCTTTTCCAGCTGTCCTGGAGGAGGTTCACATATATACTGAGCACTTATTGGCTGCTTTTCCTTCATTCTCAGGTCAAACTCCTCCAATTCCATTTCTACTGTGTATAGGGCAGGTAGCCTGGTCACTCTTCTTTGTAGGTGACTTGGTGTGTCCAGACTTTTGACTGGCACTAAATATGAGATATATATATATATATATAGACACACCCATCACATATCACACACACATACGTGCTTGTGTGTGTGAGTGACTTAAACCATAAGACATCTATAAGGTGCTTGTTATAAACTTTGGTATAGTTTTACAGTTTTGTGTCGCGCGCATATCATCTGGACTTGACCACAAACAAGCGGTACCACTTTCAAAGCAAACAGGGATATGTGTGTTACAAAGACCTAAGTAAATCTAGCATGGATTGGTTGGTTCATAAGTGCTGGCTTCAGATATTTTGGCCACCCACAAATAGTTCCATTGGTTGTTTATACAGAGTGACTTTCTTGTGGTGAAATACATAACAGTAATTTAAGATCAGAGTTCTCAGCTACAGCAGTCTGCTAATCCAAGGGGCTCCTAGTGCTCCGATTCTGGCTTTAAGCACAGTGCGCAATCATTCTCTCTATAAATGGCTTGTCAGTGTCAATACAAATGATTTACTGTAAATAAGCTAGCTGTCCGAAGAGAGTGAACTGTGGTTCAGAAAGTAGGTTTTTTTCTTTTTTTTGTAGTCTTGCTACACGTCTTTCCAGATGACTCACTTCGGTAAAAAAAAAAAAAAAAAAACAATCGCAGTGACAACATTCACTCATGGGAGAAGTTGTTAGCAAGTATTTCTTAAGCAGTTTAACGACAACTCCACCAATGCTACCAATTTGCAGCTACGTAACACAACAATGGACAGAAAATGTAAGGAAAAAACTCCTAATAAAGTGCAACTGAAGCATATTGACCTTTCAAACTGGGAAAGATTGTCAAGTGAAATCGTGTGACTGGGCGTTCACCTCCACCCTGCCTCCGCGTCTCATCTGCAGTCCATAGCAGGACGCCTTGTGTCTGGCAGTCTGCTTCAGTCATTGATGTCATCATGGATTGTGATGACGTCACAGTGGGGAGGCTAATAGGAGCGATGGCTACATTCAAGGTTACTCTTCTCCAGACATGGGTGTTGGTCTTCCAGGAGCCTTCAGGAAGGTGGGGGGGGCCTGAGACTCTTGCATTTCATTTCGTCCAAGCTTCTCCAATATTTGTAGTTCTCCGACAGGTGCTCCATCAAGCCAGGCAGGTTGGCAAATGCTACAGAAGGTATTAGAAAGTGGAGATGGAGGTGAATGTGCAACGTTTGGCGTTTATGCAGTAATTACTAACATTTACAGTGTCCTTCAGACTCCAGAAGGGTCAAGTACATCAATTACCATGGTAGCAGAGGGCAATGAGTGGTCCTGGAACAACTTTGCATGGAACAACACATAAAAATCTATTTTTTTTTCTGGAAAAACTGGAAGATTCAGTACAATGGGCATTTTTTAGAGAAGAACGTGTTTAGGGAAAAGTTTTACTTAATGAGTTTTTTGATGTTTTGTTTGTACAGGACAATGATTAGAGATATGGGGCCAAGGCATGTAATGTTTACTGACTTTACAGACACTTCTCCTGCCAAGAAACACATACCACACTCTGCATGTGCAATAATACTAGATGCTTTGCATCTAATACTAGTAAAAGATAGCACATCTAATACAGCAGTATCATTATAGTACACTCTCTAATTCTCAGAACAGACACATTTAATGAAAATAGTAACGAATAATAAACACTTATATCCAATGTTGAAATGTAAGTGTATTACTAAACACAATTAGAGACCAAAGAATTTCCCAGATTCTGTTTTTTAAGATGTTCAGCTGCTATGTATGTGAAATCTCACACTCACTAACTGTTTATGACTTCAGGTCTCTAAGTATCAGGCAGAGGGTTTTTCCACTGTAAATCATCACAGACCACCAGGCCAACCAGCCAATCAGTTGAGAATAAACATCTGTCACCTAAAAAAATTGCATAGACATTCTTCTCTGTGTGCTCTTTTGGTGTCCTGCATCAAAGCAGTCCGCTTTTCACTGACCCACCCAGTGTGTCCTGTATCAGATCAACCCTGCCGTGACCCCTGCAATGAGATGCCTTTGTTGTGAGGCTCTTCTTAAAAGTGGTCTGACCCTAACCACAGAAATCTCACTTTACTGCTTTCATCCCTCCACCCTTTTAAAAAAATAATAAAATAAAAACTTTCCATGACATCAATGTACTATTGACTGTAAACGTGCTTTAATACCCCCCCAGAATCAACCATAACTGTAGCGCCAGTTTTGGTTCTTAGCATATAAAACCAAATTTTCTATTCAACAGCATCTATAAGATATATGGCGTTGAAACTTGTATTATGATACATTGTTGTAAAGAAATTATGTTCAACTTTAAACATCAACTGTACTATGCAAATGTGATGTCATAAATGTTTTTCTTATTATTTCAGATTAGTTATTTTTATTCTTTACCACTTATTTACACATTGTCACAGTTTTACCTTCAAATTTATAATTTTGTATTTCAGTGCAATCTGTCAGATCATTATTATTATTGTATGACAGCAAAGAGCAAGCCTAAGAATCTACTAATATCCACGTATCAGATTTTGATCTTGCACCAAACTGCTTGGTTTTCAGTGGACAAATAGCAGCACAGGAGCATTATACAGACCCTTTAAACAAAGCACTACATAACCACTGTGTGTTATAAGTGTATTGCCAAAACACTGCCCAGTCCCCAGTCATGTGACATCCATTGTCACTGTGAGAACTGCAAATATGAATCAGCAGCCCTACTTTTCAGTGTTTATAAACATTGGCCATGTGCCCTAGATACAGAACAGGTTTGCAAAAACAAGAAAATCCACAGATAGCAGTGGATCCTCAAGTGTGTGATTCATGTTATTTTCTTACTTCACTTTAAGCCCAAAACGGTCCCAGGTCCCAAGTGTATGAACAGCAGAGAAACAGCATCAGATGGCCAAATCTCAACCGCTACTAATAAGTAGGGCTGCACATTAAAATTAAATCTACATTCACCCAGAGGGAAGGATGGCACCTAAAGTAGGAGGAACCCGGGTAACCTAACTCATGACCTACGACTGTGACACTGAGTGCTGCCAAAACGTGCCGAAGGACAATGGCCCCTCTGTATACATAAGAAGGTGGATAATCTGTTATTTGGGGTTTCGGAAGAAAAACGCTTCTTTTATATAAACTAATGCAAGAGGCTGTGCGTAAAACTCTAGAGTCAGAAGTAGTTAGAGAAGCGGTACCCGGTCAGAGTCCTAATGACCATTGTGCTGCATATTTAGGGAAGATGGGGTCAGACCTGAAATACCTAACAAGCTGACGTGCTACTTTAATTACAGTTAAGAGCAGAGTTAAGTGTAAACCTGCACCTAAAGCCCACAGAGACCTATTTATGGGGCGGATAATAAGTCATAAGCATCACGTGCTAGCAAACTGAACAGGGTTTATAAGATAAAATACAAAAATGTGTACATAGTAGTACCGGTATATGACATGATCTTAGACAGCTATGTGAATATTGCGTCCTGGCCTGCTGGTTTAGCATATTTTGGATTTGGATTATCTTCTGAGCTCTCATTCATAAATATGCACCAAAATCTCCATTTCCATTATTACGTAAAACAGAAGCAACCATTTGTATAACATTATCAGTCAGACTGGAGAACAACAAATGCGATTACCATCCCAAGCGTCAAACATGTCGGTGATGAAGTAGTCGATGAAGGAGATTTGTGACTTGGGGACGCTGCAGGTGTTCCGATCAAAGATGGGCATGACCACAGGGAGGCCCTGTCTCTTCTCTTCATCTGTCTGCAACACACAGGCCACCGCAAGGCATTAATCTCCAGAAAACTGCCGTGTGAAAACAAGCTGAGCCTTTGGGCCAAGCGGAAGGCGGCATGTTAGACTGGGAAGTAAATCCTGCAGCATGAAATAGAAATAACTTCTTTCATCCAATGTCTTGTCTGCAAGTTGTAAGGTCTGGTAAGGTAAGGGGCCATTTCTAGTCTTCGCAAATGATATACAAAAATAACTAAAATGCACATAATATATTTTATCATCACTATTAGTATTTAATATAATGATTATCCATCTGGTCATCCACCCATCCATCATTCAATCTCTTTTTCACTAAATGGTCACCTTAATACTGGAGAATATTACAGTAAGGACAAGGCAAGTTTCTAACAATTAATGGTTATGAACGAGATCTGTTCCCTAAGTCTGTCTTTAAGTCGAATATGTAGACATGTCGGAATGATAGCACAGAACACAATTATTATTATTATTATCATACAGTAATAATTAAAGTGGTGCATATGTTTGTTATTATGAACCATTATATTTAACTCAAATTTTTAATAAAATAGACTTTATGGCACTTCGTTCATAAGTATGAGTTGTCTGTAAGAGGACGTTCTTAAACTGGGGACGGCCTGTAATTAAAATGAATAAATGCTTCAATAATGCAATGTTTTGTCCATTAAAATACCCAGGAGAAGTCACACTACAGCAAGAAGTTGCACTCTCTCTCACATTCACAGCACCTGGGCAAAGTACTCTTCAGAGATTCGGCCAGCCCACTCGATGCACAGCTCCAGGGGGCGGCATGGATTGGCCACGTCGGCACATTTGATCATCATACGCTTAATCAACAGCCGGTTCTCCGCAGAGTTCCGGATGCTGGCTGGACACTCGAAGTCGCTGCCCTCGCTCTGCAAAACATGTGAGCCCTGGGGTGATTACACTTTCTAATGCATCACACAGGCAGCTTGAATTAAACCAAATAGTTTACAGGGAACCTCTGATACAAAATATCACAGCTAATCAATATTCTCCCTTATATGCATAAAATCAAGACGCATACAAACCCATGCAGACAAACACAATCAGTATGCTTTAGATAGTTACTTTTTAAAAATGTGAAATCTCCACGAGTAAAAACTGACTTTACGCAGAGTGTTTACTTTCGCCAGTCCACCGACCCGCACAGTTTATTGCTAACATATACACAAAACAGTCTGGGGGATCAGATGTAGTGGGAGAAGGAAGCAGAAGCTTACATTACTGCTGGATTCCTCGATTGCTGCCATGGGTTTGTTGATGCTGTTGACGAACTTGTTGACGTGTTCGAAATGACGCGTCATCTCTGTAGCCAGCACCATGTCGATGACGGCCTGTCGCAGCGTCCGGAACTGTGTCCTGCAGCCAGAGGGGAGGAAGCGAGACCCTCACCATCACAACTTCAGAGAATCAAAAGAGAGAATCGAAAAAGAGAGCAATTAAGCTTTTTAATGCCCATAACCTTAACTATAACCATTTTCACAGAGTCAAATTAATGCTAATATTTAGCCATTTCTAACTAAATGAAAACACCCATCATGGAATTCATAATGTCATTTTCATTTAAAGGCTTTTTAGTAAGCCAGTTAAATCTCTTACTATTGCAGAATATATCTCTTTATAAATATGGCTTTAAATTGCATTCATATACTGTAAGTGGTCGGATCAAAGGGCTGAGACTGGGCCTGGTTCCAACTCTATGATGTAGGGTGGGTCACAGAATTCTCTGAAGCGGCCGGGGGGCTTCTGTCTTAGCAAAAACGCGTTTAAGTTCAGAAACCTCTCAGTGTTCTTGAAGATGTTGCACTTGTTGTCAGACACAGTCAGCTGGAAGGCTAGGGCGGCGTGATGGCTCTCCAGCACAGCCGTGTCGTTGTACAGGATGGCCAGCTCACTGCCTGCGTTACACAGGAAGGAGTTGGTGCGGCCCGGGTGGTCCACATCGTGGACTGTGGCAGCGATCAGAGCCGCCACCACGTCTAGCTGGTCTAGACTGCCCTGGGAGACAAGGACAGCCAGGCGTTTCACTCCTGTGCAGCTGAATATGTATTAACAAATCTAGCTTATTATTGATTAAATAATTACATAAACATTAATATATTTTCAGAGGACTGAAAAAAGCAATATTACAATTAATTGTATTTATTGAAATTAATCCGTTTAAAATTGAGAAATTCATGAAATTCAATTACCTAGATAGAATATTAATCATGTCAAGCACTAAATACAAGGAGAAAATTATTAGCCAGCTAGAAATGCTTTTGTTGCAATAAAAAGGCATAATCACACAAAATTTTCTTGTTCCTTTTCTTAAATTATGGTGATATTTTATCCACTCAGACAAAAGTTACCTTATATTTACAAACATTATCTATTCAGGAGTATCGACCAAATTAAAAAACTGAATCTAAACAGTTCTTTTTCTTCCCAGCATCGTAATATAACAAAGCCTGTAATAATCTATTATGCACTAGGCTCATTAAAGGCAATATTACCGCACTCTAAATGTACCTGTACTATTAGACAGTCCAATATGGTGTCTAATAATACACTTAAATGGTCAGATAAAAAGTAAAAAAAAAAAAACTTTCTCCTGGATGGATTTTTGTTTTTGTGCTTTTTGGTGGTTTGTTTGATGTGAGAAATGGCAGCAGAAACAGAATAGCCACAGAAGTGCAGCATTACGCTGGTTGGGAACGAGTACCTTGACCCTGTCCTTGCGCAGGAAGTAGGCTGTGGCATGCAGCACATCAGCTGCGTGAGTGGAGTTGTGGTAAGAGTTGGAAGCGTGGTAGTTGGCCTCAATGACCTGCAGCCAGGACCGCAGTGTTGCCTCTGTGCAGCTCAGGAACTCGCACACCCCGAAACGAGCAAAGATTTTCAAACCGAGGTAGGTTAATGGTCTGGAAAAAAGTTATAGCGTAAGTATGCTAATGCTATGGTTGGTCACAGTTAGAAGTATTCCAAGAAGTCTGATGCATCTGAAATATATAGCAAATTCTACATTGTCCTTAAAGCCTAAAATATGAAGCATACATTTTGCAACTTTTGATCTTCCTGTCTGTCTGTAAAGCCTGCTCTCCACTTGGCCAGTAACCCACACACTTTCTGTCTCTCTCATGATTACAGTGCATAAAATAGCCTAACAGTGTTAATGAAGGACACTTGTTTTCATACAGCAGGCCTGCCTCCCCTTCCTGGCCACTCACCTCTTGTATGTTGCAGCCTCCAGCTCCAAGATGTTGAACTCCCAATGATCCTCGTCATCGAGTATTTTGGCAATGGACGGGGGTATGTCGCTAAGGGTGACGGGCATGCCCAGCTGACTCTGGCTTATGTCTGCAATAGGAAACACAGATCTAAAAGTCTGCAAAAGACAGTGTGAGGATCAGATGCCAAACTCTCTGGCACAAAGTACCCGCTAAGTATGGATTTCAGGAACGATTTAAAGTTTTTTCTTTTCTGAGACAAGGGAACACTACATCGTTTGTGGAATAATTAAGCTTTTGAAACCAATCTGCTCCTTCAGAGAGCAGGATGTCAGTAACCACTTGTTAAGTACTGAAGGACGATTATTACTGGCCTCTGAGACACTGATACTGCATAAAAACACATCTGAAATTAATGACATCTGAATTATTTCCAAGTGCACTACACTTTATTATACCTGTACTCCTTTCACAGGAATATTATACATGAATATATAATGTTTTAGTAACTTTATACATTAACCAACAGATTAATGTCTACATTTACTTTTAAACTTACTTTTTGAAAATACATAGTCATTCTCAGACAATCTTCGCAAACCATCCTACAAGATAAAACATAAATGTTAATGTCCTTTACTATAAATACATACACAGGCACTGTCTTTGGGCTTTACAGCACACTTACTCTTTGTAAGTTACAGACCACAAATAAACACGCAGAGATTATCAAAATAATTATACAAGTTATTGCAAAAATACTGAAGACTAATGCAAACTGAATGCTTAATGTGTCATGCTTCTGTTTTAAACCTCCTATTTTCGGCAAATTCCACTCACACTCATAAGCCCCCCCACCAGGTCGTTGGTGTGGGGGTCATCCTCTTTGGAGGACAGCTGGGGTGAATAAAGCTCAGTGGTCCTGAGTATTTCAAGAACCCGGTCCAGGGCCTCGGCAACTGTCACGGGGCTGTTCTCCTGGGCTGCGTTGATGATGTTGATCACCTGCCCGGTGGACGTAAGCACATAGCTGGCACTCAGATTGAGCTGTCAGGCCTCACGGTGTGTCACAGTAAGGAGCACGATAATGACCAATGCAGGTGGGAGGTGGGAGTGTCTGTTTTTGGAGGGGTTTGCAATGAATGGCAATTTAACCTTCTGGGGACGAGCACATCATCGGCGATGCAGCGTATTTTTCACGTTTATTTCTGTTCATATCTCGCTTAAATCTTTATCTAGAATCATGAAAGAAAAAACGCTGACTAAATTCGTAATCTGTCTTCTTTTCAAAACGTCCATTGTCGGAAGTATTAAAGTTTTTAAAATGAGGGTAAATCGGCAAAAAAATAAACCATGTCACCTTTCTTTGTTTTACCTGCATCGGGGGCGTGTAGTACCACCCTCACCTTGAAGATCACCATTCGCATTCTAAATAGCCACATTACGGCATATTCAAATCGCATTCGCATGGTAATTTGATGAACAGCGCAACAGTGAAACGCGATCCAGATACATCCCCGTCAGCACCATAAAAGGGGGCGGGGGGCATGTGGCCAGGCGTGAATGGCTCATGCATACTCATGAGAGCTTCTATATATTCAATGGAAGGAGACCAGAAATAGTGACGAGTGACAAGGTTTTTCTTATTTATTTATCCAACTGAATGTTGCTACTACACCATTTAGTCATCTTCATGAAGCCAAGACTTTGGATATCAGATATCTGGCAGCATTGCTTACTTTGTACTTTCATAATGTTTCTGCAAGTGTTACAAACTGCATTTTGCAGTGTCTATACTTTAACGTCAGATTACAAACTTAACATAAATTTGACAAATTTACAATATACATTAAAATTAAGATGTGTAATGCCAAAACAAATATATAAGAAATAATTTATTTGCCATGAATTAAGTTTATGATATTGAATCAAATGTGAGATCATGCCCCAGTCAGTGCAGTGACCAAGTCATAATTACACATGAAGCTACAAAGGTGAGTCTGCCAATCAGCTGCATGCGTCAACTGTAAAAGAGGTTTGACGGTCTGCAGTGTAATATGCAACTTTTCACAGCAGCAGAGGCAACAGAGTTTCAAGAAGTATAAAGTCAGTGTGGGGACTGCAGGTGCTGGGACTACAGACATAAACGCTCTGTAATTAATGTGTCAATGGGAAGAGTCTGAAAAATCATGATGGGTTTTGTTGAGCAAAGGCCAGCTGCAGAGGAACAGTGGCTACAAGTTGAGGCTCATCGACAGGGACAGACAGACTCAACGCACAATGATGCATGACCAGGCGTAAGGAACACAAAATCTGGACTCCTGGAAAAAATAATATGGTCCTACATCCATAAAGATTTACATCTGGAGAAAGCCAAAGAATGCCTTCAGACCCACAATGTCTTCTGGTATGGAAAGCCATCTCACAAGAGTTATTACACCTCACAAGCTCCTGCCAAGGACCAATGAAGCCGTTTTCTAAGACCAGGTGTACCATGGTGCTGATACCTCATGACATTTCCAAATTCCAAAACGATAATACCCTCACATAAACTGCTTTAAGCATCTGACTTTAGCACCATTGAGTCTGTACAGGGAGTTCTGGAACACAAAATGTGAAGAATGGTCCAGTTCTGGACATGTATGATACCATTCCAAGGAGGGATTAAGCTGCTCTGTAGGCAACGGGTCATGCTACTCCTTATCAGATCTCTGTCATTAATACATTGTAATTTATCCTGCCCCTGTATATTACTATTTTCAGGTTTTATGAATGGGTTTACCTTTGTGATTGGAGCCTCAATAGTCATGGAATGAATTCTGGCCATGGATGAGTATCTGCGGTTCTGCAAACTCGGGGCTGGGAATTAAAAGGTAAAAATACAAAGAACATTAGAAAACATTAAAACCCTGGAGATGTGAGGAAGCAGTGCTGCTCCCCCATTACAGACACAGCAGAAATTAAACTAGGCTATGTATCCACATTCATCTTCCAACCGTTTATCATTGTCAGGGTCAAGGGAGCCTGTCCCAGGCAAGAGAAGGCATAAGGCTGGGGTACACCCTGGATGGGATGCCAGTCCACCAGAGCGCATGGGGCTGGGGTACGCCCTGGATGGGATGCCAGTCCACCACAGGGCACGGGGCTGGGGTACGCCCTGGATGGGATGCCAGTCCACCACAGGGCACAGGACTGGGGTACACACTGGATGGGATGCCAGTCCACCACAGGGCACGGGATTGGGGTACACACTGGATGGGATGCCAGTCCACCACAGGGCACAGGACTGGGGTACACACTGGATGGGAAACCATTCCATTTTAAAGTACATACACACACTTTGGGCATAGCAGAAACTTGCAGCAGAGTGGTATTTGAACTAACCCTTCAAGGGCAAGTCACCAAACCAATGATTCTTTTATCCAGAGCAATGTTAATTTTTTTTTCTTTTTTGGAGAGAGCATGGGGGTGGCATGGTGGTGCAGTAGTTAGCACTGTCGCCTCACACTTCTGGCACCTGGGTTCGAGTCTCCGCCTGGGTTACACGCGTGCGGAGTTTGCATGTTCTCCCCATGTCGTCGTGGGGTTTCCTCCGGGTACTCCGGTTTCCCCCCACAGTCCA